>CAJQTU010000028.1:20316-596387 GCA_906901685.1 Desoria tigrina
CCATCCCGTCATAAGCGCCCCATCATAAATGCCCCACTACCTCGTTGACTTTGCGTATTGGGATAGTACAAGAAATAGGATTTCTAGAGGTTCCATCCCAATACTATTTGTTTCTCACTAACCAGACTCCCCCAGGAACTCAAGAGTAAACTTATCAAAGTTCACTCAGCATTTTAAACAAATTAAGTCGACTTCTTAGTTTCATAAATAAAAACCAAACCCGCAACAGCCAGAATAAAAAGAGAAAGAAAATAAGACATTTTCATGGATTCATATGAGACTGGGCCCGCTTCCGTAAGTGTGGGGGTCCAGCTATCCCCCAGCATCAAGCGGGCGTAATTATTCCGCATTAAATGCTCCATCAGAACCAGATTCGAATCATTACATCTCGACTTCAATTTACATCTTTTTAATTGTTTTAACCTCGATTCAATAACTTCAAGATAAAACCCGGTTTCTTTGTACTCTTGCCACCTCGAATAAATTCCCGACTCTACAAGTGAGCCCAACCCTTCCGAAAAAATGGGATAGAAGAAGTTCCTAGCTCCAATCCAAGGTACTCGTGTATGAAATGGTTTCGTATCATGATTACGTACCACCAAACGTTTCGAAAACAAGTTCATGAAGCTGACAAATAAATCCAAATCAACCTTTCCACTAATAACCCCAAAGGTTTCTGGCAAAATTCTACGTTTGTCGATCTTAGATCCTGCGTCCCACATTTGTATTCTGATTCGATTCGAAATCTTCCAAGCCAAGTCTAGCTTCGTGTCCAGTACTAGCGTAGTTTTATTTTCAATAGCCACGACAAATCTTTGAAACTCGTTTGGAGAAACTATACTTTTGAATTCCTGCATACCCAAATAAATTTTTACGACAAAGCTTCCAATTACAAGGAGAGGAGACGCGACGAGTTCATGCAATGTCGAGGGCAGATTTGTCGGAGGCAAATCGGCAGTAAGGCATGAGAAGAGAGTGCCCTTGTATAGGTTTTCGAGATAGAAGGAGACTAACATCCAAATGAGGATAAGCGGAGAAGCTCTCCAAAACTTACTGAATACGGCCCTCGTACTCCCCTCGTCACTTTCCTCCAGGAACACTGCCAGCGTCCAAAACAACGTTTGACCGTATCCACTCGAACTTTTCGACAACTTGGTCAAAATAATCACGAGTCCAGCCATGGAAGCCAATAAACCGACCCAAGTCCAAATGTTAAAGGGCAGAAGCAGAGTCTCCAAGTTGATGCTGGATCTCTGGGTTAGAATTACAAAGTCGAAGGGGTCGACGACGTCACCGTAATTAAGCAGGTGATTTTTAGGCTTCCCAGGGTATCGAGGGATTTGAAGCTGATTGCTACTAATAAACATCGTATTCTCGAAGTACCCAAAATTTAGAACTTCATCCTCCAACATCCAGGAGCTATCAGAAAAATTATACGTTCGTTGAAGAACGTTTATGAGACACACCGATTCCGGTGTCCTTAGTTTACTGTAATAGAGGCTACATTGAGGATCAAGTGGTAGACTGCGTGTAGAAATGTATACAATAACAAATGTAACAGACTCTCCATTCAGATTTCTTTGCATTTGTGACCAACGATTGTTCAAATCGAACGCAGTATCAGTTGATGTAGTTTGAAACTGAATGGGTTGATCTCTTGACACTTTTGGAGAGCGACAGGGAATACAAATCATGGAAATCTGGTCGTTGTTAAAAACGAAGAATATTGAAGTCAGGCCTACGATGTGTAAAGGTGGCAGTTCTAACTTCCGGTCAATGGGTCCAAGATCTAAGAGAATGTACGTTGGATTTTCGTTAGCAAGCGCAATATCTTCAAGAAGTATTGTTATAATTTTTAACTTGTCTTTAGGAAGCAAATTGACCCAGGTCGAGACGATAAAAGTAGCAACACAGTACAAATATTTCAACTGGAATTCTGGAACGGATTGATATTCTGAATGAGGAGACGATAAGGCTTGTTTTGACTTGTTTCTGTAACGAAAAAGAGGACGATTTGTCTCGTTGAAGCTGTCCAGGACAATTGGGTGCTGGTTTGATTGTCTCAGAATATCAATAATGTATTCCGAAGAGGTGTGATCGAAATTTGCAATGACTTGGAAAATACATTTTTTAAAAGGTTTCAGAAGATTGACGTCCGACGCTGAAATGGTTGTTTGGACAAAGGGAAAGTAAGAAATCAACAATGAGAGAGCCAACCCAGACATTTTTTTAATGAAATGGAACTGTCACTTTTAAGTAGTTTCGCTGGAAATTAAATCTCGGTCGTAAATCCTAATTTGTCGACGTTTCTCATTACACTATTTGAGTGAACAATATTGTCTGAAACTTTTACATACTAATATTACTAATACACGTTTTTAATTTGATAAATTGTCGTTCATGAAGTTATTACATCGATTCTAGAGGTGGAGTATTTGTTTAGGGTGGAGAAATAACATTTGAATAAATAGTTCGATATGGAAATTGGAGTCGTTGTTAGTGGATTAATGTAATAATAAAACGTTGTAAACGTTGACAAAGCTCGCCAAGTCCGATTTTGCTAATTTCACAGTGCAGCAACAACTGAATTTATCAGCACCCACCTTACATAGCTCGTTATCTCACTTCTACCCGCCAGCATGGCTCGGTATCCTACTCCTAACCATCTTGCAGGGCTCGGTATCGTACTCTTAACTACCTGGCTTAGCTCGGTATCCCACTACTATCTACCTCGCATAGCTCGGTATCCTACTGCTACCTACCTCGCATAGCTCGGTATCCAACTCCTAACTACATTAAATAGCTCGGTACGGTATCTTACTCCTACCTACCTCGCATAGCTCGGTACCTTAAACCCAAAACTATTTATTGCACCTAAGCACCAATTCCACTTGTCGATACATGTCAATGTTGATGATTGACAACTGATCCAGTTAATTGGATAATACATACAGAAATTACTTTGTAATTTTGTTACACGAGCGAATGCCAGTCAGCGTAAATGATCGTCACTGAATTCCGTATATTACATCGAACACTTAGAAACCAACCATCTTTTAAAAAATACTACATAACGCTACTGTTTGATGTACTTACTGTGTTTTAAAGTATATATGATTGGCAAACGTTAACAGTATATTGTAATGTAGCTTTAAACGCACATTTTAAAATTAAAGTAGTCTTGCACATTGGACTTTGTTGTACATGTTGTTTGTTATCAGCCTTGGACACGGTCGTGTCCCACTTGTTGTACTTATTGTTAGATTTAGGAGTTGACATCAACGCTGCATACCTTGTTCTTTTACCAACACCTACCTCAAATAGCTTGTTCACCTACCCACACCCACCTGGCGTATCCAGGCTCTGTATCCTACTCATATTTATCTTGAATAGCTCGGTATCCTACTCCTAAGTACCTCACATAGCTCGGTATCCTACTCATAACTACGTTAAAAAGCTCGGTATCTTTCTCCTACCTACATCGCGTAGCTCGGTGTCTCACTGCTACCTACCGAGTTATGCCAGGTTATACATTCTTATGAAAAGGCATAACTGAATAAATGTTATTATGTAGTAAGTCTATATTAGGATTATAACTAACATTGTAATTACTTCATTGTAGCTCATCGCTTTGTTTTCGCCCTTTCTCTTGAAGTAGGTAATATATGATTATTTATTTAACCCCTTTTCAAAAGGTTTAGAATGGTTTTTCTGGTTCGGAATAAATAATATATTAAATTATATACCTAGTGATAATAATAATTGTATATTGATGGGAAGAATGCAGTTTGATAGATTGTGAATGACAGAAGGTTGTTTTTTAAAATGTTTGTAAACCTTGTAAATGAGATTATTTTCCATTTGTGTTAAACTTGTATGATGTTAAACATGGGCGATTTCCAATCATCGTAAATGATCGTCACTGAATCCCGCATATTTGATCCAACAATTAAAAATCCTCCATCTTTTACAAATACTATATAACGCTTCTGTTGGATGTACCGGCTATGTTTTAAAGTATGTATGTTGGGCAAACTAATTCAAATTTGGGGCAGGTCATACCAATGCTTCATGATCAGTTAAATTAATAGTTTAGATGACTTGAAAAATAATTGATAAAATCAACGTCAACTGCACTTTCCGAATTGATTTATATTGCTTTGATTTATACTCTGAATTCAAAACTTAAAAAAAATAAAAAAACACATGTTGCCGTGTGCTTAGTGCATTGTTTTGTATCGTATTAAATTTGATTTCAAAATTTTCTGTTAGAAGCAAGCAAATGTTTTGATAATTCTTCGTAAATTATGATTAATGTTGAATGGACTTAAATTTCGATTGAAAAGACTGATGCAGTTCGAAAAACTCCATGCCGTTTCCAAGCTTTCTTATTCTTAGGGTTTCCAATTACTTGTATCTTGTTTTATGTTGAATGGCATTTGATCAAAAAATATTCTGTTGGAAGCAAGCAAATTTTCTAATACTTATTCTTAAATATTGATTTATGCTGAATGGCGTTTGATCCAAGAATATTCTGTTGGAAGCAAGCAGATTTTCTTAAACTTTCTCTTAAATATTGATTTAGGTTGAATGGCATTTGATCCAAAAATACTCTGTTGGAAGCAAGAAAATTTTCTTATACTTTCTCTTAAATATTGATTTAGGTTGAATGGCATTTGATCCAACAATATTCTGTTGGAAGCAAGCAAATTTTCTTATACTTTCTCTTAAATATTGATTTATGCAGAATGGCGTTTGATCCAAGAATATTCTGCTGGAAGCAAGCCGATTTTCTTAAACTTTCTCTTAAATATTGATTTATGCTGAATGGCGTTTGATCCAAGAATATTCTGTTGGAAGCAAGAAGATTTTCTTAAAATTTATCTTAAATATTGATTTAGGTTGAATGGCATTTGATCCAAAAATAATCTGTTGGAAGCAAGAAAATTTTCTTATACTTTCTTTTAAATATTGATTTAGGTTGAATGGCATTTGATCCAAAAATATTCTGTTGGAAGCAACAAATTTTCTTATACCTTCTGTTAAATGGCATTTGATCCCAATATGTTCTGTTGGAAGCAAGCAAATTTTCTTATACTTTCTCTTAAATATTGATTTAGGTTGTATGGCATTTGATCCAAAAATATTCTGTTGGAAGCAAATACTTTCTGTTAAATATTGATTTAGGTTGTATGGCATTTGATCCAAAAATATTCTGTTGGAAGCAAGCAAATTTTGTTATACTTTTTCTTAAATATTGATTTATGTTGAATGGCATTTGATCCAAAAATATTCTGTTGGAAGCAAGCAGATTTTCTTAAACTTTCTCTTTTATATTGATATATGTTGAATGGCATTTGCAAAACTATTCTGTTGGAAGCAAGCAAATTTTCTTATACTTTCTCTTAAATATTGATTTAGGTTGAAGGCATTTGATCCAAAAATATTCTGTTGGAAGCAAGCAAATTTTCTTATACTTTCTCTTAAATATTGATTTAGGTTGAATGGCATTTGATCCAAAAATATTCTGTTGGAAGCAACAAATTTTCTTATACCTTCTGTTAAATGGCATTTGATACCAATATGTTCTGTTGGAAGCAAGCAAATTTTCTTATACTTTCTGTTAAATATTGATTTAGGTTGTATGGCATTTGATTCAAAAATATTCGGTTGGAAGCAAGCAAATTTTCTTATACTTTCTCTTAAATATTGATTTATGCTGAATGGCGTTTGATCCAAGAATATTCTGTTGGAAGCAAGAAGATTTTCTTAAAATTTATCTTAAATATTGATTTAGGTTGAATGGCATTTGATCCAAAAATGTTCTGTTGGAAGCAAGCAAATTTTCTTATACTTTCTTTTAAATATTGATTTATGTTGAATTGATTTTAATTTCGATAAACAAAACTTCGATGTAGATCGAAAAACTCATTTGCGGTGTCAAATTGCTTTAAATGTCGAAAAAGGGATAAAAAACCATATATATAAATTAGGTATTAAAACCAACACAATTGCGTTGAAACTTGTTTTTATGTTGCGCAATTCAAATCAAACCTCACAATTATTTAAAATTATTTAAGTTGAATGGATTTAAATTTGTATTTACAAGACTCTGATACAGATCAAATATCTCATTGGCGTTGCCAAGTTTTCTTATACTACAGGGTTCAAATTAATTGGTATCTTGTTTTATGTTGTATGTAATTTGATCCATAAATTTTCTGTTGGAAGCAAGCGAATTTTGTGTTGCTTCCTCTTAGCTTTGTTTAGAGTTGATTTAAACATGCTTCTATGTTGCTTCGTGATTGAATGTAATTAAAGCCGAGCCTGGTGCCGGACAGACGAACAGGTCGAGATCATAAGCTCGCTGCTTCTATGTACATATGCGAGCTAATAATACAAAATATCGTTCTTCTTGAACCAAAGTGAAATATGAAAATTGTTTAGTGGGGTTCAAGTAAGTACTAGAACGAAAACAATATCAAATGTGACGACAATAATTTTTTATAAGAAAGTAAATGTTTCAACCAAATAAGTATATTACAAAAAGATGATGCTTTGATGAGTCACTGGGTGAGAAGATGTGTCACTGGGCTTATTCATTTAAGAACTATTTCTGATTATTTTTTGGATAAATAAAATGTGTTTCGAATATCGAACATATTTAATTTAAATTGAATGTGTTAAAATGTGTAGCATTTCATATTGGTTTCACCCTTTTGCGATGTGCGTTTGCATTTAGCCATGTCGTTAAAACTCTTACACATATTGGGATTTCCATAACTTAAAAGTTGTGATTACAACAGGTGAAAGTGAGAAAATGTCAACCAGGTTTGTTAAGATGTCAACTCTCCATTTAATTGAACTGAGTTGGTTTACACCAAACCGGTTTTAAACTGTCAATATCTTCTTGGAAAAATTACCAACCTATAAATGTTTACGACTTCACTGACGGATGTTTTTGAGAATATGTGTTTGAATGACAATTCGTTTATTAAGGGATTATAAAATCTAGAGCAAGAGTGACCCTCGGTTTATGACACACTTTATACTTTAACCCTCGGTCATTTTTTATGACATAGTTTATGCTTCCAGTTGATATAATATCGATCCATTTAATACCGAAGACCTTTGAATAAAGATTGGTTGCAGATTAAATCTTGTCGTAGACACTTGATTTTGAACGGGTCCCATTTAATGCTTCCAATCCAACCGAAATCTGAAATTTGCAAATCATTCGACATCCAACCCTGACAACTTTAATTGGTCATATCCGTGACCGATATAAAAATGTCAAAAAACGCACCTCATCAAAAGAGGATCAAATTTCGGGACATATTAGCTTAAATCTACTTTTAAAAAGAGAGCTAGTAATAATGAACTGTCTAAAATTCTCTAAGGTTCTAAAAAAAATTCCCTTAAATCAACCAAATATTATTTTTTTGTCCCAATTAATTACAAAAACTCTTGCGTAGAAATAGAATTTTGAAAAAACAAAGGCATGTGGTTCATTCGCTCCCTATACTTTTTGACGCCAAACATGAGTCCGAGTCCTGCCAAAATAACCGTTATTAGAATTACCACAACCAAAAACACTGAAGTATGTCCATCGTTGCGGACAACAACTACAGATGTTTCGGTAACACTATCTCCGAATATTTTTGAAAGCTCTCCAACCTTATCGAGATGAAAATCATCTGTTATATTGAGTATTGGAGACTCCTTATCGTACGAGCTGGCCGAGGATGAAATTGAGACATTACTATATTTTAGAGTCTTGACCTGAACACAAGTTCGGTCATCTATGTCCAATCTCAGCCCTTCGGGACATACGCAAGTCCCGGTCAGTTCTTTTTCAGAGATTAGACAAATATGCGAACAGGACTGCTTGTCCGATCGTGGTGAGCATTGATGCTGTTCCATTATGTTGACGATAGCATCAAGTCCTAGCAGATCCTTATGCATGATGGCGAGTTTGGAAAAAAATTCCCCTCGTTTATAATATTGAGTCAGGGCCCTAGAATCCTTCGTCATTTTGTAGGCACAGTAGTTCCCATAATAGATTGGTCGATGTTGGTAGTCTTTACCGGATCCAACGCGTATTTTATGGTACATCTGAGCATGTCGATCCGTTGCCATTGTTCCGTTACGGTTGGCCAACGGAGTACCGGAGCGGAGCAACTGAACCCGTCCATCGGTCCAATAGATATTTTTACCATACGAGGCGATTCCATGAGCACTTGTGTGCGTCTGGACAACATAGAAATCTGATATACGTCCCGCTAAGGATGTTGAACCAATCATGTTGGAAGCTGCATCGGCCCTGGGAGAATAAAATTTTGCTTAAAATTTGTATAATTATATTGGTTTGTGAATTGTTTGCAAAATCTTGGTTGACCATTATAACCTTAAAATAACCTTTCTCATTAATGGATGCCTTTCATCTATCATTTATATACTTTTATTCAGATGCAAGCTCACATTTTTATCCTTGAATAAATCACATTATTTCTTATCTCCGCACGTAAATAAGTACGACAAACAATAAACACAAGGGGTACTATATCAATTGATTGATGAATTAACATGGTGTGCATGAAAATAATAGGTGGGCAGCGGCCAAAGAATGTTGTTGTAGCCCACACAATGATTCACACTTTTTCGGATAACCTAACTGAGATACAATTTAAAGTTTGGTTTTTTAAGCTTTTTATTTAAACTTGGAACGATAACCACACCAGATTAAAATAATTTTTTTTAAAACATTTTTACCCGGTCACTGTTCATCCCGAAAAGTACTGTAGTATTATTTTTACTGCTTTTGATTTTTAATTCGGAATTTACTTAAAATCAGTGACTCAATTCTATATGTAATATGCAGGCATATTAAAATTGTACTGAACCAATTTAAGTTCTTGTAGTAGGGAATAGGGGTATAGTAATTAAGTACCAGTAAAGTCGCCCAGCTTCTCTGTGGAAATTGATGGAGTTTGGCAGGAAGTCGTTGGAATGTTGGACAATAGTGAAGGGTTCTCTTTTCAATCCGTCCATTGACATCTTGACAATTTTGCCCCCTCCAGACCCCATCCATTGTGCTATCACCAAAACTCTGAAAATGATTAAAATCTGGCGTATATTGTATTTCGTTATTTATTTCATTATGTCATGCGTATTATAGTTATAACACCCTAGAAAATTCAAGATTTTTCCAGCAAAATTAAAAAAAAAAACAATTTTTACACTACCTATGTTAATATGTTAAGATACACGAAAACCCTGTAACTTTATTCACGATATATCTTACAGAGGTGGAATCATTTTGGTATTTACCGAAGTTCCCTAAATAATGTCTTTAGAGAGTTTAAAATCCAAATATTTAAAGTTTTCAGAACTAACTGTTTGTCAGGGATGACGAGGATGTCCATTGGCCGATCTAATTGCTTGTAAAGAACGAGACGGGCGTGAGTCCTTAACGACATGACCTCAACGGTTCCTTTGTCCGAGTCAACCCAATACAGGTTCTGTCCGACGATATCTGTAAAATCAATTTGTAAGGAATTAAACTGATTATTAATTAAAAGAGACTCGTCCAAGGGTTGGACATCAATGTTGTCGGGCTATTTCAAATTCTACGTCTTACTCCGTACAAACGCTCGGACATTTAGCTAGATCTAGATATCTATGCATATTCCAATTATAGTTTTTATATGGCCCTACCCTAAGAAGGCGGTGGGCTTAACAAATCGGTTAAAAATGGGCGTCGTCGGGGTCAATTAGCTTAAAATTGACCAATACTCACCGATGTCCATTCCATTAACCGTTTCCAAGTCCGTACCCACAAGGATGCTTAAATTCTTGGTCTTGAAGTCAAACTCTACGATCTTCTTTGAGCCTATCCCAATGTCACTGAGAATGACGGAATCGTTCAGAGGATTGTACACCATGGACCCCAATTTACGGACATCTTCTAAAATATAGTTCTCAAACACATCACCACCCACTGAGTAGAATATCATCGTTTTGAGGGTGTTGTTGAACCCAATCAGGAATTTTTGAGCCCCGGAATCTGCAAGTTAAAAATGGAAAGTGTTCTTTAGTAAATGCTTCAATCGAGGATTCCTTTAAGATACAAACGCATTTCAAACCTAAGCATGTTTTATTATCGTCAGTGTCCAAGTTCATTCCAACAGGGCAGAGGCAACGGAAGGCGGATTTGGGTCCGAGTACGCAAATATGAGAGCAACCAGCGTCCTTGCAATCGTTCTGTCGGATTATGGGTTGATTTGCGATATGAACAATCGTAAGTCCCTTGATTGGGTTGGGGGAAGAGTGTTCAACGAGCGTGATACGGTTGGACCCATTAAATTTGTTACCGACCTGAGAAAATCAAATTGAGAAGGCAGGTTTAAATCGGTGGCAGACTATTTCAACGTCCCTATTCTATTTCTGGGAAGAAATTGTTCCGTTAATACTCACGGTTTATAGCTCCTCATTACCTGAATATTTGACAGGACTTTATCAGTCCAGTAGATCCAGTCCCCAAGTACCCCGACCCCGTAGGGGTGTTGAAGTTCACTGGAAACAATGACTCTTCGGTCAGTTCCATCCAACCTAGCACATTCAATTCTATCCCAAGTCGCATAGGCCCAGTAAATCCGACTGCTCCCCTGATCTGCTGTCAGCCCGTTGGGCCATCTTAGGTCCCGAATAATTGGGATCGGGTGGCTCCAATCCATACCGGCTCTGTAGATCCCCACTGCCCTAATTCCCGCAGCCGTCCAGAAAATTAACCTAAATTCCAAAATAACAACTTTGCATAAAGAAAAATGAGAATCTTGTTGTTGGACATTCTAGCTCAGAAAGACACTTATTTCGAAGAATCTAACCCTTCATTCGGAAACAGGGCTAGGTAATGCGGGGAATTGAGGTACTCATTGTCTGGCCAATCCGAACAAGACTTGAAATTTCCAGAACAGACGAGTATTTTTGAGAAGGATTTTGAGATGTAGATATTATCGGCTATCCAGTCATAAGCTATCCCTTCGATTCCGTATAAACCTGGAAATTTGAATGGAATAATTATTTTGAATCCTAAGAAGCGTTAATCGAATATGCAGAGGGGGGAGGGGGGGGGGGTGGAATATGTATGAGGACGGAAATAATCGGTCGGCAAATACGGGACAGAATCACCCCATCATCCCGATACCAGACCAGCGGTGTTTGGGGGGGGGGCGGCTTAAATAAAGCCTATTTCAAAACTGTCCGTATCTTTTTATTATTTTGTAAATATATATTGATATATATGTTCAGACCCTTATCCATCACAACCTCCATTTCGGATCCATCGACCCGACTTCTCCAAATCGCTTCCTCCTGATATGACTTATCCGTCCAATAAATGTAATCCCCCCGAGAATTGTAAGTAACGTCGGTGGGGGTACCAAAAGATTCCATAATCGAATATGAGGATACGGGTACAACACCATTATTCAGGTGGAGGCCCCGAATTCCGGACTTAGAAGCAAAAACCAGGGTTGCATTATCATCTGAAATAGACATTTTAAAGCTTATTTATTTTTAAGTAAAACCGGACTCTCTCTATAAAAAACTGTTGCAAACGCACATCAAGAAAGGATGGAACCACACAAAAAAGTCAAATCGCCATTTAACAACATTGCGCGTTGTCCGTTACATGAGAGTTGTTTTCTACAATAATCTCACAGTTTCTCAAACATATGGTTAAGTCCTTGACTTGGTTGTACCTTTCCATACTTTCCAACGTGCTAAAATACACATCTGGGGTTACTATTAAAAAAATTGACCTTCGTTGGCCGTTTACAACTTGACCTTTGACCTACACGGCCATCAAACAAACTAATGATCCGCTTGAAGGTCATCCATGGCCTCAAGAAAAAATTAGAAAATATTTAACCGTTCGAGAGTTATGGTGCAAAATCAATCAATCAAGACACACAGACACAGTAAAAACATTAAAGGGTTTCATCCTGTAATCAACACGACTCGAAATGCTTGTTTTGAGCTTCACTTTTCCAAGGATTTGAAATATTTATGTGATTTTAATTTGACAATCAATATCTAGAGCATGGACTCGCTTATCGTGAAATTAAACCCACCGACAAGATGACAGGAGGAGTTATCAGTTGACAAAAGCTGGAATCCAGGAAGGCAGGAACATTTGACGAGCGAGGAATCGTTGGAATTGACACAAATCTGGGAACATCTCCCGAATTCCCCGCAGGACCCCAAATCGACAGGTTCGTGGACAGATTTGTCGATAACTTCTTCGGAGGCAAATAACAGGGTAGTGAGTCTAAATAAGAGGACAGAACAAAGGATCTTCCGGAAATTCGTCATGCCCTGATAAACAGATGAAAATTTAGAATAAAATTCGACTGGATTTTGAATTATTGTATATTTTTAAAAATCCCAATTATTTATTTCGAAATTATAATCCTTAACCACAATAAATTAATTTTAAATGTAATTGGGACTGGAGTTTGGCTTAAAATGGGTCTGACTCTGAGGTCTGAGGACAAGGATTAAAATTAATACTCTTTCGTTATCATACTTTACAAGAGAATATGAGGCTGCTGAGTTTGGATTTGCATATAGTGGGGATTGCAATGGTTAAGATCTGTTCTTCAGACTTGAGAGATTTGATCGCAATTGCTGAGTCAATGTTACTTGGTACTTGCACATTGATTGCTTATCATATGTTATGTTACGTATCAATTTACTAATCTCCATATATTCCTTGTATCAAGTTACCATTCCTAGTGTAATAAAAGTTGTTTTGAACATTTAACTAACCACGGACGAATTGAGAAAGGAAAACATATCCGTGTCCGTCCGACTACTCTTTAATTCTAACATTTCATTATTTCATACTACATGTCTGCACTGTGATTAAGAATTAACTATAATTCCTACATGAAGCAGATTATCGTGCCCATAAATAGTTATTCCATCGACGGAAATCTCCTCACCCTCCGTAATATAAAATGTTTCTAAAATTTTATTAAGTAAAAAAATACTTCTTAGTAGTCACTTCATTTCATAATATTTTTTAATGCCAATAAATATTTCCATGCAAATAAATATACAGAATAATGAAGCACAAAATGTAAAAGGATGAGTTTATGATAATTATGTGAGTTTACTTACAGCAAATAAACCGTCCAACATTGTACTGATGTATCGTAGATGTGACGTTTTTATAAGGTTTTATAAATATCTAAACAGTTTTCGAACATGTACAACGTGAAAACTGTATATTGAAATCTTCAAAATACATTATTGAAAATATCAAGTTACCCCGACCATTGAGGACGATGTGCCATTCGAAAGCACTTGATCATAGGTTTCGAATGGCGTAACACACATGCATGTTTGTGATTTGATCATCTTGACCCCTCCCCACAGGTCAACAAGTGGTCCCCACCCCCAAATGTTATGCACCATGGAATAACCCATGAAAATAGATTTCCATCGACTTATCACACATGGGGTGTTACTATTTGAAAAAAATATTGTCCATTGACCTTTCCCCTGTTAACTTTCACCTTCACCTTTCTTAAATAAACTTGAACTCCAGTTGGAAGTCCTAAATAGATAAACGAAAGAAAAATTTAAAAAGTCAAGCCTTTCTCGAGTTTACGTGTTTACGGACGGACCAACGTACACCGAGCCGTTCGCATTATGTATCCACGATACGAGGTAAATTAATAACATAAAGTTGTGTTTTGTGATTTATTTCTCAAAATACATCTCTTCGATTGAATCGAAATGCCAAACAATTTGTTTTTCAGCTTAAAAGTAACCGGCGAGCTATGCTTTCTTTAATTAAGAATATCTTTGTTGACTTACCGGATAAAACTGGCTTCGCCCTCAAAATCATATTCAGATGTTCAAGCAATGGACCATAAAAGCTATGGTAGTTATTGACGTAATGAGTTTCACCCAACGAGTCGATTAGGCGCCAGCAACGTTAGCTTTAATAAATGAAAAACTTTATTAATTATCAGCAGTAAATAGTAATAGTAAATAGACATTTATTTATTAGATTCACCATTTAATCGCTACCCAAAATCATGAATATTCAATTAACCTAATTAGAAATTAAGGTTCAACTCCTAGCTTTCTTTAACTGAATACTCCTCCAGGTATCTTGGTGGTGGCTTACACGTTTTAACCATTTTTGATAATTATTATTATTCTAAGTTGAGGCAACGAGTACATGGTCTTGGCCATGGTGTTTCACTACAGTATTCATTCACCCCCCCCCCCTCGAAACCTTTAGTCAGGCCCACAGGCGGAGGGACATTGCATCCAAAAAATGCAAATTATAAAAAAGCTGGTAAATTCAAATTTCTAGTGTCATTTAATCTCAAATGTTAACTTTTTGTAATTTACACACATGAATCCAGATAAAACATTATTTCAAATCGGTTTTATAAGACCAATTCACAATAATAGGACAAAAAACATTTTAGGTCCTTTTGCCTTAAGAGGACTGTTCTGATAGCAGTTGAAAAGAGCATCGCCGGAAACGAAAAAAAAACACCGGAAAATCGGCCACGATTTGTTGCATTGTAATTGCTCGTTGTTTTGTACATATTAAACACTAACAGATACATTGGCGAATTTCATCTCGTCCCCTTATTATCCAATACTGCGACTGAATATCCGAAAGAAGGGCTTGTGGTCCAGCGTGTAGGTGTTTCTTGTTCTCGTACTTAATGATAAGATGAGTTAGGTTGTGGTTGCGAGGAAGCAAGACAGGATGTCGTTGCTCAATTCCAACAGGTGCGTGTCGAATTCTTCCTCCAACCATTAGTAATCCCTTCTGATCAATGTAAGGCTTGAGAGACAAAATGGAACTCTTTCGATCAATGTGTGGATTGGAAGAGTCACTGAGGGTCTTCAGAGAATGATTCATGTTGTCCTGCAAACCCAGTACTCCTTAGCTATTTTCAATTCTTCAAATCAAAAAGTGGACCAGAACTCCGAGTGAACTGGCCGTTGGTTGCCAATCCGCACTAACTTGATAGTAGGCCGAATCTGGTTTCCTTTACAAGCCTACTCTCTTGCTGTTGAGCTAATAAGTACTTGGCTCTGCAGTTGTTGATGAATCTGAAGGCCCAGGCAGTGACCCTCTGCAACTTAGTAAGAGAAGAAAGATTTTCCAACATAAATAAATTATAATGAACAAAATGAGTTTTTAATCCGACTATCTCCTTCCGTTCCTCTGTTGAGATTTCCGGGTTGGACACTGAGTTGTGTTTATTTCATCTTAAAGCCTGGAAGGTTCATTACGCCATAAACTAAATGAGCCTAGGTTTTGGGGATCAAGGCCACGTGAAACACAATCAGCAGGGATTGTCGAATCCTGCCACATGACCCCAGGCAGAAGGCGTGATAATTTCTTGTATCTTCGTGACCCTGTTGGATACAAATGCCGCCACCGTGATGGTTAAGATTTAATCCCGTCGAAAGTGGTTGTGGAGTCCGTCATGGCACTAACATGTTGATAGCTGAGTCCAAGGGCCTTCTGTGTATATTCGAATATACTGGCAAGTAGCTCAGCTCCACAAAGTTCAAGTCGAGGAAGGGACACAGTCTTGTTGGGTACCACATAAGTTTTTGATGTGACGAGAGATACCAACGGCTTTGATGAGCTTGAATAGACAACAAGTTAAACCATTGCAGCGTATGCCTTTTCAGAGGCATCTAGAAAATCGATAAGGGAAAGTTTCGAATCAGAATTTAGAGTAGGTTTAATGCGCCGTGGAATACGAATCGATTCATTTGATTTCAGGTTCAACTTGTATTGTTTCCAAGCAATTTGAATTCTACGGAATTCAAAGATTTAGAAACAGGTTCGTCTAAACCCAGGTCCAATTTCCACAAAGTCTGCATCATAATCTTGGCTGGAACTACAATCCAAGCTAACCAGCCTGCTGGATCGAAAATTTTGTCAATATCGTAAACTTAAAATTAAAATCTATCGCAAAAATAGAACGTTTGGTTAAGTCTACCAATACAACGTCATCAGTCGATGGATGAATTTTGAAGAAAAAATGATCCTCTTCGGGTTGCCAGTAAATACCGAGTGTTTTTACTATTTCCTAAGTTCGAAACAGCCTCGTTCCATCAACGAGAGAAGTTCCTTTTGAAGGATGAGGGCTTCGCTAATTGTTTCAGCACCTGACATACAATCATCAACATTTAAATCTTTTAGAGCGACCTTTGATGCTAATGGGAATTCGATTGAATTCAGTTTGGCCAATTGCTGTAGAATACGAACTTCGTGAAATGGTGCGGAACTTGTTCCATACGTTACAGTAAGTAGACGGAAGTCCTTGATAGGGAGACTAGGATTACACAGGAGTACTTCAGAGTACTCCTTGCGTACTTCAGGATCCCTGGCTAGTCGCCGTTCCAGCGTTGTTGAACTGCCATATCTCGATTAGAGGACACTTCTGGAGGGAATGACTTGAATGGGAGGTGCACCATAAATCTTCCCTCGCTTTGCTGAGAATGCATTGATATGTAATGATCTGAAAGCTGACCAAGGGTTCACGCCAAGGCACTCAAGGGACACATATTAATAGTAGAGGTCATTCCCTTTTGGAATTTATGTTGGAGAACGGACTGGTTGTAACGAACGGGTGAAAGGTGATGAGAACGGAGAGTACAAATATATGCATCCGGAAAGGGCAATAGTGTCATTGATCTGGTATTTGTAAATTCTGATATCTTAGCCATAATTAATAAATTCCAAGTCCTTAATATATCCAATTCTCAACACTTTCCTGTGCTAATGGAATGGCAAGTCAGCAACCAAGTCGAAATCCTGAATCGTGCTTCAATTTCTCATTCAGTATTCAAGTGGTTAGAAGATGCCAACACACAGTTGCAATTCCAAACTATTATACAAGAGCAATTTAACAGCTTATCTGACCTCGATGAACTCACCTACCAGCAATTTATCACCTCCCTTACATACGCTGCAAAAAACTCTCACATGGCTTTTGATGCACATGATCAGATCTGTCCGACCAACAATTCCTGGTATGATAAAGAATGCCAGACTTTGTCACGATCATTGAATTCCGTACTCAAGCATACTAAACGATGCAATTGGCAGGACCCGTTCAAAACAAATTAACTAACTGCAAAAAGAGAGTATAGAAACCTATGTCGCAGGAAGAAGCCAAATTACTGGACTGCTCAATAATTACCCCCCGCCACATACCACTCCCAACAGGATTTTTGGGATAACATTAAACACCGTAAACATAGTACAAGACCAAATCAAGTAGAGAGGAAGGATTGGCTTGCCTTTTATGAACAGACCCAACCACCACGGGCATATAATCATCTGACGAAGACATACGTCAAACACTCAACCTTTGATCAATTAATAACAGCACAAGAAGTCGCAGATTCTGCAAGACAGTTATTAAACAAAAGCCCTGGCTCAGATGGAATAAAAATGGATTTCTGAAAAATCTTCTTGAGATTGGACTTCAAGCCATTGCATTGCTTAGTATTACAATTCGTTTACAGTTATGCTACATAAATACAGTGTCGTTGACCCAGTTAATTACCGTCCCATAGCACTGCTAAACACATTGTTGAAACTCTTTACTCATATCATTCATACTCGTCTTGCAAAATGGGCAGTAGATTGTATTGGTAATGCAGCTCAAGGAGG
This sequence comes from Desoria tigrina, assembly GCA_906901685.1. NCBI lineage: Eukaryota > Metazoa > Arthropoda > Collembola > Entomobryomorpha > Isotomidae > Desoria > Desoria tigrina. Next base: position 38,057 of record CAJQTU010000028.1, read on the forward strand.
CCGCAGGGCTGGAAGAGGCTGCGGCGACTAAATCGTCTTAAATTCCGCAATCTAACTGGCTACGAGAAGCAAGGGGGCTAAACTCTTTGCTTTATTCATCGACTTTGCCCGAGTGTTCCCTTCAATCCCTTACGATAAAATCTGTCCAAAACTATTTTTACTGGGAATTAGTGGGAAATTTATTAGAATTTATCAAAATATCTATGAGCATGCCAACACCAACATTTGACTGTCTGGACAATATACGGAAAACATCCTTATCACAGAAGGACTACTACATGGGGGGGTGCTAAGCCCGCTACTCTTTAGATTATATATTTGCGATGTAGAAGAAATTCTAATTCTGGACATCAATCACCCATCTAAATGCAACTAATCGAGCCACAATCATACAAGATATTACTAAAAGATGGGAATGGGATCCTCGAGGCCTTAATCCTTAAAAACTTTACTGACCAGATGACCCGGGTTCAGCAGGCGTGTACGTTCTCTTACTATCAAATTGGCAATCCACAAATTTTCACCCCCGCATCCTACTTAATATTAAACTTCATACCGTCATCAACATTTAATATCTCAAGGAAGGCTTGGTAATGGTGTGCTTTTTGCTAAATCCATTCAGCTTAATATCAATTTTCGTGACAAGTGTACCATCTGCAACTTATACAAAGACAACAGTCTGTATAACATTCTTGCACTGTGCCCTTTAAATTCCGATGCAAGGACAATTTTTGCAATTTCCTAATCTCCCAAATTCATCCGCTGAACTATTAGACCTTCTTAACCCTATTAATAAGGAAGAGGCAAACCACTTGTTTATTATTATTATTCCTGTTTAGAGAATATTTTCGATTTACCACTTGGACTAACTACATATAAAACCAATCGTAATCAAAAATATTGTAATCAGTCCTCCTCCGACTTAGTGTTAAAGATTTCATACCAAAATTGGAATTTATGAGAATTAAAATTTATGTACTCTTTCTATAAAGTTTTCGTCTTGAAAATGTTTATTAGTATTTTTAATTGCATGTACTTAATGCCTTGAGTTTTCCCGATTGATTGTAGTATGTCTTGCACGCGTAAGTATCGTTATGATTATATTCATATCTTTAAGTTCAATGTCTTCATAAAATTGTTGTAGTTATTCACCAGAGGGCTTGCAGTATTAAGATATACTTGGATTCTTATGTAAAGAATAACTCATGACAGACAAGACTCATTTAGTTAGTTTTTCATAAAAGAATTTTATCAGTTTGGAACTCTCCAGATATACATAACTATAATTTATAAAAATGTATTTTAGATTTTTTAGGTTTACGACCACACAGCAAGTAAGGAATGTTGATCAAGAAAGTTTTAGATATAAAACTGCAAAAAGCAATTCAAATATATGTGGCTACTTAACTCATTACGTGTAGGTGAATACGAAAATATTTTTGAATTGGGCAAAGCATATTGAGGGGGACTGGGGTAGAAAAATCAAAACCTTAGAATTTGATGATGTGTACAAATCCAGCGTCGGATTAGGAACGCTAGATAGTGGGGGTGGTCGAGTATGAAAGGGGATGTGATTGAAAAATGCAAGTCTTAGGAATTGATTCGTACGAATTTAGTGTGTGATTGGCACCGCTAGCTAGTAGAGATGGTCAAATATTTTTTCCTGATATATCTAAAATGGGTATTCCTAATCCAGTGGTCTGCTTCCATTTAGATTACATAATCATAATCTCCCAAAAATATGCATTAATTATTGAAGCAACTCTTACTAACCGAAATTTAATTTTAATAATTATAAATCTTTTTGATTCCTTAATTCCCAGCTGGGTGATATTTGTTTTAATGTACTTTCATAAAAATGGCAGAAAACGTGGAAGGATCAAACTTCATCATTAGCTTAACCTTATTTTTAAAAAGAAAGCTAGTAATAATGAACTCTTTAAAATCCTACAATATTCCAAGAAATTTTTTTCATTAATCAACCAAAATATTTTTTTTGTCATAATTAATTACAATAACTCTTGCGTGGAAACTGAATTTCGAGAAAACAAAGGCATGTGGTTCATACGCTCCCTATACTTTTTTATGCCAAACATGACCCCAAGTCCTGCCAAAGTAACGGTTAGTAGAAATACCACAACTAAAAAGACCGAAGTATGTCCATCATTGTGAACAACAACTACTGGGGTTTCGGTAACACTATCGTCGAATATTTTTGAAGGTTCTTCAACCCTATCGTGATGAAGATATTCTGTTGTTATATTGAGTGTTAGAGACACCTTATCTTTCGAGCTGGTCGAAGATGACATTGAGACATTGCTATATTTTAGTGTCTGAACCGGAACACAAGTTCGGTCATCCGTATCCAAACCCAGCGCTTCCGGACAAACACAAGTTCCGATCAGGTGTGTTGCAGAGATGAGACAAATGTGAGAACAGGGCTGTTTATCCGATCTTGGAGAGCATTGGTGCAGTTCCAGCATGTTGACGATGTCATCAATTGCCAGCAGATCCTTATGCATGATGGCAACTTTGGCAGAAAAGTCTCCTCGTTTGTAATATTGAGTCAGACCTGTCGAAATTCTTGTCATTTTGTGGGCACTACTGTAGTCTCCATAATAGATAGGTCGATCTTGATAAGCTTTACCGGATCCCCCGCGGATGGAATGGAAGAACTGGGCATGTCGATCGGTTAACATTATTCCATTTCTGTTGGCCAACGGAATACCTGAGTGGAGCAACTGAACCTGTCGATCAGTCCAATAGATATTATAGCCATACGAGGCGATTCCATGAGCACTTGTGTTCGTATGGAAAACAGAGAAATCCGAGATCCTACCGGCTAAGGATGTTGAGCCAATCATGTTGGAAGCTGCATCCGCCCTGAGAGATTAAAAATTTCGTTTTAAATTTTAATGGTATAATTAGATTTGTTTGTAAAATCTTTGCAAAATCTTTGATAATGGCAGTGGATTTCAATAAAACTACAATCTTTCTCATTAATGGATGGCTATAATGGTAATTTATCATCAGATGCAATCTTACGTTTTTAACATTGAATAAATCACAATTCATGCTTATCTCGACACGCACATAAATACGAGATACAATAAGCACAAGCGGTAATATACGTCAATCTACGAATTAACATGACTTGGTTTAAAAGAAAATAATAGGTGGGTAGCGGCCAAAGAGTGTTGTTGTAGCCCACACAACGATTCACAAGTTATCGGATAACTGAGATAACAATGTACAATTCAACCTTTGGTTTTTCTAAGCGTTTTATTTAAAGTTGAGACGATAACCAAACCAGATTAAAATAATTTAAAAAAACATTTTTACCTGGTTATAGTTTATTTCGAAAACCATTGTAACAATATTTATTATTATTCACTGCTTTTGATTGCAAATTAATGTAATATGCCTGTATATTAAAATTGTCCTGAACCAAGTCCTAATAGTATGGAATAGGGATATACTAATTAAGTACCAGTATATTCGCCCAGATTCTATGTGGAAATTGATAGAGTTTGGCAGGAAGTTGTTGGAATGTTGGACAATAGTGGAGGGTTCTCTATTCATTCCGTCCATTGCCATCTTGACAATTTTGCCCCCTCCAGACCCCATCCTTTCTGCTATCACCAATACTCTGAAATTGATTAAAATTTTGTTTCGTTATTATCTCATTTTGTGTAATATCGTTACAACCCGCTGGAAATTTCAAGATTTTTGAAGCGAAATTGAGAAAAATAACTCATATTTAATTGTGTTTCAAAAATTTAACAATTTTTATCTATGTGAATATTTTAAGATACACGAAAACCCTGTAACTTTATTTACCATAGATCTTACAGAGGTGGAACTATCCTGGTATTTACCGAAGTTCCCTAAATGTCTTTAGACAATTTAAATTTCAATTATTTAAAGTTTTCAGAACTAACTGTTTGTCAGGGATAATGAGGATGTCCATTGGCCGATCTAATTGCTTGTAAAGGATGACACGGGCGCGAGTCCTTAAGGACATGACCGCAACGGTTCCTTTGTCCGAGTCAACCCAATACAGGTTCTGTCCGACGATATCTGTAAAATAAATTTGTAAGGAATTAGACTGATTATTACTTTAAAAACTCGAGAGTTAGACTTCAACGTTGTCAGACTATTTCCCAATATACGTCTTACCCCGTACAAACGCTCGGACATTTAGATATCTATCCATATTCCAATTCATTTTTAAATGGCCCTACCCTAAGAAGGCGATGGGCTTAACAAATCGGTTAAAAAATAAATAGGGGTAAGATGGGTGTCTCGTGGGTAGAACGCCGGGGTCAATTAGCTTAAAATCGACCAATACTCACCGATGTCCATTCCATTAACCGTTTCCAAGTCCGTACCCACAAGGATGCTTAAATTCTTGGTCTTGAAGTCAAATTCTACGATCTTCTTTGAGCCTATTCCAATGTCACTGAGAATGACGGAATTGTTCAGAGGATTGTACACCATGGACCCCAATTTACGGACATCTTCTAAAATATAGTTCTCGAACACATCACCACCCACTGAGTTGAATCTCATCGTTTTGAGGGTGTTGTTGAACCCAATCAGGTATTTTTGAGCTCCGGAATCTGCACGTTAAAAATGTTAAATGGCAAGTGTTTAAAATAAATTTTTAGAAATGCTTAAATCGGGGATTCTTTTAAGATACATTTCATTTCAAACCTAAGCATGTTTTATTATCGTCACTGTCCAAGTTCATTCCAACAGGGCAGAGGCAACGGAAGGCGGCTTTTGGTCCGAGTACGCAAATATGAGAGCAACCAACGTCTTTGCAATCGTTCTGACGGATTATGGGTTGATTTGCGTGATGAACAATCGTAAGTCCCTTGATTGGGTTGGGGGAAGAGTGTTCAACGAGCGTGATACGGTTGGACCCATTAAATTTGCTACCGACCTGAGAAAATCAAATTGAGAAGGCCGGTTTAAATCGGTGGCAGACTATTTCAACGTCCCTATTCTATTTCTGTGAAGACGAACACAAATGATATGACATTTACAGAAGATTATAGTTTGGAACATCGCTGTATCAGGCAGCGTACACTTATTTTACGGGAACGTTTTTCTAGGTGGTTAAAAAAAACCGGTTAAACGGGAGATTTATAGACCCTCATTACTTGAATATTCGACAAATCTTTATCAGTCCAGTAGATCCAGTCCCCAAGTACCCCGACCCCGTGGGGGTGTTGAAGTCCACCGGAAACGACGTCTCTTCGGTCAGTTCCATCTAACCTAGCACATTCAATTCGATCCGAATTCGCTTCGGCCCAGTAAATCCGACTGCTCCCCTGATCAGCCGTCAGTCCGTTGGGCCATTTTAGGTCCCGAATAATTGGGATCGGGTGGCTCCCATCCATACCGGCCCTGTAGATCCCCACTACCCTAATCCCCGCAGCGGTCCAGAAAATTAACCTAAATTCCAAAATAACAACTTTGCACTAAAGAAAAATGAGAATCTTGTTGTTGGACATTCTAGCTCAGATGGACACTTATTTCGAAGAATCTAACCCTTCATTCGGGAATAGGGCCAGGTAACGCGGGGAATTGAGGTACTCATTGGGTGGCCAAACCGAACAGGACTTGAAATTTCCAGAACAGACGAGTATTTTTGAGAAAGATTTTGCGATGTAGATATTATCGGCTATCCAGTCATAAGCTATTCCTTCGATTCTGTATAAACCTGGAAATTACAATGGAATTTTATTATTGAGAATCCTTACAAGCTTTAATCGAATATGCATGGGGTATGTATGAGAATGGAAATGATAGCTCGATACCAGACCAGCGTGGGGGGGGGGGACAAGGGTTTTATTATTTCGTAAAATGTTCATGTTCAGACCCTTATCAATCACAACCTCCATTTCGGATCCATCGACCCGACTTCTCCAAATCGCTTCCTCCTGATGTGAGTTATCCGTCCAGTAAATGTAATCCCCCCGGGAATTGTAAGTAACGTCGGTGGGGATACCAAAAGATTCCATAATCGAATATGAGGATCCGGGTACAACACCATTATTAAGGGGGAGGCCCCGAATTCCGGACTTAGAAGTAAAAATCAGGGTTGCATTATCATCTGAAATAGACATTTTGAAGCTTATTTATTTTTAAGTAAACCCCGGACTCTCTCTATAAAAAAACCCGTTGCAAACGCACATCAGGAAAGGGTGGAACCATACAAAAAGATTCAAATCGTCATTTATCATAGTTGCCCGTTATTAATACGTAAGAGTCGTTTTCTACAAGAATCTCACATTTCCCCAAACATATAGTAAAGTCCTTGACTTGGTTGCACCTTTCCAACGTTGAAATACACATTTGGGGTTACTATTTAAAAAATTCACCTTTGTAGGTCGTTTACAACTTGACCTTTGACCTACACGGCCATCAAACAAACTCATGATCCGCTTGAAGGTCATCCATGGTTTCCCAAGATAAAAATTAGAAACTATTTAACCGTTAGAGAATTAGGAACTATGGTGCAAACGATAGATAGACACACAGCACAGACACAGTAAAAACATTAAGGGTTAATATCGCGCCATGTAATTCTCTCTATTGATATGGAGGAGAACCACCACCTTGAGAATTTGTATTGAAAATAACTAGCAAAAACTTCGATTTTTCAAAAATCAAAATCTCATAAACTATCCATATAAATTCGAAAAACGCTCTATACAAGCATTCAGTGGTAGGTTGAGCAATATTGAGTAGAGCGAAATTGCTAATTATGTTGAAGGTTAATGCGATTTTGAACTTTGAAAATTAAATTAGAGTATTTATGTTTTTGAGAATCTAAAATACAATTCCCGCTGCTAAAATCTCTCCTCCCTTCTTACAATCATTACAAGGGAACTTTTTTGACTGTACAGACAACAATAAAATTTTGAATGAATGACACCACTTACCAATAAAAATAGTATGGTGCGTCAAATGTCAAGGTACAACGATATTACAAAGGGTATGGAACAAATATGTCGGGGTATGACGCTATTATTCAAGATGTCACAAGGGTGTCAGGGTATGGCACCAATACGTCAGGGTATCCCACTAATATGTCAGGGGTCAGGGTATGTCACTAATACATCAGGGTATGGCGCTACTACCTTAGATATGGCACCAATACATCAGGGTTAGGGCTAATACGTCCGGGTATGACGCTATTACGAAGGATATAGCACTAAGCAGTCAGGGTATGGCACTAAAAAGTCAGGGTATGGAACTAAGACTTCAGGGTATGACACTACTGCGTAGGATATGGCACTAAAAAGTCAGGGTATGGAACTAAGACTTCAGGGTATGACACTACTGCGTAGGATATGGCACTAAAAAGTCAGGGTATGGAACTAAGACTTCAGGGTATGACGCTACTACGTAGGATATGGCACTAAAAAGTCAGGGTATGGAACTAAGACTTCAGGGTATGACACTACTACGTAGGATATGGCACTAAAAAGTCAGGGTATGGAACTAAGACTTCAGGGTATGACACTACTACGTAGGATATGGCACTAAAAAGTCAGGGTATGGAACTAAGACTTCAGGGTATGACACTACTACGTAGGATATGGCACTAAAAAGTCAGGGTATGGAACTAAGACTTCAGGGTATGACGCTACTAGGTAGGATATGACACTAAAAAGTCAGGGTATGGAACTAAGACTTCAGGGTATGACGCTACTACGTAGGATATTGCACTAAGAAGTCAGGGTATGACGCTACTACGTAGGATATGGAACTAAGAAGTCAGGGTATGACGCTACTACGTAGGATATGGAACTTAGAAGTCAGAGTATGACGCTACTACGTAGGATATGGCACTAATACGTCAGGGTATGACGCTACTATGTAAGATAATGCACTATTACGTCAGGGTATGGTACTTATACGTCAAGGTATTGAGATGGTCAATTTGAGTCAAAAGTCAAAAGTAAATTAGTCAAATTGACCCACTAGAAATAAAATGGGTCTAAAGTGGAATTAATTGAACACAGGATACAGGAACATTTAAATTTACTCATGGTGGTCAAATTGAGTCAAAAGTAATAATGTAGTCAAAGTGACGAACAAAAAATCAATTAAACCAATCACAATAAAATAGGTCGAAAGTGGTATTATTTGAAATAAAATATTTAAATTGACCGAAGGTGGTCAAATATAGTTAACTTAATTCACTCGAAACAAAATAGGCCAAAGTGATGTAAAAATATTTAAGTTGACCAAAGTAAGATAGAACAAAGTAATTCTATGAAACTGGGAGTCATGTTAACTATAAAAATCAAAAAATTGGCAGCCCTAATGGATATTTGCTATGATAAAAAGTTATAAAAATTAAGTGGAGCCTCCAAAAATGTTTGAGTTGTATTTTGTCAAAGTGTTGGTTTTCAGAAAATTGTACAGATTTAATATTTCAAAACAATCAACAAAAATCAATATTTTTAACGCCAATTAGGGCCGCAAAATTTTCGAGTTTTATAGTTATTGTGACTTGTAGATGTAACAAAAAAGTTTAAAGCAAATCCCCGAGTTCTATATAGTAATATAGAGTAATATAATATATATAGATAGTTTAAAAAATTATAGTGTTAGAAACCACTTTTTGGCAATTCAAACACATTTTGACCATTTTAACCACTTTTGAACATTGTCGAACATTATCGAACCTTTCGTTCAAATTATGACGCCGTGAGGCAAACAAATCCAATAAGGTTTTTAAAACCATTTTCCACCAAGCTGTATTGCCTCAAATTAATTTGTACCACTTATTTAAACCCCTTTAGGTCAGATAAAACCAGGCCAGATAAATTCGCATCAGTTTTTAAAAAGGTTTTTTTTAGTTTGTTTTGCCCCCTGGGGACAGTAGAGTCGACCTGGGTGCACTTTTTGCCTCAAGCTGGGGGCACTACCAAATGCTCATCTATGGTAACAAGACTCGCATGGCTCGGTACCCTATCCCTACCTCCCTTGCATGGCTTGATACATTACCCCAACCTACCTCGCACGGCTTGGTACCCTACCATTACTTACCTCGCATGGCAACTTTATAAAAACTTAGGGGACTTAGTGAGGGTAAGGAATTAATTAGAGGGTGTTTTAAAGTCGTAAAAAAGTGTAGTTATTGCGGCCTGTATTTGAATTTTGAAAGCATAAAAAATACTCAACTGTACCCCCTAGTCAATAATGTTTTATGCTGGTAGAAATTTTTTTCAGTCGAAGTGTACAGCTATATAAGTTCCCTTGTGATAGTGTGTTGAAGGAGGAGCCGTACAGTTGTGATTTCGCTCTTATTCACCACCACTCTAATTCGGAGCACTGTTATATCCTCAACATTTCTCCGTGATAAGCACCCTTAAGGGGTTTCATCCTGTAATCAACACGACTTGAAATGCTTGTTGAGCTTCACTTTTCCAAGAATTTGAAATAGTGATTTTAATGAATATTCGCCAATCAATATCTAGAGCATGGACTCGCTTATCGTGAAATTAAACCCACCGACAAGGTGACAGGAGGACTTATCAGTTGACAAAATCTGGAATCCAGGAAGGCAGGAACATTTGACGAGCGAGGAATCGTTGGAATTAACACAAATTTGGGAACATCTTCCGAATTCCCCGCAGGACCCCAAATCGACAGATTCGTGGACAGATTTGTCGATAAATTCTTGAGAGGAAAGTAGCTGGGAAGTCACAAAGACGAGTCGAAATAAAAGTACAGAACAAAGGATCTTCCGGAAATTCGTCATGCCTTGATAAAGAGATGGAAATTTAAAATAAAATTCGACTGGATTTTGAATTATTGTATATTTTTAAAAATCCCAATTATTTTTTTCAAAATTATAATCCTTAACCACAATAAATTAATTTTAAATGTAATTGGGAATGTAGTTTGGCTTAAAATGGGTTCGAAATCTGAGGACAAGGACAAAAATTAATACTCAAGCTTTCGTTATCATACTTTGCAAGAGAATTTGAGGCTGCTGAGTTTGCAATTTTGGTTAAAGATCTGTTCATCAGACTTGAGGGATTTGATTGCAATTGCTGAGTCGGTGTTTCTTGCACATTGATTGCTTACTATATGACTATATGTCATACTTATCAACTTACTAATCGCCATACATTCCTTGTGTTAAGTTACCATTCCTAGTGTAATAAAAGTTCTTTTGAACATTTAACTAACCACGGACGAATTGAGAAATGAAAATATATCCGTCCGACTAGTCTTTAATTCTAACAACATTTCATACTACATGTCTACATTTGACTATGATTAAGAATTAACTATAGTCCTTGCATGAATCGGATTATCGTGCCCATAAGTAATTATTCCATCTACGAAAAACTCCTCACCCTCCGAAATATAAAATGTTTCTAAAATTTCATTAAGTAAAAAAAATACTTCTTGGTAATAGTCACTTCATTTCATAATATTTTTTAATACGATAAATATTTCCATGCAAATAAATATACAGAATAATGAAGCACAAAATGTAAAAGGATGAGTTTATGATAATTTTTTACAGCAAATAAACCGTCCAACGTTGAACTGATGTATCGTAAATGTGACGTTTTTATAACGTTAAAGTATATAAATATCTCAACAGTTTCCGAACAAGTACAACATGAAAACTGTATATTGATATGTTCAAAATACATAAATATTGAAAATATCAGTTTACCTCGACCATTGAGCAAGATTACATGTGCAATTCGAAAGCATTTGATCATAACTTTTGAATGACGTAGCACAACCGCATGTTTGTGATTTGATCATTTTGACCCCTCCCCACAGGTGAACAAGTGGCCTCCACCCCCAAATGTTACACACAATTGAATAGCCCTTGAAAATTGCTTGCAATCAATGTATCACACATGGGGTATTACTATTTGAAAAGAATATTGTCCATTGACCTTTCCCCCCATGAACTTTAACCTACACGTACTCTTAAACAAACTTGAACTCCAGTTGGATGTCCTAAATAGATAAACAAAAGAAAAAAGTAGAGCCGTTCTCGAGTTTTCATGTTTACGGACGGACAGACAGACAAACGGACACAGTCGCATTATGTATCTACGATACGTAATAAATTGATAACATAAAGTTATATTTTGTGATTTATTTCCCAAAATACATCTCTTACAAATTTTTTTTCTTGCATCAGCTTAAAAGGGTAAACCGACCACCGTTCCTACGACATTTGTTCCTACGACATCCGTTCCTGGACATCCGTTCCTGGACATCCGTTCCTGGACATTCGTTCCTCGGCGACATTCGTTCCTACGACATCCGTTCCTCAACGACATTCGTTCCTAAGACATTCGTTCTTAAGACAGTTGTTCCTTACGACAAATGTTCCTAAGACATTCGTTCCTAACGACATTCGTTCCCAACGACAAATGTTCCTAAGACATTCGTTCCCAACGACAAATGTTCCTAACTCGCTTTGATGAAATTCAACGATTATTACGACATTGTATTAGATTAAACAAAGCAAAAAAAATATTGGAAGTCACCTTCCGAAACTCTAGTATTATAATAATATTGATAATATATATACATAATGTATCATGTTTCATAGAGATTGAAGAGACTTTAGTGAGCAGAAAATAGATGAAAAAACATTAAGAGTCGAGAGGACGAGAATAATTCATATCCATTTTAAAGTGGTATTCACAATTTAAAGAAACGTTTAATTACTATGTGTGTCTTTGAAAAAAATGGTCAGAAAATATTGCAAGTGAACTTCCCCAAAATCCTCTCATTATAATATTATTGATAATAATTATTATTATTGCAATGTATAGTCTGAAGGAGATATGCAGGTTTTGAAGTAAGTGAGCAACAAATACAAGGGAAATGAAATGACGAGGCTAGGGCTGGGGATTTTACATTTATTATTCTTTGAAGTGAATTTGCAAAATCCTCTCATTATAATATTATTGATTGTATTATAAAAATAGGTTTAGAGCTAATGATGTCAACCAGGTCATCCATCCGTGTGTCCGTCGTTTTTGTCAATGTAAATCAAGACAAAATTAAACAGCCTAGAAGCAGGCCGGATTAGAACCAATAAATTTTTTTTTAAATGGAAGCATAATATTCGCTAGTGTTTATCAAATTCCGAACACAGAATTAAGTTTCAACATAATTATATTGGTTTAAATAGGAAAGTGGATTAAAATATTTGGAAACTGGAATAATATATAAATCCAAAGGTTTTGAAACAATAATCTTATTTTAAAGGTATTTACATTTTTAGCCCGAGTCAGGGCTTATGGAATCATGCTGTCCGTCCGTCCGTGTCACGCTAGCGGCCAAGCGGCTGGACCGATCGACTTGAAATTTAGGACACTTGTGTATTTTGAAACTGCGAAGGCTAAGTTCGAAGGTGGAAAAAATCTGTCGATCGGTTGACCCGTGGGGGCCATGCAAAGTAGTGTTGCCAAGGGAATAGGTTTAAAATACAGACAATTTGAAGCATCCTGACTCGGGCTATATAGCATTGCACACTGTAGGTTTTTTTTATATACAAAACATCAAACTAGGGTTAGTAAAAGCCGTATTATAATTGGAACATTTCATAATATTGTTTCGTGATATGTTCTAATTGATCCAAAAATAGAATCCATCATTTTGGAGTCTGGATTTGGATTTTGGAACAGCGTTTTGGATTTAAACAAATTAATAAAGTAAATTTTAACTGCATCTGCCCAACATTAAAACATTTTTCGAGGAAATCGTATTGGTCTTAAAATCAAATCAATATTTATGGTTTTTATCTCATTTTCTATATTTAATTTTATATAAATTTTGAGGTTAGATATAAATTGTGCAATATGAAAATGTTTTCCGAGAAAATCGTATTGGCTTATATACCAAATGTTTAAAAAAAATTCTATTGCTTTAAATAGAGGTAATTAAAACAACATGAATGATATATATATGTAAAGCAATACGTAACATCATTTAAACACCGTATTTGGGATTTTAACAAATTCATAAAATTGATTTTAACTGCATATGCCTAACAACAAAATAATTTTAACGAAATTGTACAGCTTTAAATAACAAAGTGGATAGACTGGTTTGGAAACAGTAATATAGAATATAAGTCAATGTATTTTGGAACAATTCTCAAATATCCAGTGTCTTCACATATTTGTTATGGAAACTGTCATTATCATGTCATAGCATAATCTTGTGGATGTAAATCAATTGATCATATAACAATTACTAAAGCTTAGGGATTAAAACGCAGTCGTCTAGATGAAAGTAAATTATCATATTTTCATTTTTGATAGTTTTGTTTATATTTGAAATTTTAACCAACACGATTTCAAGTAATATTGAACAACAATCTATATGAATTGTGCGAGCTGTCGTTAACGTTAACAACGTTTTACTATTATTAGCTCGCCTATTGAAAATAGGGTTTAGAGCTAATGATGTCTACCAGTCCGTCTGTCCATCTGTCCGTCTGTCTGTCCGTCCGGCCTTTTTCTCAATGTAAATCAAGACAAATTGCAAAGTGCCAGAAGCAGATGGAAGCAGGTTCCCAATGTAAATCAAGACAAATTGCAAAGTGCCAGAAGCAGATGGAAGCAGGCTTTTGAGGTTTGATATGAATTGCGAAACATGAAAATGGTTTTCGAGGAAATCGTATTGGTTTATATACTAAATCTACATATATGACCTGGATGCCCCTTTTCTAAAGTTAAAACAATTTAGAGAAATTTTGAGGTTTGATATGAATTGTAAAACATGAAAATGGTTTTCGAGGGAATCGTATTGGTTTTAATACCAAATTTATATATATGGTTTTAATCCCGTTTTCCAAAATTAAAACAATGTTGAGGTTTGATATGAATCGTGCAACATGCATATGATTTTCAAAGAAATCGTATTGGTTTATATACCAACTGTTTTTTTTTAAATTCTATTGCTGTAAATAGGTAATCAAAACAACATGAATGATATATCTATATAAAGCAATACGTTTAGAAACAATAATCATATTTTGAAGATGGTATCATATTTTATATACAAAACAACAATCCAGATTTCGTAAAAGCCGCAATTGGGGCATTTCATAACATTGTTTCATGATCTGTTCAAAGTGACCCAAAAATTGAATCTCTCATTTAAAAACCGTATTTTTGATTTAAACAAATTGATAAAATTGATTTTAACTGCAATTGACAAAAACAAAATAATTTGTAACGAAATTGTGCAGGTTTAAATAGCGAAGTGGATTAACACATAGGGAAACAGTAGTATACAATATAAGTCATTATATTTGGAAACAGTCATATTGTAATATTGTAGTCAATGTATTTTGGAATAATTCTCAAATTGTCAGTTTTTTCACATATTTGTTATGGAAACTATCTTTATCGTGTCAGTATACTCTTGTGGATTACGGGATTAAAACGCAGTCGTCTAGGTGAACGCAATTTATGATATTTTGATATCATTTTTAATAGTTTTTCTTATATGCTTATAGCAAAGCAACACGATTTCAAGTAATATTGAACAACAATCTTTATGAATTGTGCGAGCTGTCGTTAACGTTTACAACGTTTTATTCTAAGTTGAGGCAACGAGTACATGGTCTTGGCCATGGCAACGGTTTCACTTTAGTATTCATTCACCCCCCCTCTCGAAACCTTTAGTCCGACCTAGAGGCTCATAGGGGCGTTGCATCGATAAAATACAAATAATAAAAAAGCTGGAAAATTCAAATTTCTAGCGTCATTTAATCTCAAGTCTTTTTGTGATTTAAACATGAATCCAGATGTTAATCAGGTTTCTCTTCTGATTTTTTATAAGAATATGGTTACCTCTAGTTAATATTGAATCAATAACTTCATACAAAATAAATATATTGGCTTAAACACCCGATTTATGAAAGGAAAGACTATTTATTAAATTTTATCCCATTTCTAAACGATAATAATTGTTACTATTTGTATTAGTAAGTGGTGTCATAGACAGTCGGAATGTAAAAAATTATTTTTCAACATGGGGTGGTATGGGGTAAAACTAGGGGATGTTGGGAAATCGGCCCAAGTTAGAACTTGACCTGCGTTACTACCCATAGTACAAATATTTGAGAGAGAAAATTGAAAAAAAACCGTTCTCGAGTTATTGCACCGACGGACAGACAGACAGAAGATCAGACAGACAGACCGACAGATACCACAAACGAAAAGATAAAGTATCTACGATACTTAATAAGTTAAATCCTGGCATTTCAGAAAGACAAAAAATGAAATATTTAATACAAGGTCTTGTCAATGCTATTCCAAGAGTAATGCATCTCGCTAATTACTGCCACTTGGGAGTCACCAATGTGTTTCCACGGTGTTGGTTTCTTTGTCTTTTCTCCCCCCATGTGATGACACACGGAAGGTTTTTGGAATTTTTGAAATTTTTTTTTCTGAAAGAGGAAACAAACTCTGAGGGCCAAAAATCCCGAATTCTACGGTAACCAGAAACTTCAGTAAAATGATGGAATTAGGAATTCTCCATCAAATCCTTCACCTCATCTGAATGCAAATGCTCAGGCTATACTACACAATTGAAATTGGAAATAAAAATTATGTAAAATTACAATAGTGCGTTTTCTTTATCTACAGAACATACCCAGGTTCTCCATATTGGAGAATCTGTCGCAAGCTACTGAAATTTTGCAACCGTGGAATTAATCGTGGTCACAAACTAGTGATCCTAATCTCTTTTTGATATCCTCTGATTGCGGATATATTCCAGTGCATCGGGACCAAATAAAATTGTTCCTTTGTAGGAATTGGTTTTCACTAAAACTGCAAAGTTGTCATTGTCATAAGTTTTGTCATCATTACTGCCAAACCGACCTACCAACCGTACCGATCTAGGTCAGATTTTTTTATGCACCTATAGCTCTTATATTAAAGTTTAATTATTTTAATCTTTCTTTTGAATGAGACCGACTTGAAAAATAGCCATAATCATTGTACCTGTCGTCATGACGACTTTATGGTTGAACAAGTCTAGATCTCGAATATTTTCTGTTATTTTGCATACTCTAAAAATTAGGATTTTCAATCCGACAAGGAAAATTCTTCAGATCTTGATACCGCAAACTAGCATGCTAAAAGTAAAAGCTGTCAAAAATTACGGACTAGTACAAACACTCTTTAATATCTTTAATCCTAATGATTATTTAGATTATTTATAATATTATAAATAATAATTATTTGTTTGCGCCAAGTACTACAACAAATCCTAATTACCGATCATCTGCCCACACCCATGTTTTACTAGAAGCATATACTGGGTACTGCGGTTTGTATGATATATTGTAGTATGTTGCCGTTCTTCAATTTCCCGTTCTCGAAGATAACAAAAAATAAGAAACGAGTTATTGACCTTCTCAAATTTTATATTTTCTAAACCATTAAACCTGTAGACCGTGATATTAACTTACTTTCGTGCACTGAAACAAAGTGAAATTATGCGCTAAATTTTCTGAGTCGACGGACATGATTTATCCAATGAATTAATGGATACTCCATTGAAAAGCAAAACATCCTCCACCTGAACGTGGAATTTCAGACACGGTGAGATTATTCCGGCTAAAGTTAGCATCCACGGGTAGTTTCTGATACTTACTTTTTTAAAGTAGTGTTGCAATATTTTTAGAATTTCTTTTCACGACCTCACCTATAAATATGTCAGTTGAAATAAGAATAATTTCAAATTTGGATTCATATATTCTGTACAAATGTTACGGGAATTGTAAGTTTATGGTCATTTTTAAATTGCTGTATGAATTTCTTTAGTTAATCTTTAGGTAAAATCTATTAAGTTCTAAGTTTGTACACTATCCCTAAAATTGTCCAAACATAGTCGAAATTTTAATTAGAACACCTAATGTATAGAAAATGAAAATTTTGGTTCCTGCATACCCAATCAGTGATTGACTATTGTTCAGAAAAATCAAATCCAGTGACTTCGATATCTGCACGGGCCTGTTCGGCATTCTACACTATGTTTTCCAAGACTGGTATTAGATTTGAATGTAGATTACATTTAACTATTTGATTTGTATACATCGAATATACAGATGGTTTTATTAATTGCGATTGATGCGGCCATAGCCTTTACAATCAAAACAATAACTTATAATAATCCAATGAATTCTTTATCTAAATTAACCTAAATAGTTAGTAAGGTATATTATTGCTGCCACACCCACAGAAGGTTTATTTAATTGCTAAGTATTTATTGTAAATTTCTTAGGTTTCATGTTTTGTAGTGTCAAGTGAATAGTTCGTCGCTGTTGTCATGTTGTATGCAATAGTATGGAATAGGTTAATGTTGCGATTTGTTGCGATTTATTGCTAGTTTTGTGTATACAGTGTATATATATTATTGCTGGTTATATTCTATTGCTGAGTTTACATCGCAACATTTCATGCAGTACTAAATACTGAACCCTCACTCATTTTGTTGGATTTTGTTGAAGTTAGTGGTAAATTTAAGTTGTGAACACGCCCATGAAGACGGTGTGCCCTTTAGTATTGATCTTATGTTTATAGTTTCAGTAAAATGGTTTAATTTACAATATTTCGATTACGAGTCGTATTAATCTCCAAAAGCATACAACTCAAAATCAACCTCTTACATTCCGTTAAATGAAGAATGCAATAATAACTTTCTTGAGTTCAGTGCTGCTATCATCCCTTCTTTACACAACAAGTGCAAGGTATCAATAGACTGTAGCAGGCAGTTCGACAAAGCTCAGTGCGACTTAAGTTCATCCCGTGATGATTGGATGTTGTGTCTCGTTTTCCAGGCTGCAGCTTGATAAGGAACTTGCCTATTTGATAAAGGGACAAACGCAACTGACCTTGAATAAGTTGATGTTTGTGCAACTCATATTACGTATTTTTGTCGTTTAAACAAACACTAAGCTTAATCTTGTTTCAATAATCGTCCAAAAACATGATTATTATTATCTTTAGGACAAATATTAAGCAAGGCTTGGTCTTTGTGCAAGAAGTACAAACTTGGATATGGCAAAGTTCATTCGAATCCGGGAGCTTATTCTAATTTATTGGGGTTTAATTATTCCTAACCCTAAATATTCTATATCCTAGATCCTGTTAGGCATTTTGCCTGTCCTTATTTACAGTAAGAGTCCCTAAATCCCTAGTCTATCTATATAGTTTTTAGCAGTTCAGCATCCAAATCCAAAAGTAATGCCTGTACGCAACAAAATAATTCAACAGAAGAATTAAAAACTGCTGTAAAAATAGTACTGAACATGAAAATCATAGTTATTGTTATTGCAAAACTGTCTTCAAAAATTAAAATCCACTGAATCTGTTGATTTACCATAAATCCTGGAACCCTATTTAATTGCAAAGTCGACAAAGAAACTAATTGGAAGGAGTATTATTATTATTATTATTATTTTATACTTTGGAGACTTTTCAACATTACTCAACTTGTTACGTCCCAGGAACCCCTGTCAACCATCGTCAACCACTTTAGAGTGGATCTGCTTTATCCCCACGGGAGGGGGGGGGTGGGGGTGGGTTGAGATGGGGCTACGGGGTTATATGGCACACATTCTAACCCCGCACTGGCCTGTAAGGGAGTCCTTGAGAAAAATCTCTAGATCTTATTTAGAGGAAAAAACTCCCGGCCACCACTGGGAATTGACCCAGCGGCTCTATTTAGTTCCACATACAGTTGTCTGGCCGCGAGACCACTAAGCCAGACACCAGCTGCTACTGCAGTATATATGAATTGTTGTATAAATAAATGCATTGCACGTATAAATCATAGATCAAGTATTTGATTTAATTAAAGTATTATATTCCATACTAGAAAATATAAATAAAATAAAATAAATATTTAAAAATAAAATATATACGAATAAACGGTGATTCCTGAAATGTTATTTATTGCTATTCCACGGATTGATGTTTTAACACAGCACTTATTTCCCCTCTCTAATAATCCAAAAACTTTATCTAGTGTGACTGACTTTCCGTTGCCTGCTGGCTCAAGCACTGGAAACTTCTTGACTATTCTTATGACTTTTCGTTGAGAATCTATAAAATCCAGTTGAAAGGTTTTTTTAAGTGGTACTTTTGTGCATGTTTCTGTCTTAATATTTGAAATGAATTCTGTAAAACACTTTTGATATCTGTTTCCTAAAAGATCCCTTAACCGTTTTTCATTTTATGGATTTTCATGTATACGCTTTCGTAGCTCCTTCGTCTGCATAATATAAAGTGAGCATATTCTGTAAACAAGCTGAGCCTTCTATAGAAACTCTATTAGTGCGTACACAGGACCTACCAGTGGAAATATTCCATTACATTCTAGAACTTTCAAGTTCAAGATAAAGTACACCAAACTTTGACAATGAACTTGTTTTGAAATGTTCTAGAAAGCTCCAGATAAATCTTGGCGAGAAACTAGAAGAATCGAGAACCGCGTCGTTTGTTCCATCATTTACAAAAAACGTATTAAACGAATTTTATTCCCTTTAACGTTGCAATAAGATTTCCTTCAGATTTTTTTGTACGTTTGTCTCTGACGGTCGGAACAAATCATCTGCATTTTGGAATCTGTTATAACAGACTTTTTGTGCGGAAGACATTTCACGATGCGACTAGCTGTCCCACTTCCAAGGAGACCGGTAACTGCTTTTTATTTTTTAAGACGCAGCCGTCTCCAACTCATTGTTGTCTAATATTCTTTTTGTGTTTATAACAGAAGGAGATCTGTAACACCCTGAAATCATACTTCAAACGCAGGTCCAGCAATTGAGGTTTTGCCACCATCGAAAGGTTGATTTATAAGCCTTATGAATTATTTAACGTGAAATGAGCATGTAACAACAAATGAGCTTTAAACCCTCTTATCTTATTTAAAAAAAATACTTTTTAGTTAATGCACCTTAAGAAACCAGCACAACCACCATAATTTACAAATACCATAGGTATGTGATTAAATGTAAACTTTAGTTTTCTGATTCATCTGTTGAAAAGTTGCGTTTTTGGACCATCTAAATTGCAGAGGATGAGCTCTCCTTTACCATACACCCTCAAATTCATTCAAATTCAAAACCACTGTAGGTTCGTTTTAAGATGAACTTTACTCTTCATGTCAATTTTTCTAAAAAAATTCATACAATTTTCATTTAATGTACTGGCCCAGAGTACCATAATCCACGTCCATCTTGCCCTATAAATCTTCCAAGGAGCCCCAGAAAGATTCATCAGGTCTCTTTGTCTGATTTTAAAAACACCGGAAAGTGGCTGAAGAATATTCCAATTATGACATGAACCAATGTATCACTCTAGTTTTTGAGAGGAAAAATTGTTACAAAGCCTAAAACAGAAATGTTAATTTTTATATAAAACTTTAAAATTAAAATGAACTTAGAAGGTTCAGTCTCTCCTTTCGCTTTGCCATGAACAGTGAGCAGATCCAGTCACTTTATGTGAGTCTAACGAAAAAACAATGTGTTTCCAAAGAAGCGATTTAAATCAACTTGTTCGACGTTCCGTCTCGGAATCGGTTATTATCATTGACGATCAAGAAACTCAAGATATGGATTAAATGGAATCGTTGGACCGCGATTTAATTGCATAGAGGGACATTCCTCTGGAGTTGGATCTAGCTCCTGGCAGAAATTGACAGTCTGAGTTTAAAGAACGTTAATCTTTACGTAACGTCAACTTCGGCTAAAAAATGAAGAAATTGGAAATCCACAGCAGAATCTTCAAAACGTAGAAGCGGAGTGTTGTGAATTAAAACTCAAGACTAACAAAATACACAATCAGAACCGGGAGGACCTGTCATGCGAAATGGACAACAACCGGAAGTTGTTATTAAAAAACGCTTCCAATGAACGTCAAATTAAATTATTAAAAATCGCAATTGCCAGTCAACAATCAAAAGTCAATAATATCAGCTGACAGTTGACTGCTGCTAGAACGCAGCACACTAACGGTCTTATTGATGAAATGACGAACTTTTTATATAGAATTGTCTTCCTTGGGAATATTCATCGATTGTAACAGACATGATTTGCAAGATTCTGAATTCTCATATCTTTCTTAGAGCACAGAGCTAATTAGGAAAAATCTTACAGAATATAAAAAATTCGGAGTGAATTGTTATAAGTCCCTGTATTCATTGTTTTGTTTAAACCTCATGCATTTTTATCGAGTTTTTAAAATTACTGATCTCTACTCTACTTTATTACACAAATACAACATGGACTGGACATGGACATCCGTTTGTGACCTTATGTAAATGAAGTTTCCTGTTCTGAAGGTAAACAATTTTAATTTATTATTTTATTTTTAATGTTCAAAGTTGTATTTTGTTTTGATTGAAATTTTTTAAATTTTAGGATTCAACTTTGATAAGCGCCAACTTCAAATTCTATTTAATTTTCTTGCCGGACCGGATTATACCGGACTTTGATCCAAATAACAATTGCCGCAACCATCAGGTATATGACGACAATTCCTAACTTTTTAACACATTAACTTACAGTTAATAAAAGATTCAAGGACTGTTTATGAATTGTCTTATGATTTTGATTTCTCACAAAAATTAACCTGACGAATTGCCTTCTCCGATGGAAGCTGAATTGGACAGAAGTCTTTGTCACCTCTGCTCAGCTTTGTAACGAACTTCCCGAATAGGGGATTTTCATCACAAAAATCAGTATCATTTGATACAATGATATAACTACAATCGTTTTGAAGGCAACCTTTGCAATTGTGAAAAGAGTACATTGTCGTCTCGAGTTCATCTTCCCGGCGTGGGTTATAAAATTTTCAAGCGATCTCAGTGTTTTGATGAGTCAACACATTGATAAACGTATAGACATCAGGGACGTACATTTATACGGTTTTAGTAAATTAGATGACAGCATAGTAATCAATCTAATATGTCTGTGAGTTTTGTGTAGACACAAAAGCATGAGGGAAATGAATTCACTCAATATGAATAACAATGAGGGGTGCCGTGGGCCTCGGCACTCCTCATTTTTCTCTCACCACTTAGATCCCTAAGACCACTCTCCACTGGAGAGTAACCAGTACGTAACCAACTTGGACAAAACACGGATTAAGACGTTTTTTGAAGGACATAAACCGACATTTAAACACCCTGACCTCATTCAAGAACTGATTTTTCCAAGGCACTCCAAATGTTCCCCCGAAAATTTATTCTCATTGCTTGAACATAATGCAGGATGGATCAAAAAGCTGTCGCTTTATTTGAACTTGACCATCAACAAATACGAAGTTTCTTCCACAATTATTTACAACTTTAGCAAGCTCCAAACGCTGAGGATTGAAATCAAGGCAGTAGAGGAAATATCAGTAAAGGATGTTAAGCGATAACAACGGTTTTTGGGCCATGGCAACTTTTCAGGTGGCAACGGAAATGAACTTTCCAGAATTGGAAAATTCATTTCACACTTTCTCTCATTCCGCTTACTGCACTCACAAGGTAAGGATGCCTTGTTTCTGCCCCTTAACTAGACATGACATTCTTCCTTAGGAAGGATGGGGGGAAAATGTTAGGTCGATGAGGGGGGATCTTAGATTGGGAAATGACCTTGTCGAAGCAAATCAGACTCCTTGCCGACTTGGGGGGTGACTACGAGATGGGGCCGAAATGACCGAACACGTTTCCTTACGGAAATGTGTTCCGTCAGTACCATCGGCAGTTGTCCATCTCGCCCTCCAGACGGGCGAGCGAAAATCGCGATTGCGGGGTCACTACCTTTCTGGGATGCCCGGGTGAAATATACGGGACTTCTTATTGTGGAGTCCCGGGTAGCCCTTCCCAGAAACTGGTTAACCAGAAGGTAATCAGTGTAAAGGTGTATTTTAGGACTCCTGTAGGGGTATGCATGAATGGTCGAGTTCATAATTACTCCTGCAGGCGTCCTAACCTTGAAGTCATCCCGGAACTTCCCACATAAGGGATGTTCTGCGGTGCCTTCAGGGCCGATGGAATACACTGGCATACTGTTGGTGAAACCAGAATGACTTCGAAAATTCGCGTAGGTAGAACCTATCTCTTTTACCTGTTAGTCTTCGATGTTAGGTTAAAGACTTTCCAATTTTCATTTTCTAAAGGCCATTCACATTAATTTTATTTTCAAAGGGCCATTCATATCAGTTTTAGTTTTTAATTTGAAGGGCCATTCATATTAATTTTTATTTTCATTGTAACGTCAGGATTATCACTATCAATTCAGAATTTCCAAATAATGCTGTAGTATAAAACTTATATTTTTAAGTTGAGATTACACACAATTAACACACGATTAATTCCTCAAATAAACATTTTCATGCTATGCATATATATATATATATATATATCAAAACTAATGCTTGCCACACTAATAACGCTTTACATTTTAGTAAATTGGTCTTATAATGCCGTCAATAAAGTGCTGCTTGTGCAAGAAGGAGAAGAAGGAGAAAAAGATAAGAAGAATAGGTCAACCTAAGCTTTGGCCACTAGTTGTAGCAAGAATTGATAATAATTCATATCAAAAAGATCAAACAATTTGCAGTAGCTGCGAAATTGAGGTAAACAGTCATAAATATAGTACTAAATAATTTAATATTAAGTTACTATAAGCTAACTTAAATTATTACTTAAATTATTAGATTGAACTTAACCCAAAAGTTCATTGCATTTCTATTCAAGACGACTCAGGTTATTGTGAGCGCAGCCATTGACAAAGTCTGCAGCATTCTGGAGGACAAGTTTGTTAAAGAAAACCTTGGATATTCGCATTTATCGAGAGCAGAAGCTATAAGAAAGCACGGTCAAAGCTTTTTCAACGATCTATATCAGAAGCCCCAAGATACACTGTTTCTAATTTTTGACGGAACTTATCTATACATCTACAGGCCTGGAGATTTTGTTAAACAGCGCCAGTCATATTCATTGCATAAACATAGATGCCTGGTTAAGCCAATGATGATTGTTCTTTGCGATGGCTACATCTTGGACGTTCCTGGTCCATTTTATGCTGACAATAATAACAACGATGCGATTATTATGGAATATTTAATCGAAAAGACCGATCTGCCAAAATATATTGAATGCGGGGATGTCGCAATAGTTGATCGCGGGTTCCGAGACGTCGTCGAGAAAATGCGAAATATAGGACTAGAAACTTTGATGCCCTCTCTTCTGCCAAAGGATCAAAAAGCATTTACAACTGAAGAAGGTGGACGCGTTTATTCGATCTACGTGCATAGAGAGACAGAGCAAATAATACGTGCTAAGATTCAATCACGCCACTCTAGATCTACATCGCATGATATATGGATTGAGTACGACCCTACTGGAGAAGGCCACAGTGCTGTTACAGGGTTCTACTGCACTTGTAAAAATGGAGCAAGAATCATTGGCTCATGTGCTCACGTTGTAGCTGTAAGTTGCGGGTCTTCTAAGTAATAAGTGTCTCTGTGGAATGACTAATTTATTTATCTATTTTTTATTATTCTAGGTTGTTCGTTACCTATCATATGATCGCCATAATCCAGCCACCATTATCCCCCGAACCTTCAGGGGTTCGCCAATATTAGATGCGGCTCACGAATTGTTAAACTCCCAGATCGAGTCTGATGCAGAGTCTTCAAGCGAGAGTGAAAGTGACGAAGAGTTACTTTCCTTATAAGTGTTTTAGATATTAACTGTTTTTATTTCTACTAAAGTTATTTTGTTATTTTTGTTAAAGTTGCTTTTTGGCTGATTTAAAATAAATTCTCTAGCATTGAGTGAGTAAATATTATGAACGGTGCCCTTATTTGCATAATCTATTTTAAAATATATATTTAAGAATAAGTTAATGAATCTAAAAATAATTTATGATATAAGTTATGAGCTAATAAGAATAAGATATTATCTAATTAAGGATGCATTACCTATTTAATAATAAGTTACCTATTTAATAAAACGTTGTAAACGTTAACGACAGCTCGCACAATTCATATAGATTATCGTTCAATATTACTTATCGTGTTGCTCGATTGTATAAAATCAAAATATCATAATTTACGTTCACCTAGACGACTGCGTTGAAATCCCGTAGCTTTAGTAATTGTTCTATCATGAATTGATTTACATCTAAAAGAATATGCTATAAGTCGATAAAGATAGTTTCCATAACAAATACGTGAAGAAACTGAATATTTGAGAATTTCGTTAAAAATTATTTTATTGTTTCACAATTGCAGTTGAAATCAATTTTATCAATTTGTTTAAATCCAAATTACTGTTTTAAAATGATAGATTCGATTTTTGGATCAATTTGAACAGATCATGAAACAATATTATGAAATGCCCCAATTAAGGCTTTTACTTAAAATTAATTAAAATTTGATTATTGTATCAAATCGTATTGATTTATATATATCATTCATGTTCTAATTCTTTAAAAAACATTTGGTATATAAACCAATACGATTTCCTCGAAAACCATTTTCATGTTTCACAATTCATATCAAACCTCAAAATTTCTCTAAATTGTTTTAAATTTACACAAGGGGCATCCAGGTCATATATATAGATTTGGTATATAAACCAATACAAATTCCTCGAAAACCATTTTCATGTTTCGCGATTCATATCAAACCTCAAAATTTCTCTAAATTGTTTTAAATTTACACAAGGGGCATCCAGGTCATATATATAGATTTGGTATATAAACCAATACAAATTCCTCGAAAACCATTTTCATGTTTCGCAATTCATATCAAACCTCAAAAGTCTGCTTCCATCTGCTTCTGGCACTTTGCAATTTGTCTTGATTTACATTGAAAAAAAGGCCGGACGGACAGACAGACGGACAGACGGACAGACGGACAGACGGACAGACGGACTGGTTGACTTCATTAGCTCTAAACCCTATTTTCAATAGGCGAGCTAATAATAAGTTACCTATTTAATAATAAGTTGCATATTTAATAATAAGTTACCTATTAATGATAAGTTGCGTATTTAATAATAAGTTACCCATTTAAGATTGAGCTATTTCATTCATATAAATCAAAGCATACCCATATATTTATATCTACCTTATTCACGCCAATGTTAAAACAGCTTTCTTAAAAAACCCGTGGGGGTCTAACTAGAGATGGCGGATTTCTGTAATTCTCAAAATCAACCCCCATTGAACCAGGTAATAGGGTAGGATGTCGAACGTTATTGATTTTTTGTCCTCTCGGGGTCTTTTTGGGGGATCAAGCATGGTCATTTTTCCCATCGTCCCCATATAAGCCCATGTTAAAACAGCATTCTTAAAAAACCCGTGGGGGTCTAACTAGAGATGGCGGATTTCTGCAATTCTCAAAATCAACCCCTATTGAACTAGTTAACAGGGTAGGATGTCGAACGTTTTTAATTTTTTGTCCTCTCGGGGTCTTTTTGGGGGATCAAGCATGGTCATTTTTCCCATCGTCCCCATATAAGCCCATGTTAAAACAGCATTCTTAAAAAACCCGTGGGGGTCTAACTAGAGATAGCGGATTTCTGCAATTCTCAAAATCAACCCCTATTGAACTAGTTAACAGGGTAGGATGTCGAACGTTTTTGATTTTTTGTCCTCTCGGGGTCTTTTTGGGGGATCAAGCATGGTCATTTTTCCCATCGTCCCCATATAAGCCCATGTTAAAACTACATTCTAAAACAAACCGTAGGGGCTAAATTAGAGATGGCGGATTTCTAATTTTTGCTACAAATGATGAGTAATAAGTGTTGTCCATATGCATAAAATTTCAAGAATTTATCTTTGTCCGTTTGGGCACAAACCTGACATCAAAGTTGCACCCAAAAACCATTGTAATCCCTTAACAACCTTTTGATGGGAGTTATAATTTCTAACAATTCGATTTTATCTCGATTAGTGAGCTCTGAAATGCCGAACCTGACCTCCCTAACAGTGATTTTACGTTCCGAGCGTGTACACCGAGGTTTTGAAAGCATTGTTCCTTCAATGTTTAAACTGTTACTTAAAAATCCGAACGGATTGAAAGAGCTGGATATTCGACTAAAAAACAAGGACACATCGGAAACCAATTTAAATGGAAATTTAATGTTCCCAAAGCAAGTTCCAACATTAACAGCCGATCAATTGTGGAATTTCTCAAAAGTCGCCAACATAAAGCTTATCCTGCTGGAAACATTCCAATCGTCAACGGATGTAGCAATGTGGCTGGACTTGATAGTAAACCAACGAAATCTTGTCAAAATATCTAGCATTGTTGGATGTCTCACACCTGGGCCATTGCGGGCCGTGATCTTATTTATCTTAACAACAATTTTGGAACACTCAGGACCATTCACCTTTGCGATGTTGATGTAAATGAATTCAAAGGCCCTTTTGATTTGACCGTTTTTCGAAGCTGTTTAACTTTACAGAGTCTGAGTTTGGATGCCTTGTCATGCTGTTGTGTCCCAATTAATTAATTTGAACGAGTTACCTCTAACCCTTACATTCCTCAACTTAAACGGCTTCAAAATCCCGTCGATGGATATTTATATAAAAAGTTTGGAGGTCATTTCTCTAATGTGGTGTGGCAGATCTGGAGAAATGGGAGTTAACTCCGCTGTTTTTGATAGAATTTTGAGTTTTCAGTACCGAGCTTTAGAAATCAAAATCTACATCCAGGAACACAACTTCAGTCCCGCCGACCGCAAGAGATTTGCTGGGACCCTTAAGCAGTGCGGACTCTTATCGGTAACTGAGGGATTAGTTTTGGGTAATCTGAAATCGGTCGCAGGTTAATTGCGAAACTTATATCGAACGATTGTAGATGAACGTGACCAAAAGGAGTTAAAATTGATGGAACTTAGTATAATTTAAACCGGGGTGAATTGTTCAAAGTAGCGTTACCTACCTAACCTACATAAATTTTACTACTGAACCATTGTTGTTTTAATTTGCACAGAGTTTCTGGTTGAATAAAATTAGTGAAGGAAACTTTATCCCAGAGAAATTTATCCGCAAACATTAAAATTTTAATTTGTCCGTTTTGACGGTGATTTCGGATTCATTAATCACACAAAAGAAACTGACACGACACCTCGACAGGAAAATGATATTTAGAAACCGGAAATGCATTCGTTTGAGTCCTCTAGTGTAACATGATATGACATACATATAATTTATCTGGATCAATATAATCATCATTGTAGAAGTCAGGGGTAGGACCCGAATTCCGTCCTTTAAAGCAAAACCAGGGGTTGTATTTTCATCTGAAGTAGACACTTTGAAAGTTACTATAAAGTGTAAAACACATTGACGTATAACCCATAAAATTTCGGAGCATTGAGGAAAATCTCTCTAAACAAATATAGTCCAAAAATAGCATCAATCAAAATATAACCCGTCTATAAATAGTTGAGTTTAACTTTTTTAAAGATTTGAAAAACTGATTTGATTTGGACTTTTAAGAAAAAATTTTGGCAACAAATATTTACAGGAGCTTTTCAAAATCCAACTCAAATAAATAAAAACTCAACACACCAAGGAGGTATTTTCAGTTGACGAAGCTGGAGTTTCTTGAGGAAGCGACACTAGGTTTGATTTTGTAATAAATCCCAATTACTGGTTCTTTTATTCTAATTTTTGACAACAAGTAATTGATTTTGAATATGAGCTTTAATTGGGAATGGAACGACACTAAAAATGAAATGGGGTGTCTCTAAAAGCTGAGCTGAAGGGTTAAAAATAATAACACCCGAGTTCCGTTATCGAACTGGAGATATGTGAGCACGCTGAGCTTGCATTTGCATATACATGAGATTGCAATGGTTAAAGATCAGTAAAGCAAGATTATGTTCTTAAAACTTGATTCAGTTTTCACTACATTTACATACATTTAACTAACAACTGAAGAAGTATGCTTTTATTGTGCTAAAGCTAAAGAAGTATATGAATGATTAAATAAACGGCAGAGATCCAGTAAGCTCATATGAAAAGCTACCCACTCCGATTACAATAACGAGATTGTATTGTAACAGTGGTGGAGGTGCTTTAGCATCCCAACATTAAAAATTATGAATGATTAAGAAAGGAAGCAGTGCTCCTCAAAAAGCGGGCTCCCGAATTTGAATTAGATTTGAATATCCAGAAAAAGAAAAACCGCTCTGCAGATGAATTTCATGCAGAATCGTCCAAAATTTTAAATGAAATCTAAGCACAGAACGCTTTAATATTGAATATTGTGAAGATATTATTTAGTGAGAATTAGAATGAATTCAACTCTGGAATAAGACCTCTATCTCAAGAAATGACACAAACGCTCTTCAGTTCGGTACCGATTTGAACGGACCACTTGCGATTAAATGATGCGAAATAGTGACTTTGGTAATTTTAATAATACAAATTATTTATTAATCGGAGATAAAACGAATATCTTCAATTGGAGAAATAGATTTCCCTTTTCTCCGGACTAATTATTTATAGTTTATTTAGAACAAGTTCTGCCATGGAGATGAGTCTTGCGACTAACTCCGGGGAACAAATGTGAATCAGAAATCTTGCCGAAGGCAGAGAAATAACGAATCACTTCCTATATAGGAAATAGGAAATAGCAGAAAATAATAAGGAAATTTGACGATTCTCACCACGATGAGTTGACCTGATCGTTTCCAAATGGTGAGAATCTATGTTTGTGGAAACAGAATTTCCGGGCGAGATTCCAGGATCCGGAATCCACGAATTAAGGATTATTTAAAAATAAAATACCCCAGAAAAAGGCAAGCAGGAAGAAAAATAAATTTCCGAAGAGTAATATTATTTATGGTCAAAAATGATATTAACTTAATAATTATGATTGGAACATTACCAGACGAACAACAAAATTAAACTCCAAAACGATTATTGGCTAAACCGGTGTATTTATTGCTATTTATTGCTTTAGAGCTATTACTATTTCCATAATCCGTACCTTTTTATACCATTTATTTCATCTTTAAACTAGACTGCAGTAATCTTTCCGTATCCCACTCCATTGAGTTTCTATCGTCCTTGAGAATAATCATATTCCTCGATCTGCTCCTCTATCCCTAATATATATTAAAATCCATATCTCTTCGAAGGAATGAATTACAGCCGTCTGCATTCAGATTATGACCTGTAAACTTACTAATCTTATGTCTCAAACCTTGACGAATGTTATTAGACAATAGACTTTCTAGCTTTCTTCAGTCTCACATTATCCTACTCATAGTCCATAGTTGCAATATTTAACTAAATATTTTACATAAATTAATGCTTCTATGAGTATGAAGATTTTTTCCGAAAGTATGAAGTCCGAAAATACAAAACTAAAAATAACACAAAACGTTAAAAGACTTAGACTTAAACTTTAGACTTTAGACTTAAAATATTTTAACACTATTAAATTAAATCGTTTTGCTTGGTGAAAATAAATTACTAAGATTTTTTTAATCACAGTTGGAATGTGTTCTTATTTTACATACTAAAAGTTACGTTAAGTTACGTTACAGCCATTAATAATAATGTCTGAACAAAGGTGACCTTCAACCTTAGTAAACACAATAATGGCATGCGGAATGCCAGAAACGCACTGTATCAAATGCAGAGGCAGTTCGATTATCGCTTTAGGGCTTTGAAGAAGCAGTTTTTGGGATGCCCTTGGTGGAACCCGAGGAGAGGGAAAGGAACCCTCCTCAAGCAAGAGAGGTTCAATAATTCCATCCTTTCCGGTGATTGGAAACCGTCAAAAATAACTAGAAAACCGACTAGAAAATTGTCATCGGTAATCAGAAAAGTGGATCATAAGAATCCTAAAACCAGCACTTCAAGTTCTAGCATTTACAACCAGAAACCCAAGTAACCCCAAAGTCCGGAGGAAAAAAGACCAAGTACGAGAGGATCTTTGGCTCGGACGTCGATTCCGATGACGATACCCTGCCTCCGCCATCTACTCCAGGACAGAGTCCCCCTCCAAATGTATAAGTTTGGATAATAATATTATAATTTATTATGAAAGGCTAATCTTTGTGCAAAGTTTCAAGTGTCAAGATCATGTTTAGTTAGATAGATCACCTTACAAGGTCAGAAGTATCGTTTTTTCTTTTGTTTATATCATTCATCTTTAAACGTGAAATTCTCCATCATTAGATATAGATATATACAAAACAACTTAATTTGCCATTTTGTGTATATATTTTATAAATACTAGTTCTGGATCCGCTTCAAGGAGAAGTTCACCTTCCAAAACTCTTTACCCCTTGTCTCTGGCTCAAACTAGACAATGTTTGTGGTCGAGAACCTTCAGCGTGAACCAAGTACGAGTACAAAGTTCCACTCCAAACTGAGGGGACTAATTGCGGAGTGTATATACTTTATTACTTATTTTTTTTGCTCGGGGATTAATGATACCTGGAACTTCAGTGAATACACTACTATGCAGAAATAAAATTCTGGGCACCATCGTTGGCTACTGCAAGCTCAATCTGTCGTCTGAGGACAGGTCAAAAAAGAAAAACCGAATCTGTAGTATCTGCAAGAAAAACGATGTGGACCAACCAATCATTTGCTTGGTTTTTACCTTGCCTTGTAAGCCTGGTTTTTGCCGTTGCAAAATCTCTTATATATAAAAATCGTGTAATCGATAAAACCAAAGTTGTAATTCTATTTTATACTTATCCAGATGTGGGCAAACCTACCACAACAAATGCGTGATGTCGGACGACAAAATCTCTTAGAGATGCAAACCTTTGTAGACCATCCAATTAAAACGAAAAACTGAATCATCAAATTAATGATATTTACGGTAAATAAGTAGTACATCAATAGTATCAATTCAAAAATTACTAAAAAATATCTGTTATAATATATGTTGTCAAACAAAAATTTCAAGTTCTAGAGAAACTGTCTTTATTTGTGTTTATTTAAGTTTACTTTGGAAATCATCTAATATAATAACAGTTAAAAATTTATAATCTATTAACATTAATAATAATTAATACCATCTGGTCATACTGTCCTTAATTTCCCCAAACTTAAATGGAACTTTATGAATCTTCGTAATTAAAAAAAATTACAGTTAACAATTTTTTATCAATTAACGTTAGTAATTAGTATTTAGTATACACTACTACCATTACATATATTCAGGTCAATTTTTTTAATCTAGACATATTATATACCATTTAGTGGCAAATTGGACGTAGAATCCAAATCTGCAATAAAAAGTGCCATATCAAAGAAGCGTTTTTGAGATAAACTCCGAAAACCGGGTAAAAATCGGATTTTTTTCAGATTTTCGTTATATTTAAGTCCTTTATGTTCATTCAGTCCATTCTACAGGTGGAAAAAATGATGCAAATGGTTGTTAACAATTTAATTTCGAGTTTATATCACTAACTAGATTGTCATATCTCAGAAGCGTTCGTGAGATATGTGCCAAAAACTAACCCAAAAAACGGTTAAAATCAGTTTTGTACGAGTTTTTCTCAATTTAAGGTATTTTACATGTTGATTGTTGTAACATTAGATTCTTGTTCAATTTTATTAATTTTCGCTTCCTATGCTGGACAGTATAGCATTTAACACCCTACTGTCCGGCCCCCAGCAGGCGCCCCGCCGGCAGGCGCCAAAATGTTAAGAAAACAGTAGATCCAAGTCAAGAAGGTAGGTAGGGATAGGATACCGAGGTATGGGAGGTAGACAGAAGTATATATTGGTAGGATACCGAGCTGTGCGAGGTAGGTAGGGCTTGGATACCGAGCTATGCGAGATAGATAGGTGTAGGATACTGAGCTATGCGAGGTAGATTAGGGTAGGATACCGAGCTATGCGAGGTAGATAGGTGTAGGATACCGAGCTATGCGAGGTAGATAGGTGTAGGATACCGAGCTATGCGAGGTAGGTAGGTGTAGGATACCGAGCTATGCGAGGTAGATAGGTGTAGGATACCGAGCTATGCGAGGTAGATAGGTGTAGGTAAGGGTAGGATACCTAACTATGCGAGGTAGATAGGGGTAGGATACCGAGCTATGCGAGGTAGGTAGGGGTAGGATACTGAGCTATGCGAGGTAGATTAGGGTAGGATACCGAGCCATGCGAGGTAGATAGGTGTAGGATACCGAGATATGCGAGGTAGATAGGTGTAGGATACCGAGCTATGCGAGGTAGATAGGTGTAGGTAAGGGTAGGATACCTAACTATGCGAGGTAGATAAGGTTAGGATACCGAGCTATGCGAGGTAGATAGGGGTAGAATACCGAGCTATGCGAGGTAGGTAGGGGTAGGATACTGAGCTATGCGGGGTAGGTAGGGTTAGGATACCGAGCCATTCGAGGGAGGTAGGGTTAGGTATTTGAACTTATTAATCGGATTGTATCGTTGTTGGGCCTCCGGCAAAACTAAATGGCCCCTGCCCAACTTTTCGTGGCCTCCCCACCAGTCTTGTTAATAAACACTATCTTGTTAAAAACAAATTTAAAACTGTGGGTAATTTGTCTTTTCATATTTAGTTGAGAAGAAGTTTAAAAATTATCATTCCTTCATAGTCAGGCATTAAGCCAAACAACGAATACAGCTGCAGTACTACCGTCGAGATCTGTTATACCACAGACACAGAAACGAACCACAGACAAGATCTGTTATACCACAGACACAGAAACGGACCACAGACAAGATCTGTGTCACCACCGACACAGAAATCCACCATAGACGAGAGCTGTGTCACCACAGACACAGAAACGGACCACAGATGAGATCTGTGTCACTAGACACAGAAACGGACCACAGACGAGATCTGTGTCATCACAGACACAGAAACGGACCACAGACGAGATCTGTGTCACCACAGACACAAAAATCCACCACAGACGTGATATGTTATACGATGGACACAGAAATATTTTGTTAGCGGGGGTTTTCTTCTCTTTGTAGACCACGTACAGCACAGACAGCACAGAAAGCGTGACTCCGTCTGTGCTGTCTGTGTCTGTGGTGGATTTCTGTGGTGTTTAGTAATACCGCATACCTACCTCGCATAGCCCGGTATTCTACCCCTACATACCTCACATAGCTCGGTATTCTACCCCTACCTACCTCGCATAGTCGCATAGCCCAGTATCCTACCAATATCTACCTCACATTGCTCGGTATCCTACCCCTACCTACCTCCCATAGCCCGGTATCCTACCCATATCTACCTCGCATTGCTCGGTATTCTACACCTACCTACCTCGCATAGCTCGGTATCCTACCCTAACCCTATCTTCCTAACCTGAATCAACTGTTGTTTTTTAAATTTGGCGCCTGCCAGCGGGGCCTCTGCCGGGCGCAGAAAAGTGAGGCGTTCAATGCTATACTGCCCAGTATACGGGGCGAAAATTAATAAAATAGAACAACAATCGAATGTTACAATAAAAATCAACATACCCTAAAATGATTAAAACTCGTTCAAAACTGATTTTTAACGGTTTTTGGGTTAATATTTGACATATATCTCACGAACGCTTCGGAGATTTGAAAATCTGGTTAGTAATTTAGACTCGTAATTAAATCAAAAAAACATTTTGTACCTTGTTTTCCACATCTAGAATCTTAAAGCACCTAAAAATAAAGAGAATTCGAAAAATCCGATTTTTACCCGGTTTTCGAGGTTTATCTCAAAAACGCTTCTATGATTAACGGGTTTTTATTGCATATTCGGAGTCTACGCAAAATTTTCGATAAAATGGTATATATGTTCGGATTGCAAAAATTGACCCGAATATATGTCATTTTAGTAGTGGTATACTAATAAGAGCTTAAATAATAGTTATTTTATTCATTACATGTCTACAAGTAAAAATCATCATATCATTTTTTTCTGTTATATTGAAATTTTTAATGTTTAAATTCTGGACGAATTCTTTTAAACCCGGTGGTATTACGGGTTAGCAATTAAGATCTGCTGCATGGCCAGAGGTTGATCTGGGCCATAGTAGTATTTAGGTTATGTTATGTTGGAAAGCATAAACAATAGATAATATAAATAGAAGTTGTAAGATGAGTATATGAATGATTAAATAAATGGCAGAGCTCCAGTAAGCTGGTATGAAAAGCTACACACTCCGATTACAATAACGAGATTGTATTGTAACAGACCAAAGCTGAAGCGGGAACCCGTTCATAAAATTCGACTAAACTCGTCGATAACTCCTTGGACATCGAATTAAACCACATTTCGCCAGATTCCTCGGAGACTGACTTTGACTTCCGACCAAGACCATAGTTTCCAAAATAAATTCGTCGATGTTGGTCACCCTCCCCCTGTCCGGTTTTCATCGTTTTGTGGAACCGGAAGTGACTTTCCGTTATGACACCCCCGTATTGGTCCCCCGTATGACCCCCGATTCAGAGAGCATTATTTTTTAAGAAACTTCAAAACAAACCAGCTTCCCGAAATTGATAGAAAGCTAGGTCACATCGTCTAATATTGTATCAGTAGAATCAAAAATAAACCATTACCGTCTTCTACTTTTAGTCCATGAAACAAAACAAACAAAGTCTCATAACATCAATATAATGATTTATTCTAAAAAGTTTTTCAAAAGTAAAATTATAAAACAATAATAATTGACAACTAATGTTTTCCACAGGCTCTGAAAACGCCTCTTTATGTGCTATCGGATTTAGTTCCAGCTACAATTTTACCAAGCCCATTTAATACAATTCTGAAAACTGAACTCGCTGCAACCTTCAAATTACTGAAAAATGAAATCGCCTACACATGGTTGGCCCGAAACGATTAAGATCAATCAAAATTAAGTAACACGTCAAGTCTTCCCATCTCTATAACAACCAATCAATTAATTGATGAAAAACCTAAATTATTTTTAAACTCATTTGATTTTAAAAATTTTGTGTATCCAATTTTTACAACTTTTAAAATTGCGAATCGCAGATTGTAATACGGCTTCCGAAAACGGCACAAGGTTTACATATTTTTTGGCTTCCAAATAATTAATGTAGTCTTGTTTACATTGGTGTGTATTTGATCCGAAAAGCTCACAAAAGCATTGTCGGTGGATGTGGTATTCGCTCCAGGAGTTAAAGCCGTTGCTATATATATATATTATATGTAAAGACATAGTGGTTGGTTGGAAATGGCGGATGAGATACAACTGTTAGTTATTTGTTAAGCTCTGGTCATAATATATTATGTATTAAAGGCTTATCTACATAAATTTGAACTAGCAAAAAAAACTCAAACTGAGCTCCAGAATTTGTGCTGTTGTGTTATGACAGGCGTGAACAACTATGTAGCCGACATTAATTTTCAGGCTGCAAATTTTGTATCAACAATACATTTTCAAATGTTGTAAATGGTAAAAAGAGCTCGGTAAGACAGTTCATTCGAATGATTTCCTTTTTTTGCTATTACTAAAGTACTACTTCTATATTATCATCAATGTTGAAATAGCGAAAGAAACAATATACAAAATATGATTTAATATGTATAAAACTTCAATTCCTGTGAAACAGTTGTCGTACTCTTCTTTGAGGGACCTAGGATAAATTTATGTACGCTTTGAAAACGTTGCCTTGAACCAAGGATGATTTTATCTATCTGGTACAAATCGCTCTCAGGAGACCAAAAATCCCTGAATGTACTTTTGATTTTCATTTTAAATTTTCCAATATAGAGAATCGTTCTCATGGATAACTTTTTATATTTGTATACGCTAAATATTAGCGATACTGGATAATAGATCAGAATTAAACAGATTATCTATTAACGTCAAAATATTCTTTGAACATACTTGATACTTGAGCCTTCTGCTCTTTTCATTATTGACACAATCAAAAAATATATTTATGTGTAGTTTTTTTAAATATCTGGAGAACTTATTAGAGCTATGAAAAGCTAGTGACGAACGTAACACCCAATGACAGCAAATTATGCCTCTCGTAATGCAATTAAAAATGAAAAATATCAAACAAACGACTTTTAATTCGACTTATATTGTTAGCAGTACACGCTATATTCCGTATATCCCCATGGTATAGATTAAGGGTTTTATAATCTATACGTTGTAAATCAGAGACTGGTAAAAGGGCGCTAAGTATAGCTTGGCTTGGGTTGGGAGGTCTGGAGGACTGACCCGAAGATTGAGCGGAAAAAGTAGCAGAGTAGGAAATAGAATGGTTAGAAGGAGATTAGAGCAGAAGAGCTTTAGTATAGCTCACTTGAATTATTGAGTCAAATTTTTCTGCTTATTACTAACAGTTTGAGCTTAATAACTTCCATGATATTAATTTAATGTCGTGCGATCAAAGTATTATATATTTTTAAGGATTTATGTTTGACTTTCTTACATGGAGGCTTGAGTAGCGTAATGCAGTCTCAGACATTTTAATATTTAAAAATATTAAAGTTGATTTTTTCAATTTTTTTGTATTCATAAATCATAATAATTCTATAAATATAAATCGGTTCCACGAGTTTCAAAAAATAATAGTTGGTCTGTATTTATTTATTTGTACGTAGTCAATATTTCCTGGCAATGGCAATAATAGTCAATATTGTTAAAAAGTAATGATATGGAAAGAGAGGTGAAACGCCGAAAAATTTAATAATTGTAGATTGATATTGACTTACGCATAAATAAATGTAAAATATTAAATATGTGATATGTAAATATTCATTTAGATTACATTTAATACTAAATGATATTTATTTTGGACTACAAATAGAAGTAAAATCGGTTTTAATCCACTTTGCTGTTCATGGCAACATAATCTTTTGAAATTGTTTTTGTGCTTGCTTGTCGTTTTAGAA
Organism: Desoria tigrina; assembly: GCA_906901685.1. NCBI lineage: Eukaryota > Metazoa > Arthropoda > Collembola > Entomobryomorpha > Isotomidae > Desoria > Desoria tigrina. The sequence continues at coordinate 75,973 of CAJQTU010000028.1, forward strand.
CTGCGGGTGAATGGTATACTATCAATTGGTTAAAATTAAAAACACTTGTTTTAGATCTGTTTTATATATTTAGCCATATCAATCCAAGCAACGCAAAAACGAGAAATTGTTATTCATGTTCACCATGAAAATTATTTTTACATCTTACTTATTTGATTACTACCTGAACAGCCATTGATTTGTATCGGACGTTACTGTTCTAGAATGATAAATGTATGACTGTGGTCCATATTCCCGGGCCCTTCAATTTTCTGCCGTAATTTTTAGGCCTATCTGTACAATTTCCAGTACTCATTTCCAGCCGTTGACATTTTCAGACCGTCCATAATTTTTGAATCTCTGGCGGATTTATCGCTGGCGGAAATTTAAATTAATGAGGCGTATATTTATATATAACACTTTTAGCAGATCGACTATATTTTCTATAATTTGTGATAAATTTGATTTAAGAGAACTTGGTATATTTTTTCAGTCTAACTGATTATTGGTTATTCGGTTTATTACGTTATGTTATGTTCATAAATGCCATGTATTTGCATGTGAGAATATTTTTAAATTCCTTTAAAGCACATTAATTTGACTTGATGTATTTTTTAACCTTTACGCTACCAACTTAATTTTGGACGTTGTTACTATGTGACCAAGTTGAAAAACGCATTAAGTCATCATAAGACCCTAATAGTTTTTTAAGGATACCCCCACTGGCCCGATTTAACCGAACTGTAAATATGAAACCCGAATGATTTACAACAACTAATTTCAGCATGATTAATCGTTTCACCATGATTTCAAACGCAAGTTAAAATCTCACAAAGTTTTAAAAGGGTTTAGACAAAAAGTCGAGAGTTTTGATTCAATGGCTGAAAAAATCCCAAAATTTAATAGGGAGTTAACATTGCGGATGACGGAAAAATAACATTGGGTGATATAGGAAGATTTCATTGATTTCAAATTAGGATTTACTATAGAAATCAATAATTTTTTTGAATCTGCAAAGATTTCCTAAAAATAATGATCGGTTGCCAAGCAATTTATGAAATTTTTCGCACACGGGTTGTGCGACGGGCTGTCGATGACAAGTTCAAGTCGCACAAGGGTTGTGCGATGGGCCATGGAAACAATTTGTAAGCCGCACAACTTATGTGCGATGGGCCATAGAAGCCCTTGACGACCCGCACAAGGGTTGTGCGTTGGTAGCGAAAAGGTTAATGTTTGGCCTAAACAGCTTTGTTTCCTTAACGAAATGTTTTTAAAATCATCGCTTTCATATCATCAGTTGATAATAACTTTTCGTACTTAAATAATTAAGTCAAAGAAATAATGGCGGGGAGTCGAATTTCGGACCTAATTACCTTAAATCTATTTTTAACACGCGAGCTAAGATTGGTATGAAGTTTTCAAAACTTTTCAAAATGTCTAGTGCAAAATGTTTGCTTCAATCAATCAACTATTATTTTTGTTTCAACCAATTACAATAACTCTTGCGTGGAAATGGAATTTCGAGAAAACAAAGCCACGTGGTTCATACGCTCCCTATACTTTTTGATGCCAAACATGACCCCGAGTACTGTCAATGTAACGATTAGTAGAATTACAACTGTAAATACCAGAGTTTGTCCATCGTTATGGACAACTACAACGGGTGTTTCGAAGTTAACAGTATCGTCAAATATTTCAGAAGCGTTTTCAACTCGATCGAAATGAGATCCGTTTGCTATATTTAGCATTTGAGGCTCCTTATCTTTCGAGCTTGTAGACGATGAATTCGAAACATTACTATATTTAAGCGGCTGAATTGGGACACAAGTCCGGTTATCCGTGTTCAATCCCAGCCCTTCAGGACAGACGCAAGTTCCGACAAGGCTTTTGGCCGAAATGAGACAAATGTGCGAGCAAGGCTTTTTATCGGATCGCGGAGAGCATTGATGATGTTCCAACATGGGCTCGATGTCGTCTATTTCCAGGAGATCCTTGTGCATGATGGCGACTTTGGAAAAAAATACACCTCGTTCATAATACTGAGTCAGGCCCTTCGAATCCTTCGTCATTTTGTGGACACTGTAGTTTCCATAATAAATATGTCGATCTTGGTTAACCTTGCGGGATCCTCCGTTGATGAAATGAAGAACCTGAACATATCCATCCGTTGACATTGTTCCGTCGGGGTTTGTCAAAGGTATGCCGGAGTGGAGTAACTTGACCTCCCGATCCGTCCAATAGATATTATTTCCGTACGAGGTAATTCCGTGAGCACTTGTATTCGTATGGAAAACTGAGACATCGGCATCGAATGTCCGAGCCGGAAAGGATGTTGAGCCAATCATATTTGAAGCTGCGTTGGCCCTGAGAAATTAAAATTTGTATAATTTAATATTTTTTATAATCTTTGCAAAATAATTTATAATTGCAGTGGAATTCACTGAAACTCTCATTCATGGTCCCTTTCTATCATTTATAAATTTTAATCCAATGCAAGTTTATACTTTTAGCATTGAATAAATCACAATTCCTGCTCATCTTTACACGTAAATGAATTTAATGAATACGACAAACAATAAGCGGTACTATATCAGCAGATTTATGAATCAAGAGAATGAGTTGGTGTGGTGGAAAAGAATAGGTGGGCAGGGGCCAAAGAGTGTTGTTGAAGCCGACGCAACGATTCACAGTTACAGCAGTTATGGGATAAAAGGTCGGGTTCTGCTTGATGGGACCCAAGAAAATATTTCTAAGTCCTTTTGGGAAAATCTTACCAAAAATTTTTCTTTCGCTTAATCGATACTTCGAAAAAAACCAAACAACTTTTTCCTCTACCATTTTGACCTTAACGGTCGATAAATGTCAGAAATGGTCAAAAAGGTCGTTACAATTAAAATATCAAAAGTATCCCAAACGTCACAAAACTTTACAAATACAGCCTACGTGACCTCACGACACACGAGCAGTTTTTGTACATGGAAAGTCTGTTGGGTCATGGCAGGTCACAGTGACCTTGGACTGTTTTGTCTTTAAATTCCACCAAAATACAGGTTTGCTTCTTTAAAGTTAGGTTAGGTTAGGTTACTCTTCGTTTGTTTGTTTGATGGTTTAGGGTCAAATCTGTGATGATTAGCTTTAGCCGAATCCATTCCACACAGAAAACCTAACCTAACCTAACCTATCTTTAAAGAAGCAAACCTGTATTGTGGTAGAATTTAAAAGTCGAAGGTCACTATGTCTGTGACCTTACCCGAGACCTGACAAACAATTTTCATCAATGAAAAGTACTCGGGAGGTCACAAGGAGTAGATTAAACGGAAGTAAATTTTTGAGATTTTTGGCAATTTCGGTCCTTTCTTGACCGTGAAGGTCAAAATGGTAGAGGGAAAAGTTCTTTGCCTTTTTATTATCTATCGATTAAGCGAAAGAAAATTTTTTGGTAAGATTTTCCCAAAATGACTTAGAAATATTTTCTTGGGTCCCATCAAGCAGAACCTGACCGGATAAAACCTAACTAAGATAACCACATACGATTCCAAGTTTTTTTAAGCTTCTAATTAAAACTTTAAAAGCTCTATAAGCTGGAAGCCTACCAGTTAAAAAAACCGTTATATATAATGTTCATTATAATGTCTATGATGTTGATTGTGAATTCGGAATCCACGTGGTGATTGAAATACCGGGAATGAAAAACTTGACCTAAACTGTAGTCATAATAGTAGGGAATTGGGATTTGCTAACTATCAACTATCACTGATAGCCAGTAGTACCAGTAAATTTGCCCAGTCGCTCTGTGGAAATTGATGGAGCTTGGCAGGAAGTTGTTAGAATGTTCGATAATAGTGCCGAATAGTTGTCCACTCAATCCGTCCATAAACCTCCTGACAATTTTGCCACCATCGGTACCCATCCTTTCTGCTATCAGCAACATTCTGAAAATGATTAAAATCCGATGAATATATTATCTTGTTATTTATTTAATGAAATACCGTTACAACCTTACAACCCTTGGAAATTGTGTAAATTTCCAAGATTTTCTTAACGAAATTGAGAAACAAAACTAAAGAATTTAATTGTATCTGAAAATTTGTCAATTTTTATCATATTTGTGTTAACATTTTATGAAGATACACGAAAACCCAGGTAGTTTGACATTATTCACGATATATGTTACTGAGGTGAACTTTCCTGGTATTTACGGCAGCTCTCTAAATCTCTTAATGCGAATGCAATTTAAAGTGCAATTTAAAGTTTTCCAAACTAACTTTTTGTCAGGGATGACGAGGATGTCCATTGGCCGATCTATTTCCTTGTAAAGAACTACACGGACCCGAGTCCTCAAGGACACAACCTCGACGGTTCCTTTGTCCGTGTCAATCCAATATAAGTTCTGTCCGACGATATCTGTAAAATCGAGATGTGATTATTAATTTAAAAACTCGTCAGATAGTTAAACTACCACGTTGTCGGCCTATTTCACATCACGCCTCTTATCCCGTGCAAACACCCGCACATACGGCTAGAGGAGAAAGCGACTCATCATAAGCGCCCAGCGCAATGAGCCCCTAGCCTCTATTATAATCACCTCATGACTTTAACTAGCCTCTCGCGCATAGTTTAATGGTAAAAGAGATGGTGATGGTGGTATGGTTTTTTATTTTTTGAAGTAGTTAGAGATTAAATCTTTCAAACACTTTATGGCTTCAATGCTAGCAAGGCAAGGAGGTTTCACAATCACAGATTGATTGGATACGGTGAATGTACAACTCATATCAACAATTGTTACGAAAAAATTAGCGGCCTAATTCTATGTTTGCTATGTATCTGTTTAAAATGAAATGTCGACCTTAAAAATCATCCAAATTGCCCATTTCAAATTCTAAGAAAGAAGCATATTATGGTCTGATTTCCAATTTTGCAAATTCCAAAGAGTTGATTTTTAAATGAGTTTAAAATCAGAAAGGATAAAAAACTAACAATTATTGCGTTCAATTATATTTTCCTTCTCTGGGAAGGAACTTCTTACTGTCTAAGCTTTTAAGCTAGTTAAAGTCATGGGGCGATTATTCAAGAGGCAGGGGCCCTTATTGCACGGGGCGCTTTTTGTTCGGGGCGCTTATGATGGGGCGGTTTTTTCCGCGAATCACATTTTCAAATTGGTTTTTACAAAGCCCTAACCGTATAGGTCATACAAGTAACCCAACTTTAAAAAAAACTATAGGGTGGCGGTTTTGGAAATCGGTCGAAAAAATATGAGATGAGCCTGCGGGTAAGACGTCCGGGACGTCCGGGTTAAATAGCTGAGAACCAACCAGCACTCACCGATATCCATTCCATTAACGGTTTCCAAGTCCGTATTCACAAGGACGTTCAATTTCTTGCTTTTCAAGTCAAACTCGATGATCTTCTCTGAGCCTATTCCAATGTCACTAAGGATGACAGTATCGTTCAGAGGATTGTAGACCATGGAACCCAATTCACGGACATCATGCAAAATGTAGTTCTGAAAGACATCACCACCCATGGAGTCGAATCTCATCGTTTTGAGAGTGTTGTTGAACCCTATCAGATATTTTTGCGCCCCCGAATCTGTAAGTTAAATGTTAAATTTTAAGTGCTAAACTTAATATTGAATTCAGAGATTTTATTTGTTTTAAATTAAAAGAATTTCAAACCCAAGCATGTTTTATCATCGTCACTGTCCAAGTTCATTCCAGCAGGACAGATGCAACGGAAGGCGGCTTTCGGTCCAAGAATGCAAATATGGGAGCAACCTGCGTCTTTGCAATCGTTCCGACGGATTATGGGTTGATTTGCGATATGAGCAATCGTAAGTCCCTTGATTGGGTTGATTGAAGCGTGTTCAACGAGTGTGATACGGTTGGACCCGTTAAACTTGTTACCGACCTATAAATATGGAGATGGCAGATTTAAATTGGTGGCAGACTATGTCAACCTCAAGTCGCAATATCAGGTTGCATTCATTTCAAAAATACTAAAAATTGTATACAGGCAACAGGATTTTTTTGACTTGATTGACTCTTGACTTGGTTTAAACGGGAGGTTTAACGTGCCTGATTACCTGAATATTCGACAAATCTTTATCAGTCCAGTAGATCCAGTCCCCAAGTACCCCGACCCCGTGGGGGTGTTGAAGTCCACTGGAAACAATGACTCTTCGGTCAGTTCCATCCAACCTAGCACATTCAATTCGATCCGAATTCGCTTCGGCCCAGTAAATCCGACCACTCCCTTGATCTGCTGTCAGCCCGTTGGGCCATTTTAGGTCCCGAATAATTGGGATCGGGTGGCTCCCATCCATACCAGCGCGATAGATCCCCACTACCCGAATTCCCGCAGCAGTCCAGAAAATTAGTCTAAATTCCAAAATAACAAGATTGTCAAGAAAAATGAGAATCTTATTGTTGGACGTTCTATCTGGGATAGAGACTTATTTCCTAGAATCTAATCTAACCCTTCATTCGGAAAGAGGGCAAGGTATCGAGGTGAATTTAGGTACTCATTTTCTGGCCAAACAGAGCAGGACTTAAAATTTCCAGAGCAGACGAGAATTCTTGAGTAGGATGGTTTCGAGATGTAGATATTATCTGCTATCCAGTCATAAGCTATGCCCTCCGTTGCGTATAAACCTGGAAATTAGAGGGACATTTTTATTGTCAGAAACCTACAGGTTTAGATTAAAGTCAGTATATTTTTTATATTTAGCATATAATCTCTATAGTCAGACCTTTGTCAACAACAGCCTCTATTTCGGATCCATCGAGCCGACTTCTCCAAACCGCTTCCTCATTTTGTGTCTTATCTATCCAGTAAATGTAATTCCCTCTGGCATTGTAAGCAACGTCGGTGGGGACACCAAAGGATTCCGTAATCGAATATGAGGATCCGGCTGCAACACCTTGAGTCAGGGGCAGGGCCCTAATTCCGGACTTTGAAACGAAAACGAGGGTTGCATTGTCCTCTGAAATTGACATTGCAAAAGTTACAAACGTAAAATTAAAAAAAAACGTCCAAACCCGTTTGAAGCCCACTGGGATACTAAAGTCAATTGTTTCTTGAATTCCAAGATCCAAACTTTAACTCTAAAAATAGGCTCTTTCAATCGAAATAAAACCTGCCTGGAAATGGCAGAGCTTCAATTCTTTAAGGATTTATAACACCTGAGGGGTTAGGATTTGCGAAAAATATTTCCAACGGTTTTTCGACTCACGGACAAGATGACAGGAGGAGTTATCAATTGACGAAATCTGGAAACCAGAAAGGCAGGAGCATTGGACGGTCGACGAGTCGTTGGAATTAACACAAGTTTGGGAACATCTCCCATATTCCCCGCAGAGCCCTAAATCGACAGATTTGTCGATAACTTCTTCGGAGGCAAATAACAGAGAAGACACAAAGACGAGTCTAAATAAAAAGACAGAACAACGGACCTTCCGGCAATTTGTCATGTCTGGATAAAGGGATACCAATTTAAAATAAAATTCGACTTGATTTTGAAATAATATATTTTATAAATCCCACTTATATATTTCGAAATTATACTTCTTTACGAAACTAAATTAATTTTAAATGTGATTGGGAATGGGTTTTGGCTTAAAATGGATCTGATCTGAAGTCTTACAAGGGAAATCTCCCAAAGTGAACACTCAGAATTGTCCAATTTTTTTACAGTCAAAACTTCAAGTCTCATAAACAATGAAAATGAAAAAATTGGCTGCCCTAATTGATTTTAAGTATGCTAAACCCATTTTCCGCAGTTTTCTGCTAACTTCCCACTCCAATTTCTCAACAACCCCAATGAACTAAATCAACATATTATGATTTTCTTGTTCCTAATTTTTTTCTTGATTTTTTGGTGTACTTCATTTGTCATTTACGACATATTTATTTGCGGGTCCATTGTTCAACATTTTTTTAGCATACTAAAAATCAATTGGGGCAGCTAATTTTTTTATTTTTATTATTTTATGAGACTTGTAGTTTTGACTGAAAAAAAAATGGACAATTCCGAGTGTTCGCTTTGGGTAATGTCCCTTGTTAGGCCAGGGATTAGAATTAACACTGAAGCTTTCGTTATCATACTTTGTATCTGCATTTGCAAGTCGTGGGGATTGCAAATTACTGAGGTTAAAGATCAGTCAAGATCATGTTCTTCAGACTTGATTGCATTGCAATTGCTGAGTCAGATTTTGCACATTGATTGCTTATCATATGTTACGTTACGTATCAACTTACTATAATACTTCCATACATTCCTTGGGTCTAGTTACCGGCTCATAAAAACTTTGCTGTCTTGTACATTTAACTAACCACGGACGAATTAAGAAACAAGAATAAACCTATCCGACTAGAATTAACTATAATCCTTACACGAATCAGATTATCGTGCCCATAAATAACTATTCCATCACCGAAAAACTCCTCTCCATTATATTTTAATGCAAATAATGTGCAGAATAATGCAACCAAGATGTCAAATTTATCATATGATGAATTATTAAGAGGTGAAACCTCTTATTAAAAAGACTTTGTCCGTCCGTCCGTCCTTCCGTCCGTCCTTCCGTCCGTCCGTCCGTCTGTTCCGTCGACGATAACTCAAGAACGGTTGAAGTTTTTCAAATTTTTTTCTCGAATACATGTTCCTCGTGTCCTAATACAGGGGGAGTTCGAAGATGGGCGAAAACGACCACACCCCCTGGGGTTTGCCCATCTACCCCAATGTTGAAAAACCACCACCATCACATACTACAATAGTATTACATGCCCCTATACACAATACCATCATGCCACACGTACATATTTGTATATATGAAACGTGTAACAGTGCACACACATACGGGATCACCCCCACTCGCCCCGGGGCGCGCCCCACGGGGCATTTTGGGGCAAAATGAGATTCCAACGCTATATTGTAGCCACGTACTGTGCAATGTGTAAACACATACGGGATCACCCCAACTCGCCCCGGGGCACGCCCCACGGGGCATTTTGGGCCAAAATGAGATTTCAACGCTATATTGTAGCCACATACCGTGCAATGTGTAAACACACACGGGATCACCCCCACTCGCCCCGGGGCGCGCGTCACGGGGCATTTTGGGCCAAAATGAGATTCCAACGCTATATTGTAGCCACGTACAGCGCAATGTGTAAACACATACGGGATCACCCCAACTCGCCCCGGGGCGCGCCCCACGGGGCATTTTGAGGCAAAATGAGATTTCAACGCTATATTGTAGCCACATACAGTGCAATGTGTAAACACATACGGGATCACCCCAACACGCCCCGGGGCGCGCTCCAGGGGGCATTTTGGGGCAAAATGAGATTCCAACGCTATATTGTAGCCACATACAGCGCAATGTGTAAACACATACGGGATCACCCCAACTCGCCCCGGGGCACGCCCCACGGGACATTTTGGGCCAAAATGAGATTCCAACGCTATATTGTAGCCACATACAGCGCAATGTGTAAACACATACGGGATCACCCCAACTCGCCCCGGGGCGCGCCCCACGGGGCATTTTGGGGCAAAATGAGATTTCAACGCTATATTGTAGCCACATACAGTGCAATGTGTAAACACATACGGGATCACCCCAACTCGCCCCGGGGCGCGTTCCAAGGGGCATTTTGGGGCAAAATGAGATTTCAACTCTATATTGTAGACACATACAGTGCAATGTGTAAACACATACGGGATCACCCCCACTCGCCCCGGGGCGCGCCCCACGGGGCATTTTGGGGCAAAATGAGATTCCAACGCTATATTGTAGCCACATACAGTGCAATGTGTAAACACGTACGGGATCACCCCAACTCGCCCCGGGGCGCGCTCCAGGGGGCATTTTGGGGCAAAATGAGATTCCAACGCTATATTGTACGCATGTACAGCGTGTACTTGTACAACATGTACAGCGTGTACTTGTACAACATGTACAGCGTGTACTTGTACAACATGTACAGCGTGTACTTGTACAACATGTACAGCGTGTACTTGTACAACATGTACAGCGTGTACTTGTACAACATGTACAGCGTGTACTTGTACAACATGTACAGCGTGTACTTGTACAACATGTACAGCGTGTACTTGTACAACATGTACAGCGTGTACTTGTACAACATGTACAGCGTGTACTTGTTCAGCGTGTACTTGTACAACATCATACACAGGAAGAATATTTTTATGTAAATGTTTCGTATCGGTTTCACCTCTTTCTTACGTGCGTTTGCAACGGTTTATTTATTTCTGAAAATACATTTCTTCGATTGAATAGAAATATCAAACAATTTATTCTTGTACCAGCTTTAGAATCCCCGGTGAGCTATGATTTCTTTTATTGGAAACTCCCTATCCTTGTTGGCTCACCGGATATAACTCGTTTCGTCCTCAAAATTTCAGATGTTCAAGCAATCGTATATGTAAACTGGGTTGTGCTTCAACACAATGAGTTTTACACGGCGAGTCAACTAGGACAGGGACGTTAGCTTTAATAAACGAAACCAGTCGAAAAATCAAATATCGTTAGTAATGTACATCCATTCAAGTGTCAAGATAGTCACCATTTAATTTAATCAACACTCAAAATCCTGAAATCTTCTCTATAAAGACACTGAATTGACCCTTAACGGAATTTCATAATTAATTCTTTAAAAAACTAAAATTCTTTATACAAATGCTTTGGTATTTTGGTAGTCATTTTAAAGATTGTTTTTTACCACTTCTAAAATATTTCAGTACAAATAAATACAGAGGATCGGGCAGGAATCATGAAATGCATTAGGATAATGATACATAATTTTGAGAACTTGTTTTGATTTAAAAAAAATCATGTATCCTCCGAAATCCGGAATAGGAATTGACAAATCCAAAACTTGTGATACTTGTGATACAATATGTCCAACTTTTAGTAACGCATAACGGGCGAGTTATATTTTTTAAATTATAATCTAGGATTAGCTCTTATTTTTTACCACCAATGCAATCATTAAAACTACAGCAATCCTTGAATAGAAACGGAACTCTGAGAAAACACAGCCATCTTGTGATCCTGATTTTGTCTGTATCTCCGCATCCCATATACTGCCACGATAATTCCCAAAGTTATCACAAGTAAAATGACCGCAACAACCACCGCTGAACTATGTACATTGCTTGATACGACAGGACTGTCAGTGTCACCAAATTTGTCCGATTTCACAACTTGATCAAGATGAGATCCTGTGGATTTTATATTTCGATTCGAGGCACAAGTTCGTCCACTCTTGCCCAAAACTGTCTTTTCAGGACAGATGCAAGTTACGGTCAAATTGTCACCGGAAAGGAGGCAAATGTGAGAACAGGGTTCCTTGCCCGAATTTGGAGAGCATTCATGCTGATTCAATAGGTTGACGATATCGTCAAATTCCAAGACATTTTTGTGGATTACATTGACCAAAGCTGAAACGGGAACCCGTTCATAAAATTCGGCTAAACTCGTCGATAACTCCTTGGACATCGAATTGGACCACATTTCGCCAGATTCGTCGGAGACTGACTTTGACTTCCGACCAAGACCATAGTTTCCAAAATAGATTCGTCGATGTTGGTCACCATCCCCCTGACCGGTTCTTATCGTTTTGTGGAACCGGAAGTGACGCTCCGTTATGACACCCCCGTATTTGTATGTCGGACTCGCGGAACGGATGTACTGGGCGTTTTGATCCGTCCAGTAGACATTATCCCCGTAAGATGCGAGGCCGGACGTATTCACGTTCTTATGGAATATTGAGAAATCAGCCATCTTTCCCTCTAAGGTTATGGATCCAATCATTTCCGTCGCTGAATCCGCCCTGAGAACATCAAAGTTAGGTTCAAATTGGCGAATCGAAGTTACGGCACACGATAGAAAGAATTAAATAAACCCCCACGGTCAATCGTTTATTCTAGGGTTAAGTCTCTTCTAAAAGCAAAGTAAATTTTAAAAAATTAACATGTTTTCAAGTGTCTTGAGGAGATTACGCCTAGAACCCCTTTAAAAACCTTGACCTCGGGAATAGAAAAAATTAATAATATCTATGCATGCCTGGCTTTAATATTTATGGAGTTTAAATAGTTTGAACGGTTTTAGCTCATATAATTACCAGTAAATCCGTCCGGTTTCCCTGTTAAAACTGATCCGGTTTGGCCGGAAATCATTTGGATGCTGAACAAGAATAGCTAACTCTCGATTTGACCCGTCCATTGACATTTTGACGATTTTGCCCCCTCCAGACCCCAACCTCTCTGCTACCACCAAAACTCTGAAAGATTTTGAAGTTAGAACTATTTATCCTAATCACCGTAAATCTCGAAATAAAGTTCCCGATAGCGCAGCGAGGCATACTCACGGAATCATGACAATTTCATATTTAATCACAATTTTTGCTATAAACTTTCCAATATTAATTTTAAGTTTTCATAACTAACTGTTTCTCAGGAATGATGAGGATGTCCAATGGCCGATCTACTTCCTTGTAAACGACGGCACGTGCCCCCGTCCTTAAGGACATGACTTCAACTGTCCCCGTGTCTGAGTCAACCCAATAAACGTTCTGCCCAACGATGTCTGAAATCCATTGATATTTTTAATAAAAATAACCGAATGATTAAAATTTTTAACCACAACTCACCGATATCCATTCCTCTGACTGAACCCAAATCTTTGTTCACAAGAACGGCGAATTTCCTGGTCTTCAAGTCCAACTCGACGATCTTCTTTGAATTTATTCCAATGTCACTGAGGATGACGGAATCGTTCATAGGATTGTAAGCCATGGATCCCAACTCATCGACACCTTCTAGGACGTACTCGTCAAATACATCGCGACCTACTGAGTTGAGTCTCATGGTTTTAATTGTTTTGTTGTACCCGATCAGCAGTTTTGGTCCACCCGAATCTGAAAGTTAAGGGTTTCGAAATGTCACAGTATTGTTCAGTACAAAGAACCGAATTATAAATCTACGTATTAAACCTAGGCAGGTTTTTCCATCGTCCATGCTCAAGTCCATCCCAACAGGGCAGATGCAGCGGAAGTTGCTTTTCGGTCCAAGAGTGCAGATATGGGAGCAACCGGCGTCTTCACAATCGTTCCGACGAATTATCGGTTGATTACCTATGTAAGCGATAGAGAGTCCTTTGATGCTGTTTGTAGGTCCGGATCGTTGAAAGACGAGTGTCCGGTTGTTGGCTCCGTTAAATTTGTTACACCTCTAAATCAAATCATGTAAGAAAAAACTAAGTTGTGGGCAACAATATACTGATTTGTCGTGGAAATGCAGTGTGAAAATGTCAATTTGCCACCTTACACCTTTGACACTTTAACTAAATGACCCCGGAACAAAATTTACCTTTGGCTGAATGTCCTAAATATGATTACCAACAAAATCGAAAATCTGTCATTGCCCCAAACATAGAGCAAAATTACATTGGCTACTTGAAAGTTCTTCCACCTTTTGATATAATTGCAACAAGTGTCAGACAGACAATATTAGACATCAGTGTCCGTTTGCCAGTTATGGACTTCCAGACAGACCGACACCACGTCGTTCGCATAATATAAAAATGTATTTAAGTTCGAGTTCCAACCTTGACGATATGCATGTACTCATCAGCCCAGTAGAGCACGTCCCCAATGATATCAACCCCGTATGGGTGTAAGTAATCCGGAGTATGGACCACGACCCGTCGGTCACTTCCATCCGTCCGGGCACTTTCAATTCTTTTCAAATTCGAATCCGCCCAGTAAATCCGATTGTTCCCCTGATCTGCAGTTATCCCCTTCGGTGTCTTCAAGTTCTCTAGAATAATTGGGATTGGATGATTTCCGTCCATACCGGCTCGGAAGATCCCTGGTGTTGTTCCCGAACTTGTCCAAAACATTAGCCTAAAATACATAAATATTTAAAAAGAATAAAAAATAACAGAACGATTGTCAACATTGGGGATTTATTTCGAAGCACATCACCCCAGATTTGGAAGAAGGGCAAGGTCATGGGCCGGCCCAACCTGTTCCCCAATTAAAACAGAACAGAACTTGAAGTTTCCGGAACAGACTAGGATACTAGAGAGCTCTTTTTCGGAGATGTAAATGTTGTCGGCAATCCAATCGTAGGATATGGCCCCAGGAGTTATTAAACCTGAAAATAATTATTATTTATCTATGCTGTGTAAAGTCCCTCTGCTAGTTGACTCGCCGTGTAAAACTCGTTTCGTCTATATATCCATCAAATATCAGCATATAGGATATTTCATTAGTGTGGGACAGACCATATAATTGGGGACACACTGTAGAGGACGCCGAAATAAGTTTTACCCGGCGAGTCAACGAACACAAGAGGACTTTACCATGAACGTGTCCTTTGCTTAAAAAGCCCCAGTGGGGCTGTAAACTAGGGTTTACGGCATATTGAGCTCATTGTTCAGACCTTTATCAAGAACAACTTCCATTTCCGATCCATCGAAGCGACTTCTCCAAACCGCTTCCTCATTAATTGCCGCATCCGTCCAGTAAATATAATTCCCACGGGCATTGTAACTGACGTCGGAGGGGACTCCGAAAGATTCCACTATGGAAGTAAACAACTTTGTACCCTGACCAAGTGGCTGACCGCGAACCCCAGAACGTTGAGCAAAAATCAGGGTGGCATTATTATCTGGAAACAGAAATCATTTGAGTCTAGCAAGGGACATCACACCCAAAAATTAAATTCACGCTGTGAAGTAACTTTTTTGCGTTTTTGGTTTTTGAACCAAATTTTAATAGTGAGTTATCATTGGAGAAGTCAAAAAATAGTATAACGTCAGAATGAGTGTTTTCACTAAAAAAGGCGGACATTTACACCTCTCTCCTTCACAAAAATCGTTGTTGCGTCCACTTTCAACTCAGATTCATCAATTATCTTTATAAATCCAAGAGAAATACTAAGATTTTCGTCTTCCTAATTTTTTTCTTGATGTTTGGTATATTTCGTTTGTCATTGTCATTTACGGCGAATTTCTTGACGAGTCCGTAGTAAGTCTCTTTTTAACATACTAGGAGCTAATTTTGAACGTTTATTTCAACCGTCAATCGTATTTCTGGCTCTTAGCTTTGGGTTATGTCCCCTCGTAGATTAATTATTTGAACGATTTATATCGGGGGATTTTATTAGTTGTAACGGTAATATCAGAATCAATGAATTAAAATAATAACGTAGCCCACCGACAAGTTGACAGGAGGAGTTATCGGTTGATGAGACTTCGAAACCGGAAATGCATGAGCACTGAACGGTCGTCGAGTTGACACAAGTTTGGGAACACGTCCCGAATTCACATTCGCCTAATTTTATTGCGACACATGATTTATTATTATTACTGTGTTCTCCGACACATTCCTCCGAAATAGGTTCCCCAAGGGCAGATACAAGTACAAAGAGGTAACAGATCCAGAGGACCTTAAAGAGATCATTCGACATGTTCAGGGCAGATTATTTGTTTGGTAGTTTGGGAAATATTATGATTTTAGTTTATACTTAATTGTGTCTTTAATTGACAGTCAATCGAGAGATCGTAGTTGAAACTGGAGTTTCAGTCATTAAATCATGGAGATTGGAGATAACTCTCCGAATGTTTGCTATGCTCTTATACAGTGAAATATATGCATGTGCCAAATTGCAAGATTTTGCATATCAGGAATGGCATTGAAAATTGAAATGAAAGGATGAGGATCAGGTGGTCAAGACATTTTTAATTGAAACTGCAGAGTCAGTTTTTGTTTCAGAAAATTGATTATCGTATTATATGTAAAACACAAATCTGTATTAAGTTACCTAAATGTAATTATAATTATAACCCGCCGCTGTTAAGTAAATAAGTAACATAAATAGTAATGAATAAAAGAAAAATTATTGCAGTCTAATAATATCATATGTGTATGTTTACTTTATAATCATTAATTATGCATGCTTTTATGAGCATACATAAATGCTCAGTTTTACTCGGTACAAAATTAAATGTAACGAGTTAAATATAAATCCCAAATCTCAGCTCTCATTATCGTCCAAATTTATTTTTGTTATAAACTGACCAAGACGGTGCGGTACAAGTAGACTAGAAAAGTGTTTTTTAATTTATTTCCAAAGATCTAAAAAAGATGAACGTAAATTAAACCACAAAAATGAGGATTTTTTAAATTATAGAACACTTTCGATTTAATTTTTAGTTAAAACATAGGGAAAATTACTCAATCGAGTTTAATGATTTAATTTCCGTGCTAATTAGGGGATTGCAATTGCTTTTAATTAAAATTAAGACTTAAATAAGTCCCCATGTCTATCAATGTCTCATTGTGCCCCAAAGTAAGTGATCTCATTTTGCCCCACTCTCGTATGATTTAGTATAGGGAATTCAACCTGCCCCGGTGTGGGCTGGAGCAGAGCAAGAGCTCCGCACGGAATTCAAACAGAGCACGTCGCCCATTCAACTTACACACTTTGGATTGGAATCCCGTTCCAGTTTCTCTTTCCCGTAATTTTAATTACAATTCGACAAAATGAAGTAAGTTAATTAATTAATTGTAATTAAAAAATGAAGAATGGGTAGAAGGGAACTTAGGGTTTAATATTGTGTCCTCTTTTTCTGTTTGCAGGGTCGGTTTGTGTGCTTACAGTGCGTTCAAAATCTACCCCGGTCATGGCAAGACTCTTGTCAAGATCGACGGAAAGGTGGGTTTACTTTTTTAAATATTTAGCTAATTGGCTAGTTAATTTGAGTTAATTGAGATTAACTTTTGATTGCAGGTTTTCACGTTCCTCAACTCGAAATGCGAGCGGTCTCATCTGATGAAGAGGAATCCTCGAAAAGTCACATGGACCGTCTACTACAGGTTTGTTGAATTTTTTAGCACGTGGATTTTTTTGGAATAAGTTTATGTATAGTGGGATTACATTTTTTAATCAACTTTTGACTTCTATATAATAGGCGAAAGCATAAGAAGGGCCAGGAAGAAGAGCAGACGAAGCGAAGGACCCGAAAAACCCATAAATTCCAGCGGGCTATTGTCGGAGCGTCCCTGTCTGAAATCCAGGCCAAGAGGAACATGAAACCTGAGGTATTGATGTCCGTAGTTTATGTCGAAATCTGTATGGAAATCTGAAATCCATCGAAATTCGAAAAATCGGGACCTGTGATCACTGTGATGTTTCAGAGTTGTCTGTACATCGAATAGTTCGATTTCGAGTGTCACCATATTGTCTATTGCAATGCACAATGAGACACTGCACATAATGTAGCTTGTCGGAATGTCGATCAGTTTGTGTCAATCTCTTGACTTACTAATTAACGAATTGTCTTCTTTATTTCTAGCTCCGAAAGGCTCAACGAGAGGTGGCAATTAAGACTGCCAAGGAGGCAAAGAAAGCGACAAAGGCTGTTAAAAAGTCCTCGGCACCTTCCAAGGCCCCCGCTAAAGTTGAAAAGGCGAAGCAGAAGATCAGTAATAAGCCCCAGACGAAAGGAGCCCCAAGGGTCGGAGGAAAGCGTTAACTTATCTTTCCTAGCCTTTTTGAATAATTACCTTCTAAAAAAGATAAACGTTGGGAAAACTCCATTTCTTTTGACCTCATTTGATTATGGTTAGAATAAATGGATTGAAACAGCGTAACAAACTGTGTCCAGTTGGAAATTGATTGATTTCATTGATGCATGTCACCTCGCATACATATTTTCATTTGCATGGGCTAGGGCAATGTAAGTGGGGAATGAGGATCTATTAAGGAATCAGGCAGGGCTATACAAAATTTTTTTTATCAATTTTTGACCATTTTTGATTTGACTCATAAATTTTTATTGTACCATTTTCTGTATCAAGATTCCTATTACGTTGCAACCGATTTGGATATGTACTCTTACCAAGGAAGAGACAATTTAATTCTCATTGTTTTTAAATAACGATTCGAATATATTTAGTTTTCGGGAAGATCGGTATTTATTTATAATCAAATACTGATCTTTCGATCTGATGGTTTGGATATCCGAATAACCTTGTAATAAAATATTAGTTTGTAAGGCAATTTTCAGTATGCGACCAATTCAGTTTGGCAAGGCTAGCTGGCTGTCCGAGATGATTCGTGAGTTATGTATACCGATACTATACCTATTTCAAATCAATCAATAGCATCAATATTCGATATTCGTTTGGACAGGTTAAGGTTGTGACAAAATACGAAACAGAAACAGATGACTACTAAACAGCTTGCCCTACTTTTTGTATTTATTTTTTATTTCATGCAAAACCAAATCAAGATGCACTTCTACGTCTTTATTGCATTTCAGTTGTAAAAATCACCATATTTAAAATTACACCTTACTTGAGCTTCAAAACTTACAACTTATTCTTCGTTTCTGTTAAGATTTAGATAAAAGATAAAACCTAAAAATACAAAAATGGTACAAATATAATATCACAGAAGTCACAGGTTATAATATAATCTCGTAATACTATTCGATTTCGAAAGTCAAAAGGAAGGATCATTTATAAAAGTCAGTCAGAGTATAAGATTTAGAAATAGGAGCCTTGGAGTTTAATTCATCAGTTCCATCATCCTCAGTGAAATTATTGCTGCTCTTATGAGATTGCATCGGAGAGGAGCCTTCCATAGGTTCCGAATCCATTGGCACGGATCCTTGAGGTTTTGACGCTAGCACCACTGATGCGGCTTCATGTTGATTCAAAACCAATGATATCTGTTCCTCATTTAAGCCTTCGAAACCATCACTGCAATTCTTCTCATTGGACGACAGTATCCTCGTTGGTCCGTTTTTGACCGAAGTCGAGGAGTCGCCATTTTCTAGAGTGTCCTTAGATTGGGGTTTACGCTTGATTTCTTTCGTGTAGAACTTGGTTATAGGAACTTCTTTGAGATTTTTACTATTTCCTGGTTCTGATTTGGTCGAAGAATTGGCGTTTTGTGGAGGTGGTGGTGGATGACACCCGAATTCTTTAATGAATTGGCACAATGTGTACTTTGACTGCGATGTAACACAGAACAGGCTGTGGAACTGGTTCAGGAGATTCCAAACTTGCTCTGTTTATAGATCAATTAAAGGTCATATAATTACGGGCAAGCATTTGGTCATTCAACAGTTGCAATTAGAACCACATTCAGGTAAAAATTTACCCAAAATTACATATGGTTTGTAAAACGAGCACGAGTCGTTTCTGTTTTCGAAGACTTACGTATTGTCATATCCTTAATAACCGAATACATGTCCTCAATTTCTTTTTGAATAACGAGATCGCCAAATGTAAAGAACACAACATCCCTTCCAGCTTGAGAAGCTGCCATCAGTTGTAGAATGGCTTTTAATTGTGGGTTTCCATTAAAAGCCCCACATCCCCATTTACCAGTTGCGACTGGGACTGAAGTGGCGGTGGGAGCAGAGAAACCAACATATGCCTAATGAAATTTTCAATTTTCTAATTATTAATAACCTTTAGAAATTAAGATAATTTGTCAATCACTATATTCAATTCAAACCTTATTTAATTCTCTAGTTAAGAATCTAGGATGAAATTGAGTTATGGGTCTAGTGATGTACAAAGCGTCAATAGCTACAATTTGGCTGCATTTTCTTCCTTTCGAATCCTTTGGTGTGACATCGTAGAAGTCTCCATCGAACCGGAAGTTTCTTGCATATCCCGAATATCGGCTAAATCTCTCACAACCTAAACAAAATATTTGGCTGTTTTAAAATGAATGTTTATTCACTTAAAAATTTCTCACCACTCTTTAAAACCTACCGGTGACAATTAAGGCTTCACAGGAAGTTAATTTTTCAGTAAACAGTCTCGAAATTAAAAGTTCTGGATATGTGACGAATAATATTTCTTCCTGGACAGCGCCACCTCCGAGAACACCGCCTCCGACGATTCTGCATGAAACATTTAGTCAGAAATAGTTGCTAATCGATATACTAACTCATTGCGCATTGGCGACAAAAAATTTTAATTCATTCAAAACATATGAACGCACTTATTTGCAAAGTCCACTTGAAGCATTCCAATCCCATCGTCTTCAATAGTTCCTTCAGACAGTGGAATGATTTTCGTTAACTTTTTTGTAGAATTGTGCCACTCAGGAGCTTTGGAATTTCGGATCGATCGCCTAGTAAATGTTACTACGCCTTGTGGCACTGAAAAAAGAAATACAAATGTTTTATTAAATATTAAAACACATCAGTTGTATCAGTTCTATCGATTTCAAATAGAAAAAAAAACAGATATGGAAGTATTAGAAATGTATACGTAAATTACTTTCTTCTGCGATGCGAGTGAAGTAATGCAAAATGCAACGGATTTTGTGGGCTTTGGTTATCAACCTCGAATTGTCATCTTCATCTAGGCATTGAAATAGCCTAAAACGGATACAAGATACAACCATAATTTTTAAAATTGTGGAATTTGAAATCAGTATATAAATAGGGTAAAACCGATAAAACTAACTCACTCAACAAAATTAATAGTTGGGAACTGCAACTCGTCCCGAAGTCTTTTCGGAAAGGTAGAAAAGAAGGCATTTGCCAAAAGGCAGGCTATTTGTTTCTGAGACAAGGAAATACTGTAATTCGAAAACTTTCCTAGCAGCGGCAACGGACAGGTTAGAATTAGATTGAAGTCCAAACACAGTTTTTGCATAAAAGGTAATACTTTGTCGAATAAATGGTCTCGTTCTGGTGTCGACATTATCTGTTTTACAGTTGTAATGTTATTAAGAAACAATGCATATTTAAAAAGGGACAGTAAATTACATCCCGTAAAAACTATTTACCGATTCAATGGCGTAACTCAAAGAACGTAGCTCAGTACTCATTCGGCAGTAATGTTTCAAACATGCAGAAATATCCTCACAAGTTAAAATCGGCACTTTGAGGGACTGGTCAATTCGTTGCCACAACCAGACTGTCTTTTCCACAAATGTTGGAGGACTCGGAGCACTTTCGTCCTGAAAATAAATAATATGCACTTCAAATATTGGTATTTAAATTTTAAATCAATGTAATTTTCACTGTCAGCTACGTTTCGCAATAGATAAAGCACCTCAGTATTATTCGAAGTCCCAGCAGAAACGGCAGGCGTATCTTTCTGTTGCCTTATCTTAAAAACTCTCAGATTTTCTCGATCCCTTGGCATCGGAACAAAGTCTGGCTCCCACCTGGAATGGAAGACTTGTGGATGGGGAAGCAGTTCATCTCCGGGTTGATAATCTGGCTAAGAAAACAAAGAAGCCATAATCAGTTAGCTGGACCGATTAAACTAATGACTGAATTTAATTAAGCATGATGTATTCTTACCAAACTGGAAAACGCAACAGTATGGAAATTTGAGGGCCTGACATCCGGAAATATCCTTTCATTTGGACCAAGTCTTTTAAGAGTTTTTAATTCATCTCTTCGTTTCCTCTCCCTCTCGTCCGAAGCGTCGAGGTCATAGTCGAGAACGTCGATGGAAACCGGCTTACTTTCTTCATAATCTTCATGCATCTGTATCGGTAGCAAACTGTTATTGACATCAGCTGGCTTATCTTCTAAAAGACTCTTCTCCAGCTGTTCGATCTGCGCCATTATTGCAACATCGTCTTCACTTGAAGCAAAGGGGTCATCCTGGTCGGGGTCAGAGGGTGTAGGTTTACCTTCAACTTCAACGGCCTTCATAATGACCTCCTTAGTATCTGCACCTGCATTTGTTTGTCTAGGAGAAAAAGGTTTAGAAAGATTCGTTAGGCCATTTTCTCCGGAGGATTCCGAATCGTCCATGTCAATGACTATATTGAAGTCACAGCGCTGTTGAGATGGGGCCTGGGAATCGGGGACAACGTCGTCGAAGTCTTCGATCTTCTCTTCAACATCTTCATCTTCCTCGACGTCCATTCTGCTGTCGTCCAGTTCTACTGAGCTCGCGGCAACAGGTGCAGTTACTGTGGTTGCGGTTGGTGGTGGCGATTCTGGGATGACAGTGAGACTGTTGTCAGCGTCGTCTGCTATTTCCATCTTTGAACCTAAAGTCAAAGTTCAATTAATTCAAAGTTTGAAGTGTATTCTGTTTATGTCCATTTCATATTCATTTCCATCATCCATAATATATTTTAAACCCATTCCACATTCATACCACATGATACCACATATATGAATGACATACATACTCTGTACTCAAATAAACTTTGAACTTCAAACTTTAGCTTTTGGCTTTAGAGTGAGACTTCAGACTTGGAATTGAAAATAAAACATTGACATGACTGTTGACTGTCATGTCACATGTCATGACACATGACGAGGAGAGTGGAGTGGAGAGGGACTCGGTGCTCAAGCTCAACAAATTAACAAAATACAAAATACAAAAATCAAACTCACAATTCACAAATTTTGAATTTGCATTTTTTGCAATTAATCAATAACAAACAAATAATCAATTAATTCCAAAATCCAAATTCAAAATGAAATTGAAGACTTGACTTTACCTTTTACTTGTTCCGTTCACCGTTGAGGTAGCCTTAAGAAGCCCTTACTCCTGTGGCATTAATTCGCTAAAAAGTTAAAGACGTTAATTAATTAAATAATGTGTACGTTAACTTAATAATGTTGAATGTTTTCTTTAAATTCAAATTTAATTGCTCTAAAAACAATTATTATGAAAATGTTTGTATTTGGGGAAGAAATAATTGGCGGGTTTGGACTGTCATCGAATACCTTTGTTTTGCTGCCTTCATTATGGGGTATCGTGAAACTTCTTTTATCAGCAAATTAAAAACTAAACTACTAATTTTACTAATAATTCTATTTATTTGGATCATCCGATGATATGAATGAATGCAAATGAATGAATTCAGCAAAAACATCCATATACATGTAGCGAAATATTGACAGAAACTATCGAAGTAGCAAACCATTTACCATATTGCGATCACAAACAAGGCATTTTTTAACCAGAAAGTCGATAAGTAAAATCTCAAGAATCTCAACTTGCCCCAACCATAGAGCAATTCAGCGTAAAGGTGCTTGGCCATACCTTGTCAACACGCACACAACCCTTATACAATACAACATTGACCTTTAAAAATACTTTTCAATTGTTGTGTGGTGGGTCACAATTTAAAAAAGTTAAGACCTTTGATCGTACCTCCTCTGACCTATTTGGTGTCTAACCTAAAAAAATTCGATTTGTTCTTTAGTTTTTTTCAAATCGACGGACATACGGACACCGACGCAACTAACGAAATCATAAAGTATCCACGCTCCTTAATGATAAAATGAATAATTAATGTCTTTTAGAACTCAGTACGATTTTTTATTCGGTTTTTTTTAGTATACGATAATTGTATAATTTGGATTAATTGGAGACAACAAGGGACAATATGCATCATCCTTCATGGCATGACTAAAATGCTCAAAAAAAACAAAAGACCAATTTTACAAAACAGTGCAATGTAATATCAATAAATTATTTTTGCAGATTGCTTGGAATTTGTAACGCAATTAAATATGACAGGAAATCTGATGCCTCAAATCTTTCTTTAAGGATAACCAGTTTTTTGCGTGTTTTCGTCTCCCACCTTGTCTTCCCGATTCAATCGTTCGTGTACCGTAAATCTGGATTTAAGCCCCCCCCCTCAATCACCTATCTGTAGTGTTAAAAATTAGGAACTAGGTCCCCGGAATAACTGCCCCTTTAAATAAATAAAACATTATTACAAAGAGCCAAAAATGTATTACTTTTTAATTCTGAATCAGAACAGTTTTTAAATCAAATTGCAGGTTCTAGAAGTCTAGATGATTGCTGATGGCTCTGTAACATATTGTAATTCATTTTTTCTCAACTTTTTACCTCGGAATAAGTCCCCACCCTCTTAATATATCCCCCCTCTGGGGTGTTAAACCCTGATTTGTGGTAAGTTTTTAACCGTTTCTTGGGCAAAGTAAATAATGGGAATGGGAGGCTTTAATTTACTTATCAATTGCGTATTTCTGTACATATCTTCCTCCTATCTAACACCTTATGGGAAATTATTAAAATCAAAACCCTAGAATATTTTATGCTATTCTAGGTAGCAGGATCTGAAGAATTGCTTCATTGAAGCAATTCTCCAGAAGTCCTCCTCATCTCAATTTCAGACCGTGTAATTCCTAACAAGTTGTTGGTCTACAATTTTTTTCGCACTAAAAAGCAAATGTAACTCTCCGTGCATGTAATGTAACATCAACATCAATATAACCATCCACTGACACGCCAAATTGAAATTAATCGTAGACGAAAAAACGGGGACTGGTCTTATCATGGGGATTATTCACTCCTGTTTTGTAAATCTTGGAGCACATTTCCAATAGCTGATTTACTGCTCCTAGGTTAGTATTAGTGGTTTTTACAAGTAATTTTCAAAATCCTACTCCCCCGAAATGCAAAATTATTCCAATAAGTTGCTCCTACTCTCAGTTCTTCTGCTAGTATCAGTTGTGAAGGGTCAAAATGTTACAAATAAGCCAGAAACAGTAGTGTCTGAAACGACGACGAAAATCCCGACAACATCCACCTCGTCAACCTCAACTGACGAGGAAGAGTCAGAAACGACGACGGTAAACCCAGCAATTCTGGAAGCAGAGGAGGATGAAATCGAAAAGTTCAAAGAAGCCGTCGAAACCGGAAGTGCGGATATCGTTATTGTCGAAACGGGTTTCGACAATCCCGGATTTCTCCCGTTGCCCCCGAAATACAACAAGGAGGAGATTCCACCCAGTTACGGTCATAGTCATAAGAATCCCAGTACGAGCTGCTTTTAATGCAATTTAATAATATTCGGGGTTTTAAACAAAATTTAATGTCGGTTTTTTAAAGTTGAGCTCGTTATGATGTTTTTAGCGAAAACGGGAAAGCTTGGAAAGGGAGGAAAGGAGCCTTACAAAGTTGCAGTATTTATCAATATCCGGGGGATCAATTCCATCGACATCACCCATGAGGTATTTTTACACCTACTGAAATAAGTCCCCATGGGCAGTTATTTCGGGATGGGGAATTTCATAGATTTACAGCTTAGGACATATATTTGGATTTTTTCAGATCCAAAGCACTAATTTTTTGAGATTTTTTGACCCAATTTTTATTCGTTTAGAAAATCACGCTCGACCTTGACCTCTACATATTCTGGGCCGACCGGCGATTCCACGGAAGTACGAATAATTCTATAGAAGATGAGATTCAAAAACAGGCGGAAGCGGAAGGGGATGATAAACATCATAAGCAGATCCTGGTTGAAATTGAGAAGTTGCATTCGGATTTTGTCAAGAAGATCTGGACGCCGGATATCATCATTGAAAATACGGTTGTGATCCCTCACAATGACTTGACAAGTGAGCCTGTGGTCAGCTACAACACGGAGACGGGATTTGTCAAATATACTAGGTTCGTCTGCAATGCCGGAAATTTTTATTTAAATCCCCCCGGTATAAACCCTAAATCCTCTAAATAAGTCCCCCAGTATAAACTCTCAATCCTCTAAATAAGCCACCCCGGTATAAACGCCCAGTCCTCTAAGGCTTTGCATTTTGTTTGTTTTTGTCTTTTATCGTCATTTAGAAGGTTCAGATTTTAAACAAAAATTTTAATGTACTCCATATCCCAGCGACCCCGGAATAAGTCCCCATGCGACTTTAACCCGCATTCACAATAATTAGTATCACAGCAAAATTATAATCTTAACTGATATTTGTTCCACAAGGCTGGAAGTCAGTGCTCCCTGCCCCATGCACTACTTTTACTACCCCCTGGATACACAAAAGTGCGAGATCACTCTGCGGAGTTGTAAGGTTTCCAATCAATTTAAAAAGCTAAAACCGTATTTATCCTTAAGTTTTTTATTTACTTTTTAAACGAATGTGAATATAGATAAATATCTTAGTGAAGTGCTGAATTTGCATTGGGCCAACCAAGGGGTCTTCATGTCCAAACCCAAGAATCACAATTATGACATTCAAGTGCAGGATGTTTCGAGCTATATACGGGATGTGAAGAGTCTACATTTCCCAAACTTACTGGACAAGGTGGCAGGTTGGCATTTATACTGAACTTAATTAGTTAATACCCATAATAAGTCCCCACCTTTGTTCACGTTTTTTAGAAAACCATTGAAATCGAAGGTCGAAATGTACTGGTGAATTTGAATAAATTAAACCCCCGGCTTAGAGCCCCCCCCCCCCCCCGAAATCTCTTTTGGATGGTTCAAAATCAAAAAACCAAATCGTATCTATTCAGAGAGATACAGCAATAAATGAAATAATTCTTTGTATTTCAATTTCAGGTGGTCATATCCTGTACGGTGAGAAATCGTTCGATGTCTTAAGGATTTTGATCACCCTCCGACGGAACGTGTCATTTCACTTGTTCCAAACGTACTTACCCAGTGGATTCCTGGTCACGATTACCTGGCTTTGTTTCATTCTGCCCCCTGGAATGGCCGCAAGTAAGGTCGGGATCACCATGACGGCTTTGCTGACCCTTAATACGATGTTCAGTGCCGTACGGACCAATTCACCCCAGGTCACTTATGCCAAGGCCATCGATGTCTGGATGATTGCTACTCTCTTCTTTGCATTCTTGTCCCTTGTTGAATTTGCGCTGTATTCTTGGTAATTAAACAACATTCATGACTTAAACCCCCCGGAATAAGTCCCCACGTATTTCTAAGGATTTTAAAAGCCTCGGCGGAATCAGCCACCAGATACCAAACCAATTGAAAACATAAGTCTCTCCAGAATAAGTCCCCACCCCTGTCAGGGGATTTGAAAAGTCTGGACGCACAAAATGCTAAAATCATAATCATATTTCTAGGCTTGAGGCAGTTAAAGAACGGGAGGAAAAAAGATCAAAAGAATATGACGAGGAGGTACTATAAAAAAAAACTCAGACTTTTTTCCTTAAAAAACTAAAAAAACACATGTAATTTACCAAAGAAAATAATAAAAACGTGTATTTTTAGATGAAAAAATTAGCAGAACCAGTGGGATGTGAAATATGCGAAGCGGACAATGTAAAATTGATGGAAAATAAGAATGAAAATAAACTCCACGTCGCTCCAAAGATAAGCCCAAATATCAAACGGATGGACCCAATTAAACTAAAGTTCTTTCTGTCCTGTCGCAAATTCTTACAACGACATGGACACAGCCTCGTCATCGTCGTTTTCTGCCTCTTCAATTTGATTTACTGGAGCTGGATCTGTATGGGATCGGAATATTTCGACTGGACCATCAATCCTAAGTATAATGAACTCGATAGAATTAAAAATCATTAAAGGTTAACTTTTTGGTTTTTTAAGCTTCAGTATTACAAATTAAGATTAGAAGAAGACAAATACTCAGTAAAAATCTGCAATTGTAGTGTCATAAAAATTACACATTGAGGAAGTTCCAGGCAAAATAAATGCATTTTTAACAAATGAACATAAATAAATTGTTTTGATCACGGGCTATAGTGTATTTTTGCATGTTTTGTATAAGTTGAGATTTTTACATGGCTTTGAAAAACAACACTTCAAAACATCAAATAATTTGAAAATCGGACTGAAATTCAATGTTTTGCAAAAGTTTTTAATTTCCAATTTTGCGGGTTTTTTATTTCCTCGATTTTTAAAACATGGTATATAAACACAAAAAATTAGAGCCGCAATTTTTACAATTCATATTCGTTGTATGTTCAACCCGAAAAAATCAAGCGATTCTGGGTGTTGCGTCTCGAGTACTTCCCTTGTAAGCCTACTTCATTATTTAGTGCGGCCATAACGTTTAAATGTATCTCATACTGTAATTGCTTAGCCATATTGCGCAAAAAGAAAATGTAAAGTTACGAGGGCAAATAAACTTTTATCGAAAGGCAAAAGGTTAGGACCTTAAAATCGCGTGGAACTGACGTCTGTTATATTTTATTTTTTACAATCGACCTCATAGGGTCAAGGGGTAGTTTAAGTTTAACTCATCCATTCAGACACGGCTAGATTCGATAATTCGGGCTAACTGCGTATAAATTTTTATTCAATTTTTAAGTCGAAGAAATTAATCCCACGGACACTTTAACTCCTACAGGATCTCCCAAAAATTCCAAAATATATTCCAAAACATCCTTCACCCTTATATGAGATGACTTCACTTTCAATTTTATATAATAAAAGGATCAGTGCATCATCGATCCTATAAAATAATTAAATTATTCATTATAAACTAGAGTTTCATAACCAAAATATAAGGGATAATTAAATAGAAAGGTGTTTTCCCTTTTCCCAAATCTTGATCTCTCTTCGTCATCATTAAATTGTTTTGGTTAGTCATTCACCTAACGCACCTTATATCACAACCACACGTTCAACATTAACATTATACACGACAGATTTCACATATCCTTAACAGAGGAAATGATGCCAAAAACCATTATAATATTTTATATATTTTATTACAAACAACCCATTTTAGAACACAAAAAATAGTAAAAGCCGAGACGAGGGGATATTGACTGAGAATTTTTGAGACAATACATTTTTCTACCATATCGTCAGATAGGTATTGTGGCCAAGAGTTTGTAAATTGTAAACAAGAACTGAACCAGAAGACACAAGGCCAAGCCATGAACTTGGCTCTTGACACTTGATGATGAGCTTACAAAATATTTTTGAAAGTCTATAATTTTTGGGATGAGAAAAAAAATAACGTAACAGGATTTCTGCTGTAATTCGCATAGTAATTTGATGATCTCTATACGGTAACAATAGTAGTAGACGAGTTTGGTCAATAAGAATATGTACAGGATGAACATTGACCAAGCAGCTTAATAGTAATATTGTTTACAAGAAACGCCAATTGTTGGGAATTGTTAGTGAGATTAGCACTTTTTCAGATCCACCACCACCACCAACAATGACAAGATCAGTTGAAGAGTCAACACGGTCTGACCAAGTCCATTGTCAACGACATCTTCGACGAAATAGTACATAGGCATCGGTACTACAATGGGAGGATTAAAATATTTAAAGTTACAGTTAATCCTATTGTTAATTGCGGTAGCTAATTTAATAGTCAATTCCGATGGGTTCCTCATGGACCTCTTCTCTGAAAAGGATCGGCATGGTGAGATTTTATTTAGATTATTTTTATTGTTGAAAACTCTCATTGAAGGTGGGGAATTATTTCGGGGGTTAATTTTTATGTTCAAATCTTCTTAACGATGTGCCTATATCGTCTTTTCGTTTCAGGCCTATCGATAAGGTTGGACATAAGCGATGACGAATGTTCAAATCTGCCAGCGTCGTGGACGAACAGCGCAGGGTCAATAAATACGCTTGGGAGCTGTGCTCAGTTATATGACGAACCGTTTTGCAAAGGGAGTCTTACGGTGATCCAGCCGTTCCATACAATTCACCAGATGGACATGTCACTCATCAACTTTCAAAACCGGATACAATCTGCCAGTCCATGTGGACCAAAGATCAAAACTGGTCGATATGTGGTTCAGAATGCTGCTGATGCTACTGTAAATTTCAGACATTTAATCTCTAAATAAGTCCGCAGAACGGGTTGAATTGGAAAGAAGTTTCGGAAGGGTGGGGAATTATTTGGGGAGGGTAGCTATTTCAGTGTTATTGTCTCGAAGTTTGTTGAGCTTCAATTTAGTCTCTAAATAAATCCTCATGTAGAGATTTCGGAAGTTGTAGAAGGATGGGGACTTATTTCGACGAGGGTAGTTATTGCTATTTCACAATATGCTGAAAAAGGTTTTTAATACATTTTTGAAAGAAATGTAACATAAGTTTTGACGTTATGAGCTGGGGAATTATTTACAAATTAAAATTAAAATCGACATGATGTGTCTATTTTTTTAGAGTTTTTAGAGTAATTAATATATAATCCATAGGTTTTGACGGTGAATTCAAAATACGGAGGTTTTGCCCGAGCCCACACCACAAACGCTACTCAAGTGATACCAAAAAATCAACAATGGGAAATTCTTGATGTAACAAGACATGATTTAATTAATTACTAAATTAATAAATTTAAGCCAATTAATTAAAGAAATATAAAATATTTTAAATGCAGAGAGGAAACTCAGAATATTCCATGAAACCTCGTGAATTCGGTGACAATTATCCGGTGAGTTACGAGGAAGAGGCCCTCAAAAAGGGACAAATCAAACGAAAGATCTGGAAACTGATGAGTGTTGGACGGGGACGATATCTCATTAAAAATGAACCCACTCAGAGATGTCTTTACAAAACGTAAGGAATTTAATTGTGATTATTGTGCAATAATGAATATGATTAGAATAAATCAAAACTCGAATTTAAAACTGGTTTTGCAGGGAGACAAATAAAATTGAGGAACACGACTGTCGAATTTGGTCTCCAAATCAAGAATGGGTGAGTTACAATATTCTTTAAACGTTCAAACTATTTTTTTAAAAATTAAATCTAATTTACCAGCTTGGATCGGGACTTTAAATAAACCGATGTAACGGGTGTAACCAAGTGTTGAAAACGTCACCTTAATTAAACCGAATCATAATGTCCCCCAAAAGCCCGGGTTTTGCACCCTGGTGTCAGTGGGAGTAGTCCTGTGTACGTCAAAGATGTTCTATTACTCATGGAAATCGTTTAAGCCCCATACCTCAATTTCCCCAAAAAGCCCGGGTTTTGCACCCTGGTGTCAGTGGGAGTGGTCCTGTATACGTCAAAGATGTTCTATTACTCATGGGAATTGTTTAAAACCCATATCTCAATTTCTCCAAAAGTCTGGGTCTTGCACGTCCTGAAATGTAGTTTCAGGGTGTTATCATGTGTAGATGATAGACATAGAGTTTACTGTAAACTACCTAAGCGGCAGTTTTAAATTGATTAAGAGCTTTGAACTGTTTTAATGGGCAGGTCTAAAATGAGAGTAAGAGCTTCGAACTGATTCAATGATTTGTTTTTGGGGTTTAATTTATGGGGGTCAGGGGGTGTGACCGATTTGACCCAAGTTCGAACTTAGCCTGTGTTAGGACCCAAGGAACAAGTGTACAAAATTTGGTGACCGTAGGTCAAGCCGTTCTCCAGTTATCGCTCGGACAGACGGACGGACAGACGGACGGACAGACGGACAGACGGACAGACGGACAGACGGACAGACGGACAGACGGACAGACGGACAGACGGACAGACGGACAGACGGACAGACGGACGGACAGACGGACAGACGGACTTGTCGTTCGCATAAAGTGTTTTCAACACTTAATAAGGAAATATGATAACGTTAATGCAGAAATAAAACCCCGGGGTAGGTATAAACTATGAAAAATTTTCGTATCGTCAATAGAATTAGAATTATTCCAGAACTTATTCCAATACCAATATCTATGAAAAATCATTGAATTTTTATTTTCGCTTTGCAAAACTTCAGATGTGACTTCAAATAAGACAATCTGATAACGTTAATATAAAAGTAAGCCCCCGGGGTGACAATAATCATGAACTCTTAAACCTCCTATCGTCAAATGAATTAGTTTTTTCTTTTTCGGTATCCACGAAAAATCGTTGAATTTCTATATTTTTTTTCAAAAAATTCCAGGTCTTCAGAGAAATCTTTGGAAATCCAAAACCCGAGAAACCAAACGCAGCCGTAGGACCCGGGGCGAACTTCAACATCCTGTCCAAAGTCGCTGCCTACCAGCCCCCAACAAAACCACCCCCGCAATACTACCCCATCTTCTACAACGTTAGCACGCTCGCCAAAATCCGGCGCCAGTCCACTGCCGCCCCTTACATAATCCGCAAGAAGATCCGGCGGGGCCCACGCCCCAAGACCAAGCCCTTCGAACTCATCAACCAACTCCGCCCTCCCGGCCTGCGCCCCGCTATCTCCTCAAAACTCGCCTCAAACAACAACTACCTCCTCCTCCGACATCCCAACAACCCCAATTACAACGCGACGAAAAACACTGGAGAATTTGTCCCCTCTGACGATCGGCTTGAAACACTTACTTACTACCGATTTGTCCAACAACAGGCTCTGGAAGCCCAGAAACAGGCCATGATAGCCCAGAAATTCAAGGAGCAACAAGCCATCAAGCTCCAGAAAGAACGAGAGAAGGAAGCGAACCGGAAGAAGAAAAAGAAGAAGGAAGAGGAAAGTGACGAGTCAAAACAAGATGACGAAGGTGACGACGACAGTGACGAAGATGACGATGACAAGAAAAAACGGCCGAATAAATTCAACAAAAATGTCAACAAACCCCATGGGCCTCCGAATGTGACGGACGACGCTGCGAGCTTCTTCCACAACGTCTATTCGAAGGTGACCTCGGGGCTGGGGTCATCCGTGACCTCTTTGTCGGGATCACTGAATCTCAAATTGCCCTCGTTGCCCATACCCCTACCATTTCTCGGGAAATCGGGGTTGAAAAATGAGACGACTGAAGAGAGTCAATACTCTCAGAAGAAACCACCCCCACCGTACCGACGGTACAAAGTCCACTCGAATCTGTACCGGAGGAAACCCGGACCGACTGTACCGACACCGATTCCTTGGTCAAAGGATCCCTCGAAATTGACCACGACGACGGATAAACCTTCCAGTAGTCGATGGTCATTTTTCGGCTGATTAAATAATTTATTTCAAATTCGCACTGTGCCCCAGTAGTTAGATAATGTTACTTTACATATTTATGTTAAATAATATTTTACATTATTCTAGAATTTACATAATAATTTCTCCTTGAGGAGATTGTTACCGAAAACATTGATTGTTTAATCCAATCTCTACAAAATAAAATATTATATTTTTATATAACGCCCAATGCACTTTCTGCATATATTTTACGATTATGTGTATTTGAGAAAAGCCTGTTTTTTGAATACTAATAGCATTTTATTGACAAGTTTGAATAAACTTTCGATTTCCTTTCGAAAAGTAGAAACGTTCGATTACATATTCCGAATGTACAGTAGCACGTCTCTAGTAATTTCTTCGAATTGTCAATGTCGCTCATGTATACTCATAACCGGCCAAGTTCACATTAATTTGAGAAATGTTGGTCTCTAGGCCAGTTTGTTAGTCATAACAAGTTGTAGAATTTTGAAACTGTGAAGGGCAGAGTCAAATAAATGCGAATTGAGAAGGCCAAATGAAGCAAAACCGGCTTGGAGTTTGAGAGAAAGCAATTAATTGCAGTATCTCTCTACAGGGGTAAACGTATTTGCCATATTGTATATAACTATTTCAAATTACAACTATATTGACAGAATATTAGTCAGGGATATTTCATATCGTTTATTATATGTTAAGGTCTGTTCATAAAGTATTGTATATTTTACTTTTTGTTATAATGTTCATAATTATTAAACACGCTTTAATCACAAAATAATTCAGGCCGATTGCAGTAGACAGCTTGACCTTATCCCCGAAATAATTCCCCTTGGAGAACTGATTTAGAGAGATAGTTTACGATTGTCTATGATATGGATTTGGACGTGGATCGTTTTATTGTCGATGGTACGTTTAATCTCGAGCAATACTCGATTAAACGTAGCACATGATTTTCCATGAAAATCAGTGCATTTCATCTGCTTCTTTTTAATGTGAATTTAAGAAGTTCTGATCCTGTGCTTCAATAGCTGTTCATTTAATTCCGAAATATATTAAAGCATTTAAGGGCATTTTCAAATATTTACATGTCTAATGTATCATTAATTGTGAAAAGGCCTTAGAAACTGGGTGTTGAAATGAAAAGTGCTTTTCTAAAATGTCATGAGAGGAGGAAGTCGTGTAATAACAACAACAACTAATTATGTTACTTTTTATACCAACTGACCACAATTAACTAACTTCTCAAAACTATATAACTTTTTATTTTTGCAAACCTTCTTCAACTTTTACGATTCTTATAAACGGTTGAAAAAATGACAGTTTCCCTTTCGTTTAAAAATCAAACCTCATATCTTATGCTATTATCTTCAAATCTTTGCACGATAAGATATACTAGATGATCAATCAGGATTTTCACTTGTAACAAACTTACAAATCTCAAGAGATATCCCCATACTTGACTTTTGTCTTTGGCCTAGACCCTGCACTTTAAACGATTGTTCTTTAGTGCGATTCACGTTTTTTTGGCACCTTTGTAACATTAGGGATAAGGAGAGATATCCAAGAGGTTACCTCACAAATCCCCCAAAAAAATCTCTCGAATCGAGAATGGAGATTAACTACATTTAGTTAATTGACATTACTAAAGAAAGTACAGCAAATGCAGTTCAATAATCAACCTCAAGTCCGAGCAGATCAGTTTATCATTGGTCACCACAAAGGACGGAAGCCTTTCTCGATCTTATCCCTAAAAGCTTTGAGGAATTAAAAAAATAGCTGGGAATTAAAATTTTAATTAAGTTTTTTTTAAATAAAAACAATTATTTACAAATGTGCTATTAATAGAAGGATAAGATAAGAGAAGAATGAAAGTAAGAAGTGTGGTGGGCTCATCCGTTGTGCTTATCCTCATTGGATATGGATCATGGGGGGTTTCGGGATTGGGAATGGATGTTGACCTTTATGTTCATAAGGATAAGTTCGGTAAGTCATTTTTTTGTTTTTGTTGAGCTTCGGATTTAGTTCTGGGACTTTTTTTTGACTAGATGGTACCCAGTTTAGGGATTTGTCTGTAGTTGTGAGCTAAAGTTGAAGTTATTGCTAATATTCCATGGAACAATTTTTCTTGAGTTGGAATTTAGATATTGGACTATTTTCTACAATTGTAATTTCTCTAGTTTATAAAACCAATCCAGTTCTGGACAAAATGAATATATTTTGAGCAATTAATCTTAAACGCAAGGATCATAAAAGCATCCCTCATTATTTTGCAAGATTTATGAACAATTATGAAAAATCAGAGATTGAAATATTATTTCTGTTATCTTATTCCATTTTGAAAACTAAATTAGCTTGGCATGTAGTTTTTGGACTAGTTCCCACATCTGTAATTCTTAAATCCGCAAAAATCTTAAATTAAACTCTTGGACCTAAAAATGGCCCTCAATAATTTTCTGGATTTGTGACAACATGAAAAATCAAGGATCATAATGTTATTTTTTTTATTTTTTAAAGGTAAAAGCCTAACGTTAGAAGTAGGACACACGGACTGTACAAATGTCCCAAGATTATGGGCCAACTTGACGAATTCCGTGGACACTCATGGGAGTTGCATGCAATTTTACGACAAGAAGAATTGCAAGGGGAGGATCGCTGTCATCCAGCCCTTCCATGCCGTTCATCAAATGGACTTGTCTCTTATCAGCTTTAACAATGCTATCGAATCTATCAGTCCTTGTGGAGCTAAAGGTTAGAACTACTCCTGAATCTATTGCAAATTTATAAAAAAACACAAAATTTTAAATAAACAGAGAACATTTGTGACGTTTTTTCTGAAAATTTTAGTTCCAAGTGGGCGATATGTGATTCAAAGCGCGGTTGATGCTTCGGTAAGGTTACAGTTTTTTGCTCCTATAATGGAGTTCTAGATTGTTATAATTAGTTTTAATAAAGGTTGTTGTTAGCTAATTGTAATTTACAATTTCAAATCTGTTAGATCCTCACCGTTTCAAAACATGCAAATTCCTTTGCAAGCGTCAATACAATGCCACCTCAAGCCTTCATTCCCAAAGCTCAGCAATGGGAAGTTAGCGAGGTATGTACTTACTTTTTTCAAAACAGTTACAATTTTTATTAATTACTAATTAAAGATTTTTAAACACTTCAGAAACACCCAAATGAATACGACATCATGCCTCGAATTCACGAGACAAATTTCCCCGTGACTTACGACGGCCCTGCCATGAAGAAAGGAAGCTTCATCCGTAAAGTTTGGAAAGTTGAGAGCGTCGGACGAGGCCGATACATCATCAAAAGCGAATGGACTCAAAAGTGCTTGTACAAAACGTAAGAATTCCAAACTATCACTAACACCCCGAAATAACTCCCCACTCCACAATAATAATACTGCATTCAAATAATTACCTAACTTTTAACCCAAAACAGGCGAATTCGAACGGTAGAAGAGCACGACTGCCGCGCTTGGTCCCCGAACCAGGAATGGGTCCTCCGCCCCTTAATAGCCCCAACCGCCGCCCCACCCACTCAGGACCCTCAATTAGCCGACGGGGTCAACTTCCAAGTCCCCTCGCGCGTCGTGGACAAGTACTTGGGGAAGCAGAAGCGACGACGGGAAAAAGAGCGTCGTCGACGACAGAAGGAAAACTCGAAGCGGAACGCTGCCTATCTTGAACCGTACAGGATTCGAAACCGGAAGGAAAAGCCGGACCAGGACTCCGCCCCATCGAACTCCAAAGCGAGGCGTCACCCCGCCCCACCAGGCCCCGAAGTCTTGTACTCGCGCCCCTCGCCCCTCCTTTTCGGAGGGCGACCACACCCACAGTTTAACAACCCCCATGGAAAGGTCCTTTCTTATGTCGATGGGATGTACCCTGTCTATGATGATATGAAGGTTTGTTTTTTTTATCTTTTCTGGAATACTGAGTTTAAAGTCACAAGGGAGCATTTTCAGGTGTAAATTGGGGATTGCTTGAAAGTTTT
Organism: Desoria tigrina; assembly: GCA_906901685.1. Classification (NCBI taxonomy): domain Eukaryota; kingdom Metazoa; phylum Arthropoda; class Collembola; order Entomobryomorpha; family Isotomidae; genus Desoria; species Desoria tigrina. Next base: position 112,623 of record CAJQTU010000028.1, read on the forward strand.
CTAGTTAAATTTAGAATCTTGTGAGCAATGAAAATATAAACATTAGCTGCTCAAATTGATGTTAACTATGATAGGCGTATGAAAAAGCAAGTTCGGCCGATTTAAACTGTGTGAGGATTTATAATGTCAAGAGATGAATTTTTCTATTTGTTCGGGTTCGGGAGGCTTCTTTTCTTTTGAAGCTTAAAAAACAGCTTAAAAAATTTTGGAAAGTAAAAAAATTGTAGATTTCTTTTGAAGATCCCTATCCTATGGTGTTTAAAAAAACTCTTTCCCAATTGACATTCAAAACTTGAAATGCTTGGAAATTGAACCTATATTCTTTGATTTATGAGCATTTAAAAAACGCAATTTGTATGATTGATTGCATTCCACTATTTTTAAGCATGGTCAACATCAATTCGATTTCCATCCTTCGTTACATTTTTGCAAAGACCATAAAAGTTTCAAACGATACCCTTCTCCACCCTGAAAAACTTCCCAGAAATTTCCAATTTTAATTTTATTAAATTAAATTATAATAATTTAATTTAATTTTAATAAAATAATTTATCCAGGTGGAAGATCCCGTCTTCCCTAACTTCCTCCTCCATGCCGCTTCCTCAAAGCAACGAGACGAAGAAGACAACGGTCCCAAGTACAAGGTCACCCGAAGGCCCTTCCAGCCCGAACCAACCGGTCACCCCGACTACATCCCCGACAAGAAGAAGTACGATGGACGTGTCAAGGACGAAGACACGCAAAATGACGACGAAGAAGACGAAGAGGAAGAAGACGAGCCAAGCAACGAAGAAGATGTCAACCAAGAACTCCAGAGGGACAGGGACCAAAGGCCCCAGCAAGAACCCGAAGAAGAGAGCGAGGAAGTCAACAATGACGAGGAAGATTCGGCGGAAGATGCTGTCGAGGGTGACGATGTCCAGGGGCCCTATGACGATGGACAACCAGGACACTATGACGAAACCCAGGGGGATAAGCCACAGGACGATGAGGGGTCAAAGGTGACGACGAAGAAGAAGGTGGCGACGCTGAATGGGTCGGACGACGGCGACGATGACCCCGCGCGCGACGTCGCTGGCTTCATGAAGCTCCTCTTCCAAGGCATTTCCAATAAGATGAAGAAGGGGGACAATCATGAAGAGGAGATGATTAATATGTTCGAATGAGAGTTTTTATTGTTGTTTCCTATTTTAAATATTTATTACCAATACCAACTCATTTTGTTAACTTGTGGATGCCACTTGTTTTTGTTACACTGATATATTGCTAATAAATTAAAGATGCCAGCAGCAGGAATCGTTCCTGTGATGGCTTTGTTGAATAAAGATTAAAAATGGAAAACTAAATTATTATTAAACGATCTTTCTCTGTTGAATATAGTTAGAGAAGTAACGGTCAAGTTCAAACTTTCAAGCTGATTTAAATGGTGAGTCTGTTAGAGATGGTAATTTTGAATAGAGATAATTAGGTAAAACTCAACTCGGTCAACAAATTCCTATTTATAATTAAGGCATTAGGTATAATTTGTTTATTGGCTCTGCTTTTTAAAAGTTTTACAGCTGAAATATAGGCCTTTTCATAAACTACGAGCAGAGTCAACTTCATGCTTCAGATAAAATCGAACCAGTCGTCTTCATTAAACGAAACGCTGCGTCGAGCCGTTCCTCCTTCTGAGATTCCAGCCCTCAGAATGGACTTCTTGGAAAGCGTCGTTTCGTCAGCGACGCTGCCAAAACCGTCGTCACTCTTGTCTTCTGACATTTGACTCGTCCCAGAACAGCCTTCATGATCATCGACAGGAAGTTGATAATATTCGGCCTGGCTTCGAGCAACTTCCTTGGCCCATTCATCAGCTTCCTCTTTGGTCTTCCAGAATTGTTCATAATTTCGATCTGATTTCACAATTTTCATAACGGATTTGTAAGAAGGGGGTTCCTTCAAGGGCTCAAACTGATGTCGGAATTGGTCAGGGATATCCGCGTTGGCCTTTAACCGAGCTGTCGTTCTGACGAGTTGTCGATATTTCGAAGCGTCGCGAGCAGCCGAGACTGGGAACAAGCGTCTTGTCTTAGATGATAAGGTTACCAGCTTCAGTTTCTTTGCGATGGGAAGTTCGTCTGGAGTTGGGGAAGACCAGGATGAGTCTAAATCAAGCGACGGGATTTCGACGCTGCTTGCCGGAATGTCGACATCCATGTCCAATGTCGATATAGACATGTTGACGATGAAACTAGCTGAGCTGACCGTTTCTCGTTTCTTCGTCACAATTTCAGACTTTTGACTTTTAAGTTTTTAAGACTTTCAGAACTTTGTTGGACTGATTTTTATTTACTCTGCGGAATAAGGAAAATTTTAGTTAATTTTAAGATTTTAATTTGCATTGTATTTTAATTATGAAAATTAATTACCCTTACCTGACCAGTGCGGTTGCGGTGCGGTCCTGTTTTCAGTCCATTTACTTAGATTTAATTTAATTTGCCATTTGAATTTATGTCCTGACAAAACAATCCTCACATTTTTCTATGTCCTTCTAACTTACTGTTCCTTAAGTTCCCCATGCCGTGCTGACATTTTAATTATTGATACAAGGTGCGACCACCAGAGTATGCGATTTAATTGGCGTCAGCGCAGTCTCGCGTGTGTTTCATTTGGACAACAACTTCAACTGCTCTGCTTCTGTTTCAATGAGCCCCAGAAAATGCTAGACAAACAAAGGTCGAAGCTTTGCAACATTTGACCTTACATGCTGGTCCTTGTTTGACCTTTCATAACTTAAACTAAATCACGGAATTTTATCACGCAACAGAAGAAGCCAAAGATCGAGGAAAAACTCGGTGCAAAAAATTATCAGGCCTAATTATTGACCCAACAGGTTTATATATCGGTGGTGAACCCCTGAAGGAATCAAAAATAGTAGTTTCGAAATATAGCGATGTTTTCAGTGGTTAGGTGTTCAATTTCTGATATTTTAATCACACGTATTCGAAATAGGAACAGTGAATAGACCTTGGTTTAATCTCAGACTTGGGCGCAACTTAAATCAAACTAGCCCATTTTTAGATTAAAATAACAGTTATTGGGAAAGTGGTTTGGAATGTTCTTAAACTAATTCGATAGTTAGCTTAATTGTAAATGGTAATGTAAAATGGAAAAGCTCTTCTCGTTTTGTAAATAGTTAGGATGTCCGCCTTGGAGATTAGTTAGTTTAATATTGTTCTACACAACGACACTAGATTCAGATTGAGTTCTTCCTACCTCTAGTTTTACGGACTATACAAAGCAGATTATAGTTCGATTACAGTAAATAATTTTCGCAATTTTGGTACGATAAAACAGCAATGAAACCGTTTTTCGAAATCGGATTGTTCTTCTCGATTCTGTTCTCATTATCCGTGTCGAGCATTGCTGCGAGTAACGAAACAACTTTGCTAATTCCTTTGTCCCATCAAGCTCAAGTCAAGCCGAATGAAACGGATAAAACATTTGATATCGGATCGATTTCGAATATAATCAATCAATTATTTAACAAGTGAGTAATTTCAGGTTTCAAAATATTTTTCAGACATAAATAAATTTTTTCCGGATTCTCTTCCACTCTGACTGGTGGCCACTTTACGATCGTAATCTTCGTTAAACTCAAAACGGTTCCTTTCAAATGTAAATGATCACATCTAAAATCATTCATAGTTTAATCAGAATTGTCATTGACTTGTGTCCCTTATCAGGACATCAAAACCCACAGCAGGAACGTCAACAACTCCAAGCCCAACGAATGGGACGACCGTAGCCCCACCTTGTCAATGTGGTAAAGGAGGGACCCCAAAGGTCAACCTCAGGGAGTCGGACGTAGAAGTAGGTCAATCTGAAGATGACCTCAATGACCTTGACCTTAGTGACCTTGTCGCTGACCACAGCTCCAAGAGCAGGATGGAGCTGGAAGATAAGTACAGTGAGGATAATGACACGAGAATCTTTCATGGCGTCGCTTCTAATTCTCATGCTTATCCATGGATGGCTGCCATTATCAATGTAAATCTATTTTAAATCCAAATGCCCGTATAATTTACTGAAACAAGTACCCCATAATAACTGCCTTGTCTTTTAAAACCTCCTTGGGGAAGTTATGCAAGTGAAAATGATACTCCTGGCATTTATCTTCGGTTTTTTATTCGGAATTTTTCCAAATCATCAAAAAACGGTCAATTTACAGGGATTTGTTGCGCCGGGTTCCTTACAACCGAATTTACTTTGCGGTGGCAGCCTAATCAACTCGCAATATGTCGTGACGGCAGCGCACTGCTTTGGCCGGTTTGCCAATTCTTCAGCTATCATTAAAAATATCAGTCTGATCCTCGGTACGAATTCCATTGCTCCAAGTGGCACAAAGGTCAGCGTCAGGATTACTGCTGTCACCATCCATCCCAAGTAATCATTCCTTGTTTATAGCTATTTATATACGGGAAACCCATTTAAATTTCCTGTGCTACTTCTAGTTGACTCGCCGGGTAAAACTCATTTCGTATATCTATGTACGAATAGTCAACGCGAAGGATAGAGGACGAAACGAGTTTTACCCGGCGAGTCAAACATATGATTAAGAAAATCTCATTTCACACAGTACCGTCGTGGGATGACTTTTACTCTGATGCTTATCCCACTACTGTACTTACTAAACAAACGCCCCCTCGAAATAAGCCCTCCCAACCTCTTGTTATTAAAATATTCTTATAACACAATATTTAAATTTAATTAAAAAACATGATTTGGAATTAGATTCAACAAGACTACCTTTGACAACGACATCACGCTTCTGAAGCTCGCAGTCCCTATCACATTCACAAATAATATCCGACCAATCTGCTTGTCCCAAGCTGGGGCACCTTTCCCAAACCGGAAGGTTATCGTCGCCGGGTGGGGCTCTACAAATGCCAATGGAACCGTTTATCCGACATTTCTACGAGAAGCTGGGGTAGCTGAAGACAAAATTAAATCCCTGAATCTAATCATTTTCGATGACAGTTAATTATACTAATTATGACTTTATAATTTTACAGGGCAACACGATAACAAATGCAGCCTGTAAGACGAGGGCAACATTTTCGAGTGGAATCACGGGGAATATGATCTGCGCGGTTGGAGCGTCCCCAGCGCCCAATTCCAGCGCTTGTTTTGGGGACAGCGGGGGCCCACTTATGATTTTCAAACCCACGTCCAAGACGTTTAGTTTGGTAATTATTTACTTTAATTTTTGAGTGCTTATTTTGTCAAAACTTATGTTATTCCGGTCTTTTAAACATGTAAGTGGGTTAAGACTTGGCAACAAATTTATTTAAACAAACAATTGGAGGTTTCAAATTTGCAAACTATCAAAGCTCACAGCCTCCATAGGGAAAGTCTGCTGGCATGGCTTGAAAAGATTTCGTCCCGCAACTAAATCGTTGGCTCAATAATATATTATTTTTTAAATTTTAGATCGGCCTAACGTCAAACGGAGCAGCGACTTGCAACGTCGCAAATCAACCGGTAGTGTACACCAGAGTCGCCTCATACATATCCTTCATCAAGTCCGTCACAAATGGGACATCATTTTGCAGTAACTCATTCACATAAAAGGCAGTTAAAAAGACAACATTAAATATTTATAAAAGTGAGTCATGTAGTTAAAGTTAATATTCTATTTAAACGTTTAAATAATCCATTTAATAGCCAATTTTAATTTATTTGCAGAAGATTTAGAGAGTTTTTTAAAAATAATTTACATTGTAAAACGGTTAAAAATCTATTGAATCATTCATGTAAGTAAATGATAAATTATAGCTCGAAATCGCTTAAATCAGATAGTTCAGTTCAAACGATTTTTACTTACAAAAAGCACTAGTAATCTATATACGTCTATTGGTATCACCATTTATCTTGATATTTTAGCTTTTATTTAGTGTTATAATTATTTATTTTCACACAGATGTTTTTTTTTCAAATTATGTAAAATTAGTCGCTTTTGGAAGCTTGAAACCCTTGAAACTCTAATTATAAGATAATTAAGTTTAAAAAAATAGCTACAATATTGCTGCTGAGATTTACCTATTCCTATTAGAATTTAGAATATAATATGAATAAGAAGTCACAGAAATGAAAGGGGTAAAAATTATATGCGGTAAGAGCTGAGGATTCAGATCGGGTATTTTTCGGGTGTAGGGATCCCCAAATCTCCTATATCTCATAAATTAAAATTCATTCAAAATCAGTCAAAAAATAAAACCCATTTTCCTGTCTGTATTTTACAAAATGGAAGATAATTTCCAATTAAACATTAAATGTATTTTATGCGGAACTCAGATTTGTGGTGTCAAAGAACCATTTCGGCTCGAGGATTCGGCCGAAATGGACAGTTTCAATTCCGATTCCATAGATTCCCTTTGGCAATTACTCTTCAAATTCGACAATTCAAAAAATTTCGATAATAATCCCGATAATTACGAACTTCCGCCAAATTCGGATCGGGTTCTCAAATCCAAGTATTTACTCCACAAGGCAGGTTACTGCAGTAATTGTCGACAGCAGATCTGGGACTTAGATTTCCAGTTTAAAACACTAAAACGGATCCGAAAGCAGGTTTCGAAGGTTTGCCAATTAATTATCAAAGGGGTTTACGATAACTGCCATCAGAATCTCGTCGACGTTGACAAGACTGAGAGTAACTGTTTGTCGATAAGACGGAAAATTACGAGGGATTCTTCTTGTTCTTACGAGGAAGCTTTGCTAGTCATTTTTGAAGGTAAATATCCAAAACGTAATTGTTTACGCGTATTTCTAATCATGATTAACTAATTTTAATTGTAATTCTATATAGCTCTAAAAGTACAAGGAATGTTCTCAAACTTCGACAACTCCTTAAAACCAGACACAGCTGACAATATCGACTTGACAATAGTCAAAGTCGACCCCGAAAGTGTCTGCCAAGAAGATATAGGACGGAGCAGTTGTGATTTGGCCGATGTTGATGTCGATGAAACTGGTCGACATTGTCGACAAACTCGTTTTCAAAGGAAGCGAAAAGCAGTGACTCGAAAGAATAAGAAATTGGAGAAAGAAACGGCTGATCTCGTCTCTTTCGATTCGAAAATTAAAATGGAACGGGTCGAGGATGATGAAGATGACGATGATAACTTTAGTAAGGACTTTGACTTCCTCCCTCAAAATGATCCCGAAGAAAATGATCTCTCAAGCTCGTCAAACGGGGACGACACGGATGTCGACTTTGACCCCCCGACTGATGACGAAGACGAGGATTTGGCCCAATTTAGCCTCAAGTCTGCAAGGTCAAATCTAAAGCCAAAATCATTGCCAAAGATAGCTAGGAAAAGACGGCCGAGGGGTCAGGGGTCACAAGCGGTTCGGGTTCGGAAGAAACATGTCCCCTGTACAGAACCCAACTGTAATCAATTCTTTAAGGATGAGATTTGTAAAGAGGGTCACATCCGGAAGGTTCATCTGGGTGGGTTTAAGTTTATTTAATATTTATTAAGTGTTGAAAACACTTTATGCGAATGACCAGTCCGTCTGTCCGTCCGTCCGTCTGTCCGTCCGTCTGTCCGTCTGTCCGAGCAATAACTGGAGAACGGCTGGACCTACGGTCACCAAATTTTGTACACTTGTTCCTTGGCTCAAGAGTGAGGCTAAGTTCGAACTTGGGTCAAATCGGTCACACCCCCTGCCCCCCATCAATTAAATTCCAAAACAAACCATTAAATCAAACAGAATAGTGATATGTAGGAGTCCAACGCCAGGATAGAGCTCTTACTCATTTTAAAACTGACGCTTAGGTAGTTTACATTACACTCTATGTCTATCATCCATACATGATAATACCCCGAACCTACATTTCAGAGTGCGAAACCTGGAATTTTTGGGGAAATTGAGATATGGGGTTTAAACGATTCCCATGAGTAATAGAACATCTTTGACGAATACGGGACCACTCCCACTGACACCAGGGTGCAGTACCCGGATTTTCGGGGAAATTGAGATATGGGGTTTAAACGATTCCCATGAGTAATAGAACATCTTTGACGAATACGGGACCACTCCCACTGACACCAGGGTGCAGTACCCGGATTTTCGGGGAAATTGAGATATGGGGTTTAAACGATTCCCATGAGTAATAGAACATCTTTGACGAATACGGGACCTCTCCCACTGACACCAGGGTGCAGTACCCGGATTTTCGGGGAAATTGAGATATGGGGTTTAAACGATTCCCATGAGTAATAGAACATCTTTGACGAATACGGGACCACTCCTACTGACACCAGGGTGCAGTACCCGGATTTTCGGGGAAATTGAGATATGGGGTTTAAACGATTTCCATGAGTAATAGAACATCTTTGACGAATACGGGACCACTCCCACTGACACCAGGGTGGAGTACCCGGATTTTCGGGGAAATTGAGATATGGAGTTTAAACGATTCCCATGAGTAATAGAACATCTTCGACGAATACGGGACCACTCCCACTGACACCAGGGTGCAGTACCCGGATTTTCGGGGAAATTGAGATATGGGGTTTAAACGATTTCCATGAGTAATAGAACATCTTTGACGGATACGGGACCACTCCCACTGACACCATGGTGCAGTACCCGGATTTTCGGGGAAATTGAGATATGGGGTTTAAACGATTCCCATGAGTAATAGAACATCTTCGACGAATACGGGACCACTCCCACTGACACCAGGGTGCAGTACCCGGATTTTCGGGGAAATTGAGATATGGGGTTTAAACGATTTCCATGAGTAATAGAACATCTTTGACGAATACGGGACCACTCCCACTGACACCAGGGTGCAGTACCCGGATTTTCGGGGAAATTGAGATATGGGGTTTAAACGATTTCCATGAGTAATAGAACATCTTTGACGAATACGGGACCACTCCCACTGACACCAGGGTGCAGTACCCGGATTTTCGGGGAAATCGAGATATGGGGTTTAAACGATTTCCAAGAGTAATAGAACATCTTTGACGAATACGGGACCACTCCCACTGACACCTGGGTGCAGAACCCGGATTTTCGCGGAAATTGAGATATGGGGTTTAAACGATTTCCAAGAGTAATAGAACATCTTTGACGAATACGGGACCACTCCCACTGACACCTGGGTGCAGAACCCGGATTTTCGCGGAAATTGAGATATGGGGTTTAAACGATTTCCATGAGTAATAGAACATCTTTGACGTATACGGGACCACTCCCACTGACACCAGGGTGCAAAACCCGGGCTTTTTGGGGAAATTGAGATATGGAGTTTAAACGATTCCCATGAGTAATAGAACATCTTTGATAAATACGGGACCACTCCTACTGACACCAGGGTGCGAAACCCGGGCTTTTTGGGGAAATTGAGATTTAGTTTGTTTATCGTTATATTTTCAACACTTGGTTACACCCGTTACATCGGTTTATTGAGACATTAGATTAGAATATGTCACATGTCAGAGGCATTTGTTCCAGATATATAAATGTCGAATATCGAGCTGGGATCCCCAAACGTCACCTATTTGGAGGTTTCAAAAATTTCTGACCTAACCATGAGAGTAAAAGAGCATAATTAACCCTCAAAATTATTGTGTTTTAATGATATAAACTCGAAGTAAAGTCTTTGTGCTCTTTGACTCACCCGTCACCGGATAAAACTTGCTTGGTCTTTAATAGCCACCGCAGCCCATTTTAAAGCAATGGACTGTGTATACGGGTACATACGAATATACGAAACGAGTTTTACCCGGCGAATCAAAGAATACAGAGGCTCTATTCTAAAATAAAAGGTTCATACATTAAAGTTTACAATAATTGTAAACTTTAATGTATTTAATTTACTTTAATTAAAATCAATTAATTATTAATTGATTTTAATTCCAGGCCTACCAAACCCATTCCATTGTTCCGTCTGCACGAAAGATTTCCGGGACGCTGCAAATCTCCGCTCCCACAACCAAAGCAAACACGAAGGGACCTTCGCCTTCTCCTGTCCAACCTGCAACAAGGGCTTCAATTACAAAATGAACCTCAAAGTCCACTTCCAAGCCGTCCACAACAACAAGAGGATGGAACTGCTCAAGGAATTTCAACATCCATGTCCTATCTGCACCAAGGGATTCAAAAACGAAGAGGATCTCGCTCTCCATTCCAAAGTACACGAGGGACCCACCCCATTCTCATGTGAAGACTGTTCGGAATCTTTCGAAAACTCTGTCGATCTCATCAACCATGTCCGGACGATTCATCAGAATCTGAGGACGCAGAGGTGAATTATTATTACGTTTTCTACGATTTTAATATGAATATGACCCTACGCAAGTGTATCTGATGGAAAATGTCAGTTTTAAAGTCCTCCTTATGCTGGTTGACTAGCCGAGTAATCTCGTTTCACGTTTCGTCTATATGCAAAGCTCAATATATAGTTCATTGCTTTAACATTTGGATGGCTATAGACGACGCAACGGCTTTTACCCGGCGAGTCAACGAATACAAGGACTATACTTACAATTTTGTAGCAACCGTTCAGAGCTATAAATATTAGTTACACGGGTACTATTTTTGGGTGTACGTCTCTTGTCTTTGAAGTAAATCGAAGAACCATTTGTTTGGAGTTTATTATACAGTATACAGACCTACAAACGTTCAAGGTGTTAAGAAATGGTTATAGATTCATTAGATTCGTTGACTATCTTTGGAGAAAAATATTATGAAAAATCCGATTTTTACCCTTTTTCGGGGATTTAGGTTGATAAGGTTCGCTAAAATTAGTACACAGATTGCAGCAAAAGTAAAGTATGAAGTATGAGTCAACTATCATAGGGACTCCAATAACAAATGGTAAAAAAATATGAATTTTGAACATGTTGCAGGTTCCTCTGCTCGACTTGCGGAAAGTCCTTCTGCTCCCGCTGGTACCTCCGGACTCACGAGCGGCTTGTGCACCCCACCCTCGCCCCGGGGGATGACCCCGGTGGCCCCTTTAAATGCACCCAATGCCCAGAAACGTTTAAGGCTTCCAAGTTACTCAAGAGACATTTGAGAGAGAAACACGACGAGGACGAGAAGAAGTTCCAATGTGAAGTTTGTGGTCGATGGTTCAAGGAGGCGAGTGGCCTACGCTATCATCTACTGACTCATTCCGCCGATAAGCCCATCAAATGCAAAATCTGTGGCAAGGGGTTCTACCAAACGGCTCATTGCAAGAAGCACGAGCAGACCCATTCGGGGGTTCGGAAGAGCATTTGTTCAGTTTGTGGCAAGGCTTGTACGAACAAGGACAACCTCAAGTTGCACATGAGGGTTCATGACAAAGAGGGGGGTGGGGGTGGGAGAGGCAAGAGGTCAGAGGTCAATTTGACCCAAAGTCAGGCCCCACCAGCATCAGCGTTTCCAGGAGCGTATCAGAGTGAGGGGGTGTCGGGGATGGGTGTGGTTACAGAGCCACAGTACCAGAATCAGAGCAACCCTTTCGCTGATCAACCTATACCTCTTATCTATAATAATAATCTCAGCAGTCAACAACAGAGTTATAATTTATCGATTCCAGGCATTAATATTTAATTCATGTAACTATGATCTGAATTAGTGAGTAAATTATTTTTTCCGGTGGATTTTTTTTAATGTGTATATTGCTATTTGGCTAAATTATCTACTTACTTTAAGTAGTTATTCTACCCATTCCTATTCTTCCAGTTCAGAGGGACTACCTCAATACCTCAAATATCGAATATAATGCATTGTCAAACTATTCTTGGCCGGCTCGACGTTTACTACGGTTTATTAAGTATCGGAGATACTTTATGTTTTCGTTGATGGTGTCTGTCCGTCCGTCTGTCTGTCCGTCCGTCTGTCCGTCTGTCATCGCGATAACTCGAGAACGGTTTAACTTTTTCAAATTTTTCTTTCGGATATCTATATAAGACATCCAAGCGGAGGTCAAGTTCGTTTGGGGGCCTTGCAGGTCAAAGGTCAAGGGTGGAAAGGTCAAAGGTCAACATTTTTTCAAATAGTAACCCCCCATGTGTGATACATCGATGGAAAGCTACGGTCCAGGGCTATTTAATGGTGTATATGATTTGGGGGTGGGGTTATCCCCTGACGGGTGGGGAGGGGTCAAAAAGGTCAGAAAACAAACATATATGTGTGATACGTCATTCGAAAGCAATGATCAAGGGCTTTCGAATGACGCATTTAATATAACTCTATGACTGGGGCAATTTGAGATTTTCGATATTTTGTGTGTTTAGGGTTAGGGAACGACAGTAAACACATGGTACACATGTATATTATATAATATATTTATATAAATATGTATGTTATATAATATATTTGTATAAATATGTATATTATATAATATATTGATATAAATATGTATATTATATAATATATTTATATAAATATGTATATTATATAATATATTTATATAAATATGTATATTATATAATATATTGATATAAATATGTATATTATATAATATATTTATATAAATATGTATATTATATAATATATTTATATAAATATGTATATTATATAATATGATTTGCTAATTCGATGATTGCTCTCCGATACTTTGCTATATACATTTGAATGGTTTATTCGTAATAGTTTCTCGAGAGAAAAAAATCGTGATGCATTTACGTTGTATTGTAAGCCTTCATTAAAAGTCGGATAAACAACGGTATTTAAGATTTGCTTTTGTAATGAAGGAGCTTTAGCAATAACAAAGTACATAAAAAGTAAAGTTACAACAACAGATGAAAGTGTTGTTTGTTGCATTCCACGGGTGACCCGTGACAAGTGAACACAAAATAAACCGATGTAACGGGTGTAACCAAGTGTTGAAAACATCAGGTTTCGCAGCCTGATGTCAGTGGGAGTGGTCCCGTATACGTCAAAGATGTTCTATTACTCATGGAAATCGTTTAACCCCCATATCTCAATTTCCCCAAAAAGCCCGGGTTTCGCTCCCTGGTGTCAGTGGGAGTGGTCCCGTATGTGTCAAAGATGTTCTATTACTCATGGGAATCGTTTAAACCCCATATCTCAATTTCCCCAAAAAGCCGGGGTTTTGCACTCTGAAATGTATTTTCAGGGTATTATCATGCATAGATGATAGACATAGAGTGTAATGTAAATTACCTAAGCGGCAGTTTTAAAATGAGTAAGAGCTTTGAACTGATTTAATGATTTTTTTGGGGGGGTTAATTGATGGGGGGCAGGGGGTGTGACCGATTCGACCCAAGTTCGAACTTAGTCTCCGTTATGACCCAAGGAACAAGTGTACAAAATTTGGTGATCCTAGGTCAAGCCGTTCTCCAGTTATCGCACCGACAGACGGACAGACGGACAGACGGACTGGCCGTTCGCATAAAGTGTTTTCAACACTTAATAATATGAAAAAAAACGTTGTAAACGTTAACGGCAGCTCGCAAAATTAATATATATTTTTGTTCAATAGTACTTGAAATCGTGTTGGTTTAAATATAACAATCAAAACTATTAAAAATCAATTGTAAAAGATCAAAATATCATAGTTTACATTCACCTAGACGATCGATTCTTAATCCCAAAACTTTAGTAATTGTTTATGGATCAATGGATTTACATCCACAATAATATACTACGAGAAGTTTGAGACGATAAAGATAGTTTCCATAGGAAATATTTGAAGAAACTGCATTTTTGAGAATTGTCCTAAACTACATTGAAAACAACTGTTTCCCAATGTGTCCATTCACTTTGATATTTAAACCTGTACAATTTCGTTAAAAATTAAATTGGTGTTTGACAAATGCAGTTGTTTTGCATATAAAATACGTAAATACTTTTAAAATTGGATTATTGTTTCAAAACGTATTGATTTATATATATCATTCCTGTTTCCAGACATGTCGATTTAATTACATATTTAAAGCAATAGAAATTCTTTAAAAAACATTTTATATATAAACCAATACGATTTCCTCGAAAACCATTTTCATGTTGCCCAATTCATATCAAACCTCAAAATTGTTTTAAGTTTGGAAAAGCGGATAAAAACCATATATATAAATTTGGTATTAAAACCAATACAATTATGTTGAAACTTAATTCTGTGTTCGGAATTTGATAAACACTAGCGAATATTATGCTTCCATTTCAAAAAAATTGTCTTGGTTCTAATCCGGCCTGCTTCTAGGCTGTTTAATTTTGTCTTAACTTTGATCCACAAAAAGGCCCGACAGACAGACAGACGGACAGGTTGACTTCATTAGCTCTAAACCTATTTTCAATAGGCGAGCTAATAAAGAAAGAGTCAATCGTCCATTAACAAAAAATCCAAAATAACAAACAATAAATTGAAAATATGGGAAAATTCATTCTCAACCTCAACAATAGTGATTATATATAATAAACTTACTACAACAAAATTAATGAGTTACGAATATAATAATGTGAAAATTGATTTTCAACATTTCAACTACACTGATAATAATGTATTTTAAGAGAAAATATCTAATTTTAGAGACCATCTCACAACTCATTGTCTAGCACCAACCGCCAGGAATCCCTCAGGCAATCTTGAAGTACTTCATAGTTCTGTAGACAGTTGTACTCGGATCTAATATTTATTTAAAAGATAACAAAATATTTTAAACCATCCCATCAACGTTTCATTTTTCATATTCATAGAAGTGTTTGTTTTTAGTTTTCAGTAAACCATTGAATTACCTGATGCCTGATTAGGTATTAATATGCGTTCCAAGAGGCATCAGAGTCTTCGGAACTGGACTCGTGAGCCTCTCCGCTGCAACAGAAACATGGACGCATTTTCCCTTCCTTACGCAAACTGTCCCGATAAGCTTCCCTATTTACCAAGCCATCGTCGAGATTATCGTCATCTCGGATAAGATCAATCTCATTCGCATCGCTGGGATAGCCCAACTTCTTCATAACTGCTTTCCTCTTTCCAGCTTCCTTCTTCGACCCCGAAGTATTAAACCCACGGGCATCAATACGCTGTAACTTTTTCGTTTCCAACCCCGCTATTTTTTCCAGCACAGCCAAGTTGACTCCACAATCTCCCGAATTTCCACAATCATCGAGAGACAACTGCTCTAATGTGAGCATTAAATCAGAGTTGAGGAGGGCCAAGAGATCCCGGGACAGAATCCGGATTCCTTCGAATGATAAGCTAATTATGGCCGCGGGCAAACTACCTGCGTTGATGAGTTCGGGACCAGTGCCCACACCGGGAAAGTCATCATTCTTTTCCAAGAAGAAACACTTCAATTTTTCACAATTAGTAAGGACTGAGATATCGAAGGGGGCCTCTGGGCTGACGTTAAACACTTGAATATTGACCTCTACGATAGTTTCGAAATTATTCATCATAATCGATCTCAGCAAAGTTGGACTGCATTGAAACCCCACACCGGGGTGAAACTTTTCGAGCTTTCGTTGTCTTGAAATCAGCTGGAGTAATTGGTTTGTACTTGTTGAAGCCGGGGCGAAATCACCTTGAAACTTCAGCCATTTCAAACCCGAGAGGGTTTTTAATGAAACCAGTTCCTGTTCTGGGATTTCGAGTGCGGACGATGACGAGAAATTCTGAACTTCCTTTGACGCCCTCATATGTCCAAAATCAAACAAGGAAATTTTCAATCGTTCCAATCCCTTGGGGTTCTTCGTCAACAGTGTTAAAACGAAGCTGACGGCGCTGTCGACTTTCGCTACTTCGTTCACATCATAAAATTCGACGTTCAAAAAGCGGAGACGTGGAAATTCCGACATCTGGAGCAAAGGCAGTACTGAGTTATTCCTGAAGAGATCGGTTCTGAATTCAAAGATTAAATCCAATCGTTTTAAATTCAGGAACTGAAAGGTAAATGTTGACGGGAACTGTTGTTTGGACAAAGTAGAATTCAAGCCGAGCTCGAGGCGAGTGACGGGTTTTTGGAAAAGCTGAAGCAACTCCTTTACGTCATTTAATTTCATGTTAGAGGGCTCGCTGAAAAAAAAATTGTCAACAGTAATTCGTCTCATAACGTTGGGATGCTTGAAGGTAAGTTGTTGTTGTTCTTGTTGCTTTCCTTTTTGTGATCGTAATTGTCGTCCTTCCGTTGCTGGAACGACGGCTGCAACTGGTAGAATGCTAATTCGTTTCTGAACAAGTCTCTTAACATCTAGTCTCGAAATCCGAAGCTGCAAGACGAAATCCAAGCCAAGGGAATCTTCATTCAGCGTAATAAAGAACTTGTAGAAGTCCTTCAAGTCCTCGTTCCACTGTTTACAAACCAGCCGAAGTTTGTAAACCTCCTTCTGCTCGATCTTGTTGAAAATAATCCCCAGTATCTATAATATTATGAATAAAATGGCAATGGATGACTTTGAAGTTATAATTAAGCAATAATGATGTTTGAGTTAATTATGTTTAACAGAGCAAAAGTGTAAAGTTAAAAACCTCTTTGGGAAGGAGTGTGATGGGATGAGGTCCGCTAGCAGCAGCCCTGCTCATCTTCTTTTTATTCATTTTCTATTCACTATATAAAAGTGGAGTAATGTCAAATGTTGGATGTTGACTAGTTGTAGACTTAAGGTATCCGCCGGTTGAACTTGTTTTACTTTTCGTTGCAGTTAGTTTAGTTAGGAATCCTTACTTGGCTGTCAATACTGGCAATTCTCAACTGTTGACTGACTGTTTCTGTACTACAAAATCAAATACAAAATAAATATGAAAATATGAAATACATATATATAAATTTCAAATATATATCTACAATATTCACTCATTTTTCATTCCAAATCAAAATTGTAAAACTGCAATTTCAATGAA
This sequence comes from Desoria tigrina, assembly GCA_906901685.1. Taxonomy (NCBI): domain Eukaryota; kingdom Metazoa; phylum Arthropoda; class Collembola; order Entomobryomorpha; family Isotomidae; genus Desoria; species Desoria tigrina. Next base: position 129,478 of record CAJQTU010000028.1, read on the forward strand.
AATTAATAATGATCTAAATGTGAAATGATTGATAATCCTGATGATAAACCATTTAAACGAAATCAAATGCAAAATACAATGAATCAATGCAATGTGAAAATGCAATGATGTCAAATGTGAATGAATAACAAATAATGCATAATGTTGAATGTAAACCACCCAAAAAGCATAAAGCACAAAGAAAGACAATGGCAATATTTTATTGGCAATGCAATGAATCAATGAATGAATGCAAAAGATCAATCATCCATCATCAAACCACAACGATGACATCAAACATCACACAGAAAATGTTGAATGTTGAATGTAAAGAAAGCAAACAAATTGAAAACTCAAATTTACATACAAAACACAAAACAAAAATAAAATATCAAATATAAAATAAAAATTGAAATTTCTAATTTTTACATACATGTGACATAGTGACATGTGACATTGACCAAACGGGAATATTATCAATTATATGAAATGCAAAATACCCGAGTGAGATTAGGTAGTGCGACTGATTGAACTTGAATGCAGAATCACTTCAAAAACGGAGATTGAGATTGGAGATAAAGAACGCAAAAAATCAAAAAAACAAAACAAAAAGCCAGCAGAAAACGTTGAGTCCATAGTCAATAGCAAATAGTTGATAGTTCCTTACTTTTGTGAATGAAAGACAAAAGAACTCGAGTCCAAAATAAAATCCCGCCAGGCTATTCAAATCTCATATCAATGTTTTTATTTATTCTTCACTCAATGGCAAATCTCAACCTATGACTTCCCAATAATAATAACTTCAAATCGAACCGAGATGCGAGATGATGACAGTCCATAACGATCTCCGATGCTCTAACCCAAGGACTGACAAGGGAACATTCCCAACTGTACCACCCGATATCTTTGAAACCTCTCTCATTTGAAAGAGCATTCAAAATATTAAAATCGAAAATCGAAACGAAAGAGCTCTTTATTCATGGGAATTAGGCACGAGCTGTTTTACCCCAGTATGCATTAACCGCCCGCTACCCAGGGGTCAAAATTTGTTAAAGATCATCACAAAACTATTAGTATCCAGCATGCATAACCACAGTCAATTTGTCGATTTATTGGGACAGTTTACAATCCATTTTATTCGATAAACTATCTCCAGTGATTGCTTTTTCAAGTGCAGATAAATTAAAATAGACACTTATTGCTGATAATGCTGATACTCCTGACTTATGGGCATTTTAAATTTGTTGAATGGTTCAAGTAGTTGAGAGTAGTAATAATATATTTCCTTTTATACTAATCTATTAATACGTATAAGCTTTTAGTTATCTCTATGCAAAAATTTATTGTAAATCTAAGGTGACATAAATCTCGAAACTACTATAATTTAATTACGTTTCAAGATGATCGACCGATGACAAATCTCTTTGGCTCAGAGAGCAGATTTACACATGCAATTCAATACAATAGAATCAAAGAATATATACACAAGGTGTTTAGGAAACCAAATAAATAAACTGAACTTCAGATTTCCGAAGCCCCACCCCCAAAATAAATCCCCACCTCCACTGATACATTGAGCCAAATCATGTAATGTTCCGGGGATCTATTTAGAGATTTTAGATCATCAAGTAGCTTTGTTACAATGTTATTTATGCATATTAATTAATAAATTAAGTTATGCAATATTGAAGGCGGAAGTGGTGGTGGCAAATGTGAGTGACCAAAATAGCGAGGCAGTTGTTGTTGGGTCATTTGCCGTGTTGCAGAAGTCGGTGTCACAGTAGCATCGTCGTCCGCTAGGTAGATCGTGGCAACCGACCACGATGGTCGAGTTGACGTCTTCGGGTTGGGTTAGGGTGCAGTGCCTGTAGACGTGACCTTGATCCTCCCCCTTCTCGCACAAATACTCCCGATTTTTAACTAAATCACAAATATGATCCTTTAGTAACGTCATTAAATTATTACCAAAATTGAACCTCAGGGGTCAGGTCAAACCGGCCTCCCAGGTGATTTGATCGTTGACATTTCGTTATTACTAGCTAAGGATAGTCTGGCTGAAAAATGACTAGCTAATCCCTTCTTCCCCAAAATAAAATGTCAAAAGCAAATGGTGGTCTCCCCTTCCAAAACAACAACATATATAGCAGAGATGGGCATAACTTTTTGTTCTTCGTTCCGTTCCGTTCATTCTTTCTGAACGATTGAACGGAACGAAATTTCGTTCATTTTTCGTTCTTTTTGATTGAACGAAAAAAGAACGGAATGCCAAATTGTCATGATTATTGGCATGTAATCATTTTATTTCATTTTAAACAGCATAATTCAATCAGTGAATTAATAAAATGTACAGTAAAGTTTAATATTTAATTACGAATTCTACGATTCTTAAAAAAAATTGGACTTTGGTAAAGCATAAATTTTAAAACTGAAACTAAGTTTTTTCGAAGTTCGAAGCTTTGAGATTTTTTAAAAATATATGTATATACTAGGCAGCCACAGGCCCGATATCGGGCCTTAAAATGGCAGATAAATGGTTATATACGGCTAATTTCAAGCAAAAAGTTTCAGGCGTGAGCCACAATTTTAAGATTCCACCCGATGGTCAAGACACGTACACCTCTGAACGTTGCCTTACTCGTTATTGGTTATTTAAACTAACGCCGTTGTTTAAGGGTTCCGATCTAGAACCCTTAAAACATCCATTCCAAAAGAAATCCCTTCTCCGCCACTGCCCTATCCAAATACTATCATTGAACCCTGCCCCAAATACCCTCCATCCCCATTAACATACAACACTAACCCCTTCTAATCACTAATTTACATTCAAAACTTCAAAAGGAGAAACGTTCTCACTCCGAAAATTTGGCAATGACCAAAATTAGACCTTCTAGCCGTCTGAAGGTCAGGGTGCTAAAATTTTGAAATTCCAGCTCAACCGAAAGATTTCTCGGCGAAAGAAGTTGTCAATCGATACGTCACACGATAATTTCGAAATTTCGACGACTTTGACCGTTTCAAGGTCAAGGGGTCAAAATTGCAGAATTCCAACATAGCCAAAACATTTCTCGGAGTGTGGCGGTGTAAATCGGTGTCTCACATTAACTCTCTAGGAAGAAAAATTCATTAGGTCGCGTTAGCCTAGGTCACAGGTCATCGAATTTCAAAATTTCAAAATTGCCACCTCCCTCTAAAAATTATTTGTGAATTTTTGGCCATTTCATTTTTTTGATAAGACAACCCAGTAAGAAATGCATACCTGGAACATGACATAGATACAAATTAGCAGTTATATGTATATAGATAAGCGTATCATATGACTAAATCTCATCTCTAGTTGTTTTTCACGAAAATATTAAAATGTCATATTTTAGTTTCCCATTTTTTCAATTTTTCTAGAGATTTGTACGCATTAAATTTTAAATAACGTAAAAATAGAACTTAATTTAAAAAATGTTTATTTATCACTGTGGCACTTTTAAATCGGACTGCAAATGACAACCACAATGTTGTATATGAGCAGTCAAAAATTAAATGAACCTGAGTAACTAAGTACTGATACGAGCTAAAAATGCCACTAGAAATTTTGAAAACATTCGATTTTTTAGCTTTAAATTTAATTTTGATTATAATATAATTCATAATTAATACTTTTAAGGGTAATTTTAATTTATTTAGGTTCATATACTTTGCAGTTATTTGGTTGATTTGAGGCGTTGCGTTGTTCCTACAGCCAAAATATCTCTAAATGAACGATTGAACGGGTCGTTCAACCGAACTTTTTATAAAAATTCATCGTTCCGTTCAATCGTTCTTTACTATAGATGGAATCTTCATAATTGGCGGATAATAGAGAGAATTTGCCCGGCTTGCCCCGCCCCTCGACAAGGGAATCATGTGGGTTGTCCAACTCGTATATAAAACCCTTCGCCTACTAAAACATTTCACGCTGCTTAGGATTTATAAATTAATCCCGGTTTGTAATTCGAAAATTGTTAATTACAATTAAAAAACGAAAAATCATAAAATGAAACAAATGAAATCTCGAATATGTAATTGAAAAATCTTGACCGCTATTTCTAAGGTCATCAATTTTTTCAGTGGCGTGACCTAGTTTTCAAAATTTTGTTTTAAAAAACGAAAATTCATACAATGAAACATGAAATCTCTAATATGTGGCCGTCCAAGAGAAAATGGCACAGACAGTACTCTAAGAGTTCAGAATTCTTAAAGTAGTAAATGGGCCATTCGTGAAACACGTAATGAACATGAACGAACCATTAAAAATTTCAAAAATAGAAATGTTTAGGATTGAAACTTTTTCACTGCGCTAGGTCAAAACATGACCTAAACGATCGAGGTACACTAATGATGGCCTAGATATGTCATCCAAATACCGCGGATAGGTCATGGACTTCCGGCGCGAAATATTGACATCGGTGTGTTGGAAACGGCCAGATCAATAAAAGGTACCACTACTTGTGTACAATCATATTGAATAATTAGCCGGTCGAAATTCTGACCTTAACGCGCGGAATACGGTTAGCGCGAATGTAGCTGCAATTTCAAAATTGACATTTTTGAACCGGACAACTTGCTGATAGGTGAAGTTAATGTATATAGTATGGTACTATAGTTGGCCTTTCGAAATTCTGACCTTAGCGCGCTATATGGTGAAAGCGCTACATGTTGCCACAATTCAAAGTTGACATTTTTGAACCGGGCAACTTGCTGATAGGTGAAGCTAAATGTATATAGTATGTTTCCATAGTTGGCCTTTCGAAATTCTGACCTGAGCGCGCTATATGGTGAAAGCACTACATGTTGCCACAATTCAAAGTTGACATTTTGGAACCGGACTTGATTATAGGTTAAGCTAAATGTGCATAGTATTGTAACACAGCTGGCCTTTCGAAATTTTGACCTAATTTTAGTGAGTTTGTTTGAGTTTAGTGAGTTTTAATTTTAATTAATTATATAATTAAGTTGTAAAAATACTGCAGTATTTAATTTTAGCATTGTAGAATATTGTTTTAAAAAAATGACCCTTGATTTTGACCATTCGGGGCTGTTGAAATAGATTTATAACAGTTAAAGGTAAGGATGGAATAATGGGATTGTATGTATTTAACACCATCGAGACATGCCCTTGTAGGCAGTAAGAGGGGGAGGGAGTCGGGCAAATTCTCTACAAAATCCGCCACATTACGAGATTATATCTATAGCTGCCAAATTTTTAGTCGTTCCGTTCAATCGTTCAATGAACGATTAAACGGAACGAGTTTTGAACGGGAAAATGAACGATGCGCCCATCTCTGAAATTGGGCCGAAAGAGAGAGGGAATTCTTCGGGCTTCATGGTTGGGTCTCCGCTTGAACACGTGCTTTACAAAGTTACAACCGGCACCTCCTCCGTCTCTCATCTAAAACAGCAGACTATCTCAGACGTTATTTTAGAGTCACTTGTCTCTATAATACGTCTGAAACTCTGACTACGTTATTACTAAGGTCGAGTGGGGTATCGTTGGGAAGCTATCGATCAGGATGCTCAGTGCAATTTTTTTTTAATATTCCAGAGGTTAAATTGTTGCCGAGGATTCTGACCCTAATATAGGTCATAAAATTTGTGGGTTTTCAGATTCGGAATCAGCGTTTCACTACCAATCATGAAACCATGAAAAACACTATCCATAGGAATGGACTGATTTCTCTTCATAGTGCCCCATTTTTATTAAAACCTCTAAAAGTAGTTTTTAACGATCTTAGTCATTTAGCAATTTGCCCAATTTGGTATAAGGCCACTGGGAAGAATTTTTTCAAAGTAGGAACATCCTACAGATTGAAAGGTTGAAATACATTTCGTGGGTGACTTGCTGGATTTATGATTGGACAATAAATAAGCGTATTTGCCTCCCCCTCAAAAATAGGATATTTTTCCTATAATGTAATAGAAAAAACCCACCCTGAATTCAATAAAACCCATAAATCCCAAAACCCCATATGCAATTGCCCACAGTCCTAACCATATATGAACGTTTATCGTCACTATTTGAATCTAAATTAAATTTTATTTCTCTGACTTGGGCAAATTTTTATTGAAGTGTGGGTGGCACATTGGTATTAAACCTTCATGATATATAATTGGCGAATTTACCTTTTCCGTGCCTTGTATTTTTATCAATTTACAGAACGGGTATCGGTGACCTTTGGCTTTATCAAATAATATGTTTTAAACTAATTTAATTGTAATTAAATAGTTACCCTGGGAAAAATCAGTATCGTGAGGATTCGGTTTTGCCGTGGCACATTCCATTTCCGTCACTATAGCTTCTTAGCCATGTATTCGCAGCCCGGGCCCCTGCATTCGTAGCATTTCAGGCCTGAAACGTAACAGAGTTTGGAATTTTTAATTCGAATTACTTTTATTTAAATCGAATTATTATATCATAGGTACTTAAAAAAATAAAAACATCCAGATTTATCCTGAAATTAAACAATATTATATTGATTACATCCTACACTGTCATCAACCCTTCAAATAAGGGTGAACTTGATTCTGAGTCTGCATATAATATTATTTAAATCTTTAAGAAATCAAAAATACAAGCTTCAAAAAAGAAACTGTAGTTATAAAAAGAATTGATGTTAATTATGATTGTTATTGATGATTAAAACAAGTCAGATTAAAGTTATCTTTTGAATATTGACACGGCTCGAAAGTGTATCGAGAGCGTAGGCTTCATTTCAGAATTATTATTTGCGTATTTTTAATAAGAATTTAGAAATTTGGGGGTTAATTTCTGTAGTTATGTTAGAAAATGGAAGAATCCAGACCTGCACCAAATGCATCTTGAATCAAAACGACGGATAGGACAAGTAACGTAATGAATCCGATAGCCATCATGCCTCTTAGCATTATTTTCAAGATCCAATCTCTGTCTATGACAAAGTTTATGAATTTAAAGTCGAAATTGAGAGAACTTCAAAATTACTACAGTATTTATTGATTTTGAACATTAAAAACAGTCATTGTGTTTTTGAACATGGATCTTATAGGGGATTTAAAAAGGCGAAGGCTACTAATATATGAATTACGGTGGGGATGAGGGACTGCAAGGACCAAAAACCGTTAAAATGGAAATAATCCCCTACGTAAATAATCAATAATAGCCTATCCCTTTATGACCCTAAATCCCAAATGTATTAGCTCCTATTACCGGTTGAAGCTACCAAACCGTTTCGGGTCAAGGGCCGAGTCCTTTATAATTATGAATTAATTATGCTTCAAATAATTATGAAATAATTATAAATGAGAAATTATGGACTAATCGGAATTAATTAATCTTTCCCAAGACAAGACACTGGAGGGATTTATTAAACATTAAGACGAGAAAGAGATTTCTATTAATTATGGAAATACCGTAAAATCCAATTAACTTAACTAGTAAACCAATCTCAATTAAACCAAGAGAGTTAATCTAATTATCGCAATTAAATACCACATTAAACTATTGAGCCAACCAATGCAAATACTAAATTAATACCAAAACCGGAGAGTTAACCATGGGAGTACACGTTATAAGATTCCTAACCTTAAATAAATTCCCCCCTTGAACCCACGGAAAGTCTACCAAGGCGGACCCCCCAATTACTAAACGATAGCCAGAGACCTCGACTCGAGTATCCCCAACTACCGCAGTACTCTCGGGAATCCTCCTTTTTAACCCCTCGATAAAGAACGTTGACAGACCTTTGACCTTTCGAGGCGTAGACGACAGCGAGGACTCGAGACCCTTGAGATGTGTAGACGTGGACGAAGGAAAACCCGTAAGGACTCGAAGGACTGGACTCAGGGAACCGGAAGAGCGAAGACGAAGGACCGGTTCTCGGAACTAAACCCTCAATACGCCGTTACGTTATGGAAAGGGGCCCATAGAGGCAAACGCTCCAAAGTTTTAGACTAAGCCTAAATTTAGTCTATCCAAGACAGCTAATAAATAAAATAGAAATAGGGAATTAAATAGAGTAATGCTATTTATATTCCCTGGAAATATATAAATTCGAAACAAGGAAATAATAATTGTAGGAAAACCTTACCCGAAATAACGGCTGAATGTAAACTCAAACGTTGAGAAATTAAATAATAATTTCTCAAAATAAACTTTAAAATAGGAAGATGAAAATCGTTAAACAAACGGACAGAGTTTCAGTTACAGAATAAGAATGAATGGGCTTGAAGAGCCTTTTATAGGTCTCGTCTCCCTTTAACTAACATTGGAAGGTTCCCCAGACGGATTAAGATAAGTGATTTGCTTCTAATTTCCCTTTAAAGAAGTTCGGGAATTTTTCCTATTGAGCCTTAGGTTACCGGCTCCACTACCAATTAGTCTAATCTGTCTCATTTTAATACCCGGATCCCTTGACTAAATCATAAGTGAGGAACTCGGTCTCTTTTATGCCCTTATGGTAAACCCTTGGGGGCTTTATATGTATTTTAGGTTGTCTTTGTTAATGAATAGGAATGATAGGAAGTTTATGCCCGGTCCTTTAATATAACATGGTTTCCTTCTCCACTCTACGCCATACTCATCAATACAACTAGTATCATACATTAGTATAGTCCTTTGTCCACAATTGGCACCCTTATGTCTCGTAATTCCTTATAGAATATCTTCGAATGGCTATGCCATTCGCCATAAGGAAATATTATGAGTATAGAATATACTCATAATTATTCCTTATAATCTAGAACCATGGAATTAAAACAATAGCTGCTTAATCCCAATTCAAGATCGAAATGTCCAAAGACCTATAATATAAAACATATAATAACATATCCAAATCCTCGTCCATCGATTGACACATTAGGATGCTGAAAATGGTCCTTCGAAGCATAAAAAATATATTATTTTGACAGTTGTTCGTGATGTTGTTGAGCAGACAGGACATCGATTTCTAACACGAAGGCTATCAACTAACTGCAAATGGTTTTAGGGTGATGAATATTATTCTTTGAATATTTAATACTTTCAACCATTATTTAGAGTTAATACAAAATGGACAGGTTGAGGATGGGGACTGTTGGAATCGATAAAATTTGCCAGAATTTCAATACTGGATATTTATCATAGTTGTTTTCAATTTGGAACTATGATAAAAATTATAAAATGAATCGTTATTTTTTGTTTACAATATAATTCCTCTTCTTCCAATATAATCTTTCATTCTGTCATTATAATATAATAATAAGACTGAAGAAATGTAATATTATTATTATGCATGTATGTATGATGTTCCATCTTTACGATTCTTAGATTCTTAGTGCGTCAACCTGTTTTGCCGTTTCGGATGATAGTTGGGTGCGAATAATGTGCAGAAATAAATGTAGAATTGCAAAGGTTCAAAACTACTTATAGTGTTAAAAGTTAAAACTGACTAATTGAATTAAAAATGGTAATAAAAGACGAAAAGGGTGTGATTCATTTCGTTGACATACTTTTATTGTGAATAAATTTGTAGAATAAAAGGTTGAGATCAACCGTACTTAAAATTAAGAAGTAATAAATATACATCTTTTCCGGGTTCATAGACTTTGTATTAGAAAGAACGACAAATCGTACGGCAGTAATTTACAGATTATAAGGGACGAAGAATCATACGATCAAGATTAAACGTACAGGATTTTTCAAAGTTGAGGCAAAGAGTACATGGTCTTGGCCATGGTAACAGTTTCATCTTACAAGGGACATGATCCAAAGTGAGCACTAAGAATTGTCCAATTTCAACAACAACAACAATAAACTACAGCTAAAAAGAGACTTCTAAGTTGAGTCGCTCTCAAAAGAAGAAAACAAGAACAATCTTCAAGTTTTTTAAATACTTCTGTTTCTGAAACTACATTTGCCTGAATATGGGCATCTCTCTCTCTCGTACCACTTTAAAATGTACCTTACTCTTAGATTATATAGAATAACATCCTTTGTTATTCAAGTGATGAAGACAGACTAGTTTTTAAAGACATTTTCTAATAACGAATTTAAAATATTTCAGTCAAACATGATTCAAATAGTAAAAGTTACTAATGTTTAGTTCATAATTAAAAGTTTAGGATTTATTAGGCACTCTCTGGTAGTGAGGAAAACACGAGAAATGATCATAGTGTCTTTAACAATTAATTACATATTCATTGAAATATTTATGCAAGCCCAATACGAACACGTTCACCCTACTTACCCTTAGATACAAAACGATGGGATTTAAAAATAATAGGAGCGAAGTATCGGTTTTATGAAAATAATGAGTGGCCATATTACAGTGTATTTCTTCGATAGTTACCGGTCTTAAAACTACTAATCTAATTTTGTTACTGAACATCCTGTATATCGCTCTATCGTATGTTTTAATGCATCATCAGCACTAGAGAGGTGAGAAATGGAAAACTCTGAGATGAGACTACCTAAATTGCTTGTTTTCGTTGTCCTTATCTCCAAAATATTGAAATAGCGTACATCGTCATACTCAAAAGATTCGAAAAATCGATGATGAGTTAATGAGCTACACGCTTGTAGAAAGGCTGCATATATTGTAGTGTTAGTAGAATTCGGTTACATTTAAATTGTTTCATTTTGAAAATACATTTTCTGGGTTTATTTTATGAGTGGCGGACCCAACTCGTAGTTTAATCTTTTGAATATCTTGTTATACTATTTTGTATAAGGCAATGAAGTAAGCGAGCAATAATAGAACGATGGATCTATCGCACTGCTTTTTTTGTTGCTCTAACATGTTAATTTACTATTTACTTTTGGATAGAATCTGAAAAAATGCTGTAGTTTTAGGCCGTGGGTTAGGGCTTATATGGATGCCCTTGTCTGACCGTTATTCATGTCGCAGCGATAACTGCCAGGCCAAGTTCGAGGATGGTACAAATTGGTTGATTGGTTGACCTGTAGGGGTCATCCAAAGGTTATGCCAAGGGAATGGCGTTAGTTGGTGGTTGCCCGGTTCACAAATTTGTATCTGTATAAAACACGGGCATTTTGGAGGAAATTAGGATATGCGTCTTAAACGATTCCTGTTAGTTATAGAACATCTTTGACATATATTTGAGACCACTGCTACTGACATCAGAGTGCGTAAGTGCAAAACCTGATGTTTTCAACACTTGGTTACACCCGCTACATCGGTTTATTAAAAGGTGCAAACCTTTTATGGTTTGCATTGGTTTGTCCGTCCGTGCTCTAACTAAAAAAGGCTCAAGTTGTTCAAATTGTTTTTTCGAATATGCAATTTATGGGTTCTAACTCACGTTCAGTTCGAAGTTGGGTCATATCTGTCACACCCTTTGCGTTTTGCTAATCTACCGCAATGTTAAAAAAGCGCCACCACCATGTTATTTATTTACTTATAGTGATACCCTTACAAGGAGGTTAGATCAAGATCACAGCATTAGTTGTTAAAAAGTAGTAGTGACGGGTAATGATGGTCCGTTAGCACCGGCACGACGCACGTTCTCTAACACGTCGATTATGTGCACGACTTTACTTTATGGTTGGCGAAATCTGAGATTCTTGTACAAAACCGTGTCCGTGTCGTGGAATTTCACCCTTATTTGATGTGCGTTTAAACAGTTTATTAATATTAGGTATTTACAATGTCTTTTTCTGGATCGAGGCCCATATTGAGGCAAATGTAGTTTCAGAAACAGAAGTATTTAAAAAACTTGAAGATTGTTCTTGTTTTCTTCTTTTGAGAGCGACTCAACTTAGAAGTCTCTTTTTAGCTGTAGTTTATTTAATTGTTTTAAGTGAAAGGGGTTTATTTAATATTCCGTTAGTATTTATATAATGGCACCAGCTACTTTACAAAGTATTTTATTTCAATTTGAAGAGTATATGTACGCGGATCGCGGATATGTAAGAGGGGGTCTAAATACAGGGGTCTTTTATTTAAAGACATACACAATAAATTCTTGTAATTAATGTAAAGAAGTGTTGTAAACTTTAAGATGTAACGATGTAAAAAATAATTTATATGGTAGTAATATATAAGTTTATAATGTTTAATTGTATTCGGCCTAAATTATATCTCACAAAATAGTTATCTATAGACCATAGGTGAAAATTGAAAAACAAATTGAACATGGGAGGGATAGGGCGAGGAAAAGTGGGTGGGGCCCATATTAGTCTCTGCAGTTGTAGTAGAAAAAATTTCCATAGCCTATGGGTGAAAAATGGAAAAAAATAACATGGATGGGATAGGTTTATATCTAGGTGGTGTAACTGATATAATGCTCTTGTTGTAACAATATGTATTGTAGTAGTAATGGTATCGATATATATAGTCTATCAGGAGAATTTCGAATGATGAAGTATTCGAAAAAAAAATTGAAAAAGTTCAGCCGTTCTGAGTTAGAGCACGGACGTCGGACGAATAGACGGCGTAGTTAAACGAATAAAATGCGGAAGCTTTAGTTCTGAAATTTTTAGTTTTTCGGTTATTATCACTTAAAATACCTCTTTTTTAGTCACAACGTTTTAACGCCTGCAACTGCGGGATTCTAAGGATACTAGGGCGATAGGATATCTCTTTTGGGAGCTTTGATAAGTACTTATTACTGTTTCTGGCCTATACTTATATCCGGTACTATAACGACGGCTATATGATATAGCAGTTACATGATTGTAGCGTGATACTACTGGGCGACAAAAGATTTATGTGTGTGTGGACTGTATGACACAATATGGAATATGTGACCTTTGACTTTCCCTATTTCAATTCCCACTGAATAGCTCAAAAATAACTACTCAAGAAAACCTCCCTGATAGTATAAAAAACCTCTTGGTTCTATGTACGTGGTGGAAATGAATTTATGGAAGCAATAGGAGATTTCTAAATAAAACAGTATTTATTTACTAAATTCCCTAATAATTCCTAAAATATCCGTGATCCTACTTGCTGAACATTTACAATCTGTTCTCCTCCAAATCCTAAATCCGACTAGTTCTTAACATCTTTATATTCCTTTCCTTCTAGAACATTCACTTCCACGTCAGCATCGTACGATATTACGAGTTTAATACTACACGAGTTTGACAATTTATCTAGAGTAAATCTACATATCTTAAATTAACATCAAGTTCAAACTCAAGTTCAGATCTCAAGGTTTCATCCACTAATCTAGTTTACCTATTCAATATCATATCGCATTCCACAGAGCTTCTACTTATGAATAATGTATAGAATCTCATAACATACTAATTTTCGAAACTTAAACTGAAATTCCTCCTCGCTATACGGTTCAAAAAGACTTATTTTTGCACCTAATTGACAACACACTTAGCCAAAGGTAATATCAAAAAATCTAAGGATTCAAACCGTATTTCGAGGAGAAATCGATTTTTAAACATTTCAGCTTTGACAAAGACTACTTTGAGACGACTTTTGTGACTACTTTTTTAAATACAAGACTATATTGGTTAACATCAACGTCACTGACAATTAGATCGCCAATATTTTTTAACCTATGATTTCACATAACTAATTAACACATTCATGACATTCACCTATGCGTTTACACGATAATTGTTAAATTAAACACGATCAATTATACCTCATAAATCTGATATAAATGCCTGTCTACTTCTATGAATTCTATTTTATGCCTCATAATTTTGACATATTCGGTCTGATATAATTTCCTTAAATCATACTCTGAAAACTACATAATCCATACAAAATATTACGTGTGTTCGCGGACAATGATATTGCCTATAAGGAAACTTTGAACATGCATATCTTGGTCGGTTTTCAACCGATTTTTTTGAAATAAAATTTTTTTTAGTTTTTCCTATATGACAATCAATAAAAGGTTGTGCTATTGGCCCGAATATAGTGATTTGGCCAAAAAACGGCAATTTAAAATTTAGTCTTATATAGTTTAGTGAGTTTAAATCACAAAAAATTAACATTTGAGATTAAATGACACTGGCAAAGTGAATTTTCCACCTTTTTTATTCTTTCAATTTTTTCGATACAATGCACCCCTGAGGCTGTAGGTCTGACTAAAGATTTCCAGGGGGGGAAATGAACGCATACTAAGGTGAAACCGTTACCATGGCCAACACCATGTACTCTTTGCCTCAACTTAGAAAAACAACAAGTCTCATAAACAATAAAAACAAAAAAATTAGCTGCTCTAATTGATTTTAAATTAAAAAATTAAATTGATGTTTTCAAGTATGTTTTTCCCGAGTTTGCGCTTTGGTCCGAAAAAAAGATAGGGAGTGAACATTGGAGAACTCGAAAATTAACATGGGGCCGGTACGAGAGAATTCACTAGAATCAGACGGGCATTTACTATAGGAAGGAAAGAAAAGTCGAGTTTTCTCGATCGTTCTTTTGCGCTCACTCCTAAAAAACCCGTTTTCTGCAGTTTTCCGCTAACTTCCCACTCCGTTTTCTCAACAACCCCTTAAAACTGGAGCAAAATATCATGATTTTCTTTATCCTAATTTTTTTCTAGATTTTTTGATGCCCTTCATTTGTCATTTACGATATATTTATTTGCGGGTACATTGTTGAACAATTTTTTTAGCACACTAAAACCAATTAGGGCAGCTAATTCTTCTGTCTCTGTTGTTAATAAAACCTATATTTTCAATAGTAAAAAAATCAGGCATTTCTGAGTGATCACTTTGGGTCATGTTCCTTGTTAGTTTGCACTCACCCTCCCCCTTTGAAATTTTTGTGAAGACCTTCAGCGGTTCAGCCCCAGCGGTGCATTGTATCGAATTAAAAAAAGGTGGAAAATTCAATTTGCCCGTGCCATTTGATCTCAAATTTTATTTGTTTGTGATTTAAACCAACCAGATAAATAAACCATATAAAACCAAATTTTGAATCGCCATTTTTTGGCCAGGTTACTATGTTCTAACCCATAGCACAACCTTTTATTGATTCTTATTGTTCTTATATTTAAACCAACAGGATTTCAAGTAATATTGAACAATATTGTAAATAAATTGTGGGAGCTGTCGTAAACTCTATCAACGTTTTATTTGATGTAAACCATAAGATACACTTTTTATTAATAACTCTGCGATACATTGCTTTACTTTTTGAATAAAGGTAGATTGAGTTTTAAAGAAATGTCCATTCAAAGTTTCCTTATTATAGGCAATATCATGTAACTGCTATATTATATAGCTTTCGTTATAGTACCGGATTTAGTATATGCCTTGACACAGTACAAGTACTTATCAAGTTTCCAAATATAGAAAAATCCTATCCCAATAGAATTCTTAGAATCCTGCAGTTGTAGACGTTGAGCGTTGCCACTCAAAATGAGGTCTTTAAAATGATTCTAGTCGAAAAATAAAAATGTCAAACCTAAAACTAAAGAGTAAACCTATAAGATATATTTTCAAAATCAGACAATTTAAAGTAGCAATATATCCAACCTTTGTACAAGCGTGAATCTCATTGGCTCGTTATCTATTTTTCGAATCTATTTTTTTTAAACTTGAGGGTAATTCTTGTTTTCAACTTTTGAGAGTGACTCAACTCCTATATAATCGAAGTATCTTTTTGGATGTAGTTTATAAGAGACAGAACAGTCTACCTGAAATAATTCAAGAAAACATACAAGTTCATATGCATTTAAAGCTAAGTTAGTTCGCTAACACAACCTTTAATTGGATTGCATTTAATTATCTCTATTAAAGTGTCTTTCCCAGTAAACTATTAATGCTTGAAAAAATTTAAAATAAAAATTTGAGTTGTCCTAAGATTACTTGAATTCAAAGATTCAACGTTAGTTCAGCTCGCTTTAGTTTGTATTGAAGTATTCGGTTCTAGTTCTACTGTGAAGCTGTAGTTGTAGTATACATCAGTAGATGTGATTCAAACTCAATTCTACAATGCTAATGTCGACCGTAACCTGATGTCTATAATCGTAGCTACGATCATATATTAGGGATCAGGAATCCCTCATATATGAGCTACGATCATACTCCTATTCCTAATCCCAATCACATCAGAGTTCAAATTATTTAAATCCTTAACCCTATTTAAGTCCTGCACAATTCTATTTTATTTCTGATTCCTCAAACGGTGTATTTGAGGTTCTTCAAACAGGAACCACATCCGATTTATCGATTTATCTCAACAACGTTACTAAGATCGTGGGTTAAAATATTTTCAAAATCTATGCCACCTTTGCCTCCTTTAATCTCAAATACACGATCAATCTCTACTGACGAGCTTACAACGGATCATTCGCATTCCCAACAGAACTAACTCATGTTTTTTAACCAGTCTCCTTCGAAAAAGCGTGTAAAATAATGAAACTTTAATTTGGGAACTATGTTGTAGTTGTTGCAGAGTTGCTGACAGAAAGTTAATTAAACTGTATCTATATCAAGGTCTATATACTCTTGGTTTCCTGGGTGTCTTTCTTTCAGGAGGTTGTGCCAGTAGCTCGATTTCGATATTCATATTTTAGTCTGGGGGAAAACAACTTTTTAAACCCGTTTCTACGGCAATTTCCGGTAAAAAGTTCTGAATTTAAATGAAAAGTGGGTTTCCCTTCCATCTTCGCAACGCGTAGAAACAGTGGTTAAAAAAATCAAAACGAATCCGTAAAGCGTTATTTTGAAAAACTGCGTCACTAGATTTGTAGCAGAGATAATTCTCTAAATTTTGATACCCCGGTTATATTTTTTAGTAAATGCAATCTAGAGGAATCACGATTCCAACAGACCAATTTCAACTCTCTGGTTTTGAGTGTATTTCTGAAAATTCTGCATTTCCGACAGGTTTTAGCTCAAAATTGCTATAGAAACGGGCTAAAAAGGTTGTTTTTCCCCAGACTAAAATTGGAATTTCGAAATCGAGCTACTGGCACAACCTCCTGAAAGATAGACACCCAGGAAACCAAGAGTATATAGACCTTGATCTATATATAATCTATGAGGATGCAAAGTCGCCTCACCGAAACTAAAATTCATTTTGGGTTTTCCAAGGCGGACAGCGACGTCGAAGTCAATGGATATGCCTGAGGCAGCGCCTAACTCGTGAACGTGCTGTTCTATGCCTTAACAATCCTCTTTAGTTTCCTCTTTTATTCCAAACACTACCACATTATTGTTATGGTCCACTTGATGAACTTTTCCACAATTGTAAAATTTTATTTAAAAGTAGGGTTGCTTTATGATACGAAATTGCGACGATGATGAGTTTATTAGTTACAAATTAACTACAATGAAACTTATAAGGCAGTTCGACCTGAAACGAATGTAGCCATTTATTTATTTCATTTCTTGCTGTCGTTTGATTGTTCGAATCTCTATCATTCGGGTGGTTGTAACAGTTTGGGGTTTTTCAATAAATAGCTTTTGAAGCGTGGATTGTTAACCTATGGATGTGTTTATTTAAATCGCCGTTTCAAGCACAATGTTAAGTTTAATCATAGATGTAATCAAAGGTTGTGCTGTTGCACAAATAGTATCAACAGTATGCTTAAACTAACTACGAGGAAACTGAAAATGCAGTTCGACCTGAAACGAATGTAGTCGTTTATTTATTTCATTTCTTGCTGTCTTTTGATTGTTCGAATCTCTATCATTCGGGTGGTTGTAACAGTTTGGGGTTTTTCAATAAATAGCTTTTGAAGCGTGGATTGTTAACCTATGGATGTGTTTATTTAAATTGCCGTTTCAAGCACAATGTTAAGTTTAATCATAGATGTAATCAAAGGTTGTGCTGTTGCACAAATAGTATCAACAGTATGCTTAAACTAACTACGATGAAACTTAAAATGCAGTTCGACCTGAAACGAATGTAGTCATTTATTTATTTCATTTCTTGTTGTCTTTTGATTGTTCGAATCTCTATCATTCGGGTGGTTGTAACAGTTTGGGGTTTTTCAATAAATAGCTTTTGAAGCGTGGATTGTTAACCTATGGATGTGTTTATTTAAATCGCCGTTTCAAGCACAATGTTAAGTTTATTCATAGATGTAATCAAAGGTTGTGCTGTTGCACAAATAGTATCAACAGTATGCTTAAACTAACTACGATGAAACTTAAAATGCAGTTCGACCTGAAACGAATGTAGTCATTTATTTATTTCATGTCTTGTTGTCTTTTGATTGTTCGAATCTCTATCATTCGGGTGGTTGTAACAGTTTGGGGTTTTTCAATAAATTGCATTTGAAGCGTGGATTGTTAACCTATGGATGTATTTATTTAAATCGCCGCTTCAAGCACAATGTTAATCCCTTTGGCAATTACTCTTCAAATTCGACAATTCAAAAAATGTCGATAATATTCCCGATAATTCCGACCTTCCAAATTTGCCAAATTCGGATAGAGTTCTCAAATCAAAGTATTTACTCCACAAGGCAGGTTACTGCAGTAATTGTCGACAGCAGATCTGGGACTTAGATTTCCAGTTTAAAACACTAAAACTGATGCGAAAGCAGGTTTCGAAGGTTTGCCAATTAATTATCAAAGGGGTTTACGATAACTGTGAACTGCCATCAGAATCTCGTCGACGTTGACAAGACTGAGAGTAACTGTTTGTCGATAAGACGGAAAATTACGAGGGATTCTTCTTTGCTAGTCATTTTTGAAGGTAAATATCCAAAACGTAATTGTTTACGCGTATTTCTAATCATGATTAACTAATTTTAGTTGTAATTCTATATAGCTCTAAAAGTACAAGGACGGTTCTCAAACTTCGACAACTCCTTAAAACCAGACACAGCTGACAATATCGACTTGACAATAGTCAAAGTCGACCCCGAAAGTGTCTGCCAAGAAGATATAGGACGGAGCAGTTGTGATTTGGCCGATGTTGATGTCGATGAAACTGGTCGACATTGTCGACAAACTCGTTTTCAAAGGAAGCGAAAAGCAGTGACTCGAAAGAATAAGAAATTGGAGAAAGAAACGGCTGATCTCGTCTCTTTCGATTCGATAATTAAAATGGAACGGGTCGAGGATGATGAAGATGACGATGATAACTTTAGTAAGGACTTTGACTTCCTCCCTCAAAATGATCCCGAAGAAAATGATCTCTCAAGCTCGTCAAACGGGGACGACACGGACGTCGACTTTGACCCCCCGACTGATGACGAAGACGAGGATTTGGCCCAATTTAGCCTCAAGTCTGCAAGGTCAAATCTAAAGCCAAAATCATTGCCAAAGATCCCATGAAGTACAGTCCGACTCCCAAACCTAAAGGTATATTGGAGGTCACTTAGCAAAAGGTCATCATTGACCGAAAATAGAGGACATCATTGGCAATAACCAATGAAGTCATTCATTGTTGTTATTACGATCAATAAAAAACTCGGGGACGAGATTGGTGGGGGACGAAATTGGTCCGGGACGAAATGGTCTGGGGACGAGATTGGTCAGGGACGAGATTGGACGGGGACGAGATTGGCGGGGACGAGATTGTACGGGACGAAACGTGCGGGACGAGATAGCCTAGAATCGTGACAAACCCTCAGAAATGCTTGCTTTTTAACGATATAAACTGGAAGTAAAGTCCTTGTGCTCTTTGACTCGCCGGGTAAAACTCGATTGGTCCTCGCCAGCGCAGCCCATCTTTATTATACTGCTGCTATGTACGCATCTACGAGACGAGTTTTACCCGGCGAGTCAAAGAGTACAGAGGCTATTATTCTAAATTAAAAGGCTCAAAATTAAAGTTTACAATTCATTGTTTTTAACTCCAGGCCTACCAAACCCATTTCATTGTTCCGTCTGCACGAAAGACTTCCGGGACGCTGCAAATCTCCGCTCCCACAACCAAAGCAAGCACGAAGGGACCTTCGCCTTCTCTTGTCCAACCTGCAACAAGGGCTTCAATTACAAAATGAACCTCAAAGTCCACTTCCAAGCCGTCCACAACAACAAGAGGATGGAACTGCTCAAGGAATTTCAACATCCATGTCCTATCTGCACCAAGGGATTCAAAAACGAAGAGGATCTCGCTCTCAATTCCAAAGTACACGAGGGACCCACCCCATTCTCATGTGAAGACTGTTCGGAATCTTTCGAAAACTCTGTCGATCTCATCAACCATGTCCGGACGATTCATCAGAATCTGAGGACGCAGAGGTGAATTATTATTACGTTTTCTACGATTCTAATATGAATATGACCCTACGCAAGTGTATCTGATGGAAAATGTCAGTTTTAAAGTCCTCCTTATGCTGGTTGACTAGCCGAGTAATCTCGTTTCACGTTTCGTCTATATGCAAAGCTCAATATATAGTTCATTGCTTTAACATTTGGATGGCTATAGACGACGCAACGGCATTTACCCGGCGAGTCAACGAATTTTAAATTTTAAACGTTCAGAGCTATAAATTATAGTTACACGGATACTATTTTTGGGTGTATGTCTCTTGTCTTTGAAGTTAATCGAATCGAACCATTTGTTTGGAGTTTATTATACAGTATACAGACTTACAAACGTTCAAGGTGTTTAGAAATGGTTATAGATTCATTAGATTCGTTGACTATCTTTGGAGAAAAATATTATGAAAAATCCGATTTTTACCCTTTTTCGGGGATTTAGGTTGATAAGGTTCGCTAAAATTAATACACAGATTGCAGCAAAAGTAAAGTATGAAGTATGAGTCAACTATCATAGGGACTCCAATAACAAATGGTAAAAAAATATGAATTTTGAACATGTTGCAGGTTCCTCTGCTCGACTTGCGGAAAGTCCTTCTGCTCCCGCTGGTACCTCCGGACTCACGAGCGGCTTGTGCACCCCACCCTCGCCCCGGGGGATGACCCCGGTGGGCCCTTCAAATGCACCCAGTGCCCCGAAACTTTCACGGCTTCCAAGTTACTCAAGAGACATTTAAGAGAGAAACACGACGAGGACGAGAAGAAGTTCCAATGTGAAGTTTGTGGTCGCTGGTTCAAGGAGGCGAGTGGCCTACGCTATCATCTACTGACTCATTCCGCCGATAAGCCCATCAAATGCAAAATCTGTGGCAAGGGGTTCTACCAAACGGCTCATTGCAAGAAGCACGAGCAGACCCATTCGGGGGTTCGGAAGAGCATTTGTTCAGTTTGTGGCAAGGCTTGTACGAACAAGGACAACCTCAAGTTGCACATGAGGGTTCATGACAAAGAGGGGGGTGGGAGAGGCAAGAGGTCAGAGGTCAACTTGACCCAAAGTCAAGCCCCACCAGCATCAGCGTTTCCAGGATCGTATCAGAGTGAAGGGGTGTCGGGGATGGGTGTGGTTACAGAGCCACAGTACCAGAATCAGACAACCCTTTCGCCGATCAACCTCTACCTCTTATCTATAACAATAATCTCAGCAGTCAACAACAGAGTTATAATTTGTCGATTCCAGGCATTAATATTTAATTCGTGTAACTATGATTTGAATTAGTGAGTAAATTATTTTTTCCGGTGGATTTTTTTTAATGTCTATATTGCTATTTGGCTAAATTATCTACTTACTTCAAGTAGTTATTCGACCCATTCCTATTCTTCCAGTTCAGAGGGACTACCTCAATACCTCAAATATCGAATATAATGCATTGTCGAGCTATTCTTGGCCGGCTCGACGTTTACTACGGTTTATTCGTAATAGTTTCTCGAGAGAAAAAAATCTTATGCATTTACGTTGCATTGTAAGCCTTCATCACTTAATTGACTTAAAAGTCGGATAAACAACGGTATTTAAGATTTGCTTTTGTAATGAAGGAGCTTTAGCAATAACAAAGTACAGAAAAAGTAAAGTTACAACAACAGATGAAAGGGTTGTTTGTTGCATTCCACAGGTGACCCGTGGCAAGTGAACACAAAATAAAGAAAGAGTCAAGAGTCCATTAACAAAAAATCCAAAATAACAAAACAATAAATTGAAAATATGGGAAAATTCATTCTCAACCTCAACGATAGTGATAATATACGTATACAACAAAATTAATGAGTTACGAATATAATAATGTGAAAATTGATTTTCAACATTTCAACTACACTGATAATAATGTATTTCAAGGGAAAATATTTAATTTTAGAGACCATCTCACAACTCATTGTCTAGCACCAACCGCCAGGAATCCCTCAGCAATCTTGAAGTACTTCATAGTTCTGTAGTTGTATAGTTGTACTCGGATCTAACTAATATTGATTTAAAAGATGACAAAATATTTTAAACCATCCAATCAACGTTTCATTTTCCATATTCATAGAAGTGTTTGTTTTTAGTATTTTTCAGTAAACCATTGAATTACCTGATTATGTATTAATTTGCGTTCCAAGAGGCATCAGAGTCTTCGGAATTGGACTCGCGAGCCTCTCCGCTGTAACAGGGACATGGACGCATCTTCCCTTCTCTACGCAAACGGGCCCGATAAGCTTTCCAATCTACCAAACCATCATCAGGATTATCGCCATCTCGGACAAGATCAATCCTATTCGCATCGCTGGGATAGCCCAACTTCTTCATTACCGCTTTCCTCTTTCCAGCTTCCTTCTTCGACCCCGAAGTATTAAACCCACGGGCTTCAATATGCTGTAACTTTCCACGCTGTAAGTATAACTTTTTCGTTTCCAGCCCCGCTATTTTTTTCAGAACAGCCAAGTTGACTCCACAATCTCCCGAATTTCCACAACCATCGAGAGACAACCGCTCTAATGTGAGCATTAAATCAGAGTTGAGGAGGGCCAAGAGATCGCGGGACAGAATCCGGATTCCTTCGAACGATAAGCTGATTATTGCGGCTGGGAAACTACCTGCGTTGATGAGTTCGGGACCAGTGCCAACACTGGCGTTCTTTTCCAAGAATAAATACTTCAATTTTTCACAATTATTGAGGACTGAGATATCGAAGGGGGCCTCTGGGCTGACGTTAAACACTTGAATATTGACCTCTACGATAGTTTCTAAATTATTCATCATTATGGATTTCAGCAAAGTTGGACTGCAAGGGAACCCCCTACCGGGGTAAAACTTTTCGAGCTTTCGCTGTCTTGAAATCAGCTGGAGTAATTGGTTTGTACTTGTTGAAGCCGGGGCGAAATCAATATAAAACTTCAGCCATTTCAAACCCGAGAGGGTTTTTAATAAAACCAGTTCCTGTTCTCGGATGTCGAGTGCGGACGATGACGAGAAATTCTGAACTTCCTTTGACGCCCTCATATGTCCAAAATCAAACAAGAAAATTTTCAATCGTTCCAATCCCTTGGGGTTCTTCGTCAACAGTGTTAAAACGAAGCTGACGGCGCTGTCGACTTTCGCTACTTCGTTCACATCATAAAATTCGACGTTCAAAAAGCGGAGACGTGGAAATTCCGACATCTGGAGCAAAGGCAGTACTGAGTTATTCCTGAAGAGATCGGTTCTGAATTCGAAGATTAAATCCAATCGTTTTAAATTCAGGAACTGAAAGGTAAATGTTGACGGGAACTGTTGTTTGGACAAAGTAGAATTCAAGCCGAGCTCGAGGCGAGTGACGGGTTTTTGAAAAAGCTGAAGCAACTCCTTTACGTCATTTAATTTCATGTTAGAGGGCTCGCTGAAAAAAAAATTGTCAACAGTAATTCGTCTCATGACATTGGGATGCTTGAAGGTACGTTGTTGTTGTTCTTGTTGCTTTCCTTTTTGTGATCGCAATTGTCGTCCTTCCGTTGTTGGAACGACGGCTGCAACTGGTAGAATGCTAATTCGTTTCTGAACAAGTCTCTTAACATCTAGTCTCGAAATCCGAAGCTGCAAGACGAAATCCAAGCCAAGGGAATCTTCATTCAGCGTAATAAAGAACTTGTAGAAGTCCTTCACGTCCTCGTTCCACTGTTTACAAACCAGCCGAAGTTTGTAAACTTCCTTCTGCTTGATCTTGTTGAAAATAATCCCCATTATCTATAATATTATGAATAAAATGGCAATGGATGAACTTGAAGTTATAATTAAGTAATAATGATGTTTGAGTTAATTATGTTTAACAGAGCAAAAGTTAAAAACCTCTTTGGGAAGGAGTGTGATGGGATGAGGTCCGCTAGCAGCAGCCCTGCTTATAGTGCTCATCTTCTTTGTATTCATTTTCTATCCACTACAGACAACAGCAAAAGTGGAGTAATGTTGGATGTTGACTAGTTGTAGACTTAACATTAGGCATCCGCCGGTTGAACTTGCTTTACTTTTCGTTGCAGTTAGTTTAGTTAGGAATCCTTACTCTGTACTTGGCTCAACTTGGCTGTCAATACTGGCAACTCTCAACTGTTGACTGGACTGACTGTTTCTGTACTACAAAATATGAATGAAAATCAAAAATACATATAAATTTCAAATATATATCTACAATATGCACTCATTTTTCATTCCAAATTCCAAATAAAAATTGTAAAACTGCAATTTTGAATTTCATGTCACATGTGTAATGTGAAATGAATAATGACAAATGATCTAAATGTGAAATGATTGATAATCCTGATGATAAACCATTAAAACCATTTCACATTTAATTTAAACGAAATCAAATGTGAAATGCAATGTGCAATGAATCAATGAATGTGAAAATGCAATGATGTCAAATGTGAATGAATAAGAATAATGTATTGGACGTTGGACTATTATACGAAACCGGGTCACTTTTGGTCGAAATTTTTTCCAAGTACAAAGTATTGTTTCCTCCGGAAAAAATCTAATCCCCTATTTTTATCTCGGATTTGAACGTTTGAGCTCCTCTCAAAATTCTGAAACCGAATTTTGGTTCTTGCTGTGTGAGTGTGGGGCAGGGCGGGGGGGGGGGGGGGGGGGGGAATTCTAAGTAATGTTTAAATGAAATATTGAATATGAAATACAAAATACCTGAGTGAGATTAGGCAGTGCGACTGCTTGAATGCAGAATCACTTCAAAAACGGAGATATTTTAATAAAGAACGCAAAAAGTAAAAAACAAAGAGCCACAGCCCACAGCCACAGAAAACGTGGAGTCCGTCGAATGAAAGACAAAAGAACTCGAGTCCAAAATAAAATCCCGCAAGGCTATTCAAATCTCATATCAATGTTTTTATTTATTCTTAACTCAATGACAAATCTCAACCTATGACTTCCCAATAATAATAAATTCTAATCGAACTGAGATGATAAGTACGATTGTAGATATTAAAGTCTGAAGTCCAGAACGATCTCCGATGCTCTAACCTCTAACCCAAGGACTGACAAGGGA
The DNA here is from genome assembly GCA_906901685.1 of Desoria tigrina. Lineage (NCBI taxonomy): Eukaryota > Metazoa > Arthropoda > Collembola > Entomobryomorpha > Isotomidae > Desoria > Desoria tigrina. The sequence continues at coordinate 154,669 of CAJQTU010000028.1, forward strand.
ACATTCCCAACTGTACCACCCGATATCTTTCAAACCTCTCTCATTTGAAAGAGCATTCAAAATATTGAAATCGAAAATCGAAACGAACGAGCTTTTTATTCATGGGAATTATTAGGCACGAGCTGTTTTACCCCAGTATGCATTAAACACCCGCTACCCAGGGGTCGAAATTTGTTAATAGATCATAACATGATCGTAACAAGATCATCACACTACTATTAGTATCCAGCATACATAACCAGTCAACTTGTCGATTTATTGGGACAGTTTACAATCCATTTTATTCGATAAATTATCTCAAACGATTGATTTTTCAAGTGCAGATAAATTAAAATAGACACTTATTGCCGATAATGCTGATACTCCTTACTTATGGGTACTTTAAATTTATTGAATAGTTTTGTAGTAGTTGAGAGTTAGTAATAATATATTTCCTTTTATACTATAATCTATTATCAAAACACGTATAAGCTTTTAGATATTTCTATGCAAAAATTTATTGTAAATCTAAGGTGACATAAATCTCAAAACTACTATAATTACATTTCAAGATGATCGACCGATGACAAATCTCTTTGGCTCAGAGAGCAGATTTACACATGCAATTCAATACAATAGAGTCAAAGAATATATACACAAGACAAGGTGTTTAGGAAATCAAATAAATAAATTGAACTTCAGATTTCAGAAGCCCCATCCCCAAAATAAATCCCAACCACCACTGATACATTGAGCCGAATCATGTAATGTTCCGGGGATCTATTTAGAGATTTTAGATCATCAAGTAGCTTTGTTACAATGTTATTTATGCATATATTAATTAATAAATTAAGTTATGCAATATTGAAGGCGGAAGTGGTGGTGGCAAATGTGAGTGACCAAAATAGTGAGGCAGTTGTCGTTGGGTCATTTGCCGTGTTACAGAAGTCGGTGTCACAGTAGCAGCGGCGTCCGCTAGGTAGATCGTGGCAACCGACCACGATTGTCGAGTTGACGTCTTCGGGTTGGGTTAGGGTGCAGTGCCTGTAGACGTGACCTTGATCCTCCCCCTTCTCGCACAAATACTCCCGATTTTTAACTAAATCACAAATATGATCCTTTAGTAAGGTCATTAAATTATTACCAAAATTGAACGTCAGGGGTCAGGTCAAACCTGCCTCCCAGGCGATTTGACCGTTGACATTTCGTTATTTATTACTAAGGTCGAGTGGGGTATCGTTGGGAAGCTATCGATCAGGATGCTCAGTTTGTATTTTTTTGAAAATTACAGACGTTAAATTGTTGCCGAGGATTCTGACCTTAATATCTATAGGTCAAAAAATTTGTGGGTTTTCAGATTCGGAATCAGCGTTTCACTACCAATCCTGAAACCATGAAAAACACTACCCACAGGAATGGACCGATTTCTCTTCATAGTGCCCCATTTTTATTAAAACCTCTTAAACTAGTTTTTAACGATCATAGTCATTTAGAAATTTACCCAATTTTTTATAGGCCCATTGAGAAGAATTTTTTCAAAGTAGGAGCATCCTACATATCGAAAGATTGAAATACATTTCGTGGTTGACTTGCTGGATTTATGATAGGACATCAATAAATAAGCGTATTTGCCCCTTCTCAAAAATAGATTAAAAAAATGTAAAAGAAAAATTGCCCACCCTGAATTCGACAAAACCAATAAATACCCAAACCCCATATGCAATTGCCCACAGTTCTAACCATATATGAACGTTTATCGTTACTACTTGAATCTAAATTAAATTTTATTTCTCTGACTTGGGCAAATTTTTATTGAAGTGTGGGTGGCACATTGGTATTAAACCTTCATGATATATAATTGGCGAATTTACCTTTTCCTGCCCTGTATTTTTATAAATTTACAGAACAGGTATCGGTGACCTTTGGCTTTATCAAATAATATGTTTTAAACTAATTTAATTGTAATTAAATAGTTACCCTGGGAAAAATCAGTATCGTGAGGATTCGGTTTTGCCGTGGCACATTCCATTTCCGTCACTAGCTTCTTAGCCATGTATTCGCAGCCCGGGCCTCTGCATTCGTAGCATTTCAGGCCTGAAAAGTAACAGAGTTTGGAATTTGTAATTCAAATTACTTTTATTTAAATCGAATTATTATATCATAGGTACTTTAAAAAATAAAAACATCCAGATTTATCCTGAAATTAAACAAATTATATTGATTACATCCTACACTGTCATCAACCCTTCAAATAAGGGTGAACTTGATTCTGAGTCTGCATATAATATTATTTAAATCTTTAAGAAATAAAAAATACAAGCTTTCAACAAGAAAAACTGTAGGTATAAAAAGAACTGATGTTAATTATGATTGTTATTGATGATTAAAACAAGTCAGATTAAAGTTATCTTTTGAATATTGACACAGCTCGAAAGTGTATCGAGAGCGTAGGCTTCATTTCAGAATTATTATTTGCGTATTTTTAATAAGAAATTAGAAATTTGGGGGTTAATTTCTGTAGTTATGTTAGAAAATGGAAGAATCCAGACCTGCACCAAATGCATCTTGAATCAAAACGACGGATAGGACAAGCAACGTAATGAATCCGATAGCCATCATGCCTCTTAGCATTATTATCAACTATCCAATCTCTGTCTACGACAAAGCTTATGAATTTAAAGTCGAAATTGAGAAAATTTTAAATTACTACACTATTTTTTTATTTTGAACATTAAAAACAGCCAATGTGTTTTTGAACATGGATCTAGAACCATGGAATTAAAACAATAGCTGCTTACTCCGAATTCAAGATCTAAATGTCCACCTATAATTTATAAAACATGTAATAACATATCCAAATCCTCGTCCATCGATTGACACGTAGGATGCTGAAAGTGGCCCTTGGAAGCATAAAAAATATATTATTTTGACAGTTGTTCGTGATGTTGTTGAGCAGACAGGACATCGATTTCTAACACGAAGGCTATCAACTAACTGCAAATGGTTTTAGGGTGATGAATATTATTCTTTGAATATTTAATACTTTCGACCATTATTTAGAGTTAATACGAAATGGACAGGTTGAGGATGGGAACTGTTGGAATCGATAAAATTTGCCAGAATTTCAATACTGGATATTTATTATTGTTCCAAATTGAAAATTTTTTTCAATTTGGAGCTATGATAAAAATTATAAAATGAATCGTTATTTTTTGTTTACAATATAATTCCTCTTCCTCCAATATAATCTTTCATTCTGTCATTATAATATAATAATAAGACTGATGAAATGTAATATTATTATTATTTATTATGCATGTATGTATGATGTTCCATCTTTACGATTCTTAGATTCTTAGTGCGTCAACCTGTTTTGCCGTTTCGGATGATAGTTGGGTGCGAATAATGTGCAGAAATAAATGCAGAATTGCAAAGGTTCAAAACTACTTATAGTGTTAAAAGTTAAAACTGACTAATTGAATTGAAAATGGTAATAAAAGACGAAAAGGGTGTGATTCATTTCGTTGACATACTTTTATTGTGAAGAAATTTGTAGAATAAAAGGTTGAGATCAACCGTACTTAAAATTAAGAAGTAATAAATATACATCTTTTCCGGGTTCATAGACTTTGTATTAGAAAGAACGACAAATCGTACGGCAGTAATTTACAGATTATAAGGGACGAAGAATCATACGATCAAGATTAAGGGGCCAGAGTAGTTTTAAAGTCGTCAATTTTCAATAAAAATATAGCCATCTTAGCAACAAATTCAATCGAACAAAAGACGAAAAAGTTATAAAAATAGTATAGTAAAACGGCTTGTTGTCATAGTAACCATCTATAAAACTGATAATTTGAGATCCTTAGCAACTTATCCTAAGCCCCCATCATTTTTCATTTCTTGCAGACTGCAGGGCCCGACAGGGTCATCTAAAAATTTTGAAACCGGGACTGTTGGATAGATAATTTTATGGCGGAGGTGTCGAAGTGGGTCCTGCAGTTGTTGAGCGTTGCCACTCCAAATGAGGTCTTTTAAATGATTCTAGTCGAAAAATAAAAATGTCAAACCTAAAACTAAAGAGTAAACCTATATAAAAAACCCCCCAAGGGGGAAAAGTAATTCTAGGGGAGGGTGCACCAAAAAGAATAAAACAAGATTGTCGTGACTTTGTAGTTACGATATAAATATTAGTTTGTAATGTTGATTAATCCGTCCATTCCAAAATATCGTAATATCGTCGACCCGGCCGGCAGTGTAAAATGGAGCGAGGCAGCGCCACTTTCATCGAACGTTCTGATTTTGAAATATTTAACGCTTTACGTTTTCAACATTATACAACTTACAAATTGCACCAAATCATAACTCATAAGCCATACCGCTATTAAATATCTTCGACTTGGTTCGGTGTCTGTCCGTTCACCTTTTTTTTTAATTTCCTTTCAGTTATCTATAAAGACATTCGAATTCGAAAGAACCTGATTCTTTTGGGGGCCCTGTAGTTCAAAGGTCAAAGGTCAACATTTTCCCAAATAGTACTATCTATATGTGATACATGAAAAGAAACCTATTGTCAAGGATTAATGATTATTATTTGGGGTCGAGGTCGGTCGAGGCCGGGTCGACGATATTACAATATTTTGGAATGGACGGATTAATCAACATTACAAACTAATATTTATATCGTAACTACAAAGTCACGACAATCTTGTTTTATTCTTTTTGGTGCACCCTCCCCTAGAATTACTTTTCCCCCTTGGGGGGTTTTTTATTTTATTCTTTTTAGTGATTTGTTTTTGAAATATTTGTATAGTACACGGCCATATAAAGCGTTATTCAGAATGTGTTTCTTTTGATTGTCCAGGTTTTTAAAACTAAAAGCTCAAAAAGTACTCAAACAATTTTTAGTTTGGTTTGATTTTAGAAGGATGAATGTAAAAAGAATTCTCGTATATTTTTTACTTGATCCATTCGGGTTTTATTAAAAATGTAAAGATTTTACATGAAGTATTTTCCTTAATTCGTAGCTAAATTTAATGTAAATCCAAAATCGAGATTTATATGGTAGAAAGCGTATGAAACGTTTCAATATCCTGATTCTAGGCACAGGCAAACCAATACTCTCTTTTCCATTCATCCTTCCAGACTTCCAGCTATCAGTAAAACTACACCAAATTAAAATCACTTCAGCACTTTTTGAGCTGTTTGATTTTGAAGGCCTTAATAACGAATGGAAACACCTTGTGCATGTATGCTTGGTGAACTGGAATGCATACTCTATTAAATTCTAAATTGATTTAAATCTGATTCATCTTCGAATATAATATTTGCATTTGAAACATGATAAGCCTAACAAATTTTAGGTCAATAGGCTTAGCTGTTACATCGCTACTTATCTTGACACAAAAATATAACATTACTTAAATGTGAATTGGAATAAATTGAATCGAATTTTAATCTAGTAACGGTGCATCAAATCCAATGTATTCCACATTAAAAACTAAAAACCTATAAACAAAAAAATTAGAGTTGGGTTCGTTTAAAAAATCTCTAAAAGTAATTTTTAAATTTTTTAAATCTGTTTGTATGATTTTGCTAATTAAATTCTGTTTAATAATGTCAGTGTCTTAATCTCAAATACATGTGAAGTATAGTGTGAGTATGGTAATGTAGTACCGTAGCAACGGTACATTCAATAAAAAAAATTACGCAAAAACAACTCTAAAAAAAATCATATCTCAAAGGGCTTTGCCTCAAATTTAAAAACCTTTTCGCCATAAAAAAGCTAGTTAAATTTCATTTAATAATTTTAATATGAGGAAGACTTATATTAAATTTAAGTAGGGTAAAGAGCGATTTTAAAAATTTAAATCGAGTTTTAAGTATGTAGGAAAATTAATTTTTCGATTTTGACATGCGACCGGCCCTACTACCTTGAATTTATCGATCGATGAAAAAAACCGCGATAGTCTAGGTCAAATGGTTTGTGCTGTAGGTCGTTTGTAAAATCTGGGGGGAAGGGGTGAATGCATATCTAGACTTGGCGATAACCACATGGTTGCTATGGTTATTTTTTCGCCTCCCCTAGAAAAAATATATTTTCAAAATCAGACAATTTAAAGTAGCAATATATCCAACCTTTGTACAAGCGTGAATCTCATTGGCTCGTTATCTATTTATCGAATCTATTTTTTTAAAACTTGAGGGTAATTCTTGTTTTCATCTTTTGAGAGTGACTCAACTTCTATATAAGCGAAGTATCTTTTTGAATGTAGTTTATAAGAGACAGAACAGTCTACCTGAAATAATTCAAGAAAACATACAAGTTCATATGTATTTAAAGCTAAGTTAGTTCGCCAACACAACTTTTAATTGGATTGCATTTAATTATCTTAATTAAAGTGTCTTTCCCAGTAAACTATTAATGTTTGAAAAAATTTAAAATAAAAATTTGAGTTGTCCTAAGATTACTTGAATTCAAAGATACTTAAGGTTCAACGTTAGTTCAGCTCGCTTTAGTTTGTATTGAAGTATTCGGTTCTAGTTCTACTGTAAAGCTCTAGTTCTAGTATACATCAGTAGATGTGATTCAAACTCAATTCTACAATGCTAATGTCGACCGTTACCTGATGTCTATAATCGTAGCTACGATCATATATTAGGGATCAGGAATCCCTCATATATGAGCTACGATCATACTCCTATTCCTAATCCCAATCACATCAGAGTTCAAATTATTTAAATCCTTAACCCTATTTAAGTCCTGCACAATTCTATTTTATTTCTGATTCCTCAAACGGTGTATTTAAGGTTCTTCAAGCAGGAACCACATCCGATTTATCGATTTATCTCAACAACGTTACTAAGATCGTGGGTTAAAATATTTTCAAAATCTATGCCGCCTTTGCCTCCTTTAATCTCAAATACACGACCAATCTCTACTGAAGAGCTTACAACGGAACATTCGCATTCCCAACAGAACTAACTCATGTTTTTTAACCAGTCTCTTTCGAAAAAGCGTGTAAATTAATAAAACTTTAATTTGGGAACTATGTTGTAGTTGTTGCTGACAGAAAGTCATATAAACTGTATCAATATATAATCTATGAGGATGCAAAGTCGCCTCACCGCCACTAAAATTCATTTTGGGCTTTCCAAGGCGGACAGCGTCGTCGAAGTCATTGGATATTACTGAGGCAGCGCCTAACTCGTGAACGTGCTGTTCTATGCCTTGACTATCCTCTTTAGTTTCCTCTTTTAGTCCAAACACTACCACATTATTGTTATGATCCACTTGATGAACTTTTCCACAATTGTAAAATTTTATTTACAAGTAGGGTTGCTTTATGATACGAAATTGCGACGATGATGAGTTTGTTAGTCACAAATCAAAAATCAATGAAACTTATAAGGCAGTTCGATCCGAAACGAATGTAGCCATTTATTTATTTCATTTCTTGCTGTCTTTTGATTGTTCGAATCTCTATCATTTGGGTGGTTGTAACAGTTTGGGGTTTTTCAATAAATAGCTTTTGAAGCGTGGATTGTTAACCTATGGATGTATTTATTTAAATTGCCGTTTCAAGCACAATGTTATGTTTAATCATAGTTGTAATCAAAGGTTGTGCTGTTGCACAAATTGTATAACCAGTATGCTTAAACTAACTACGATGAAACCTAAAATGCAGTTCGACCTGAAACGAATGTAGCCATTTATTTATTTCATTTCTTGCTGTCTTTTGATTGTTCGAATCTCTATCATTCGGGTGGTTGTAACAGGTTGGGGTTTTTCAATAAATAGCTTTTGAAGCGTGGATTGTTAACCTATGGATGTATTTATTTAAATCGCCGTTTCAAGCATAATGTTATGTTTAATCATAGTTGTAATCAAAGGTTGTGCTGTTGCACAAATAGTATCAACAGTATGCTTAAACTAACTACGATGAAACTTAAAATGCAGTTCGACCTGAAACGAATGTAGCCATTTATTTATTTCATTTCTTGTTGTCTTTTGATGGTTCGAATCTCTCATTCGGGTGGTTGTAACAGTTTGGGGTTTTTCAATAAATAGCTTTTGAAGCGTGGATTGTTAACCTATGGATGTATTTATTTAAATTGCCGTTTCAAGCACAATGTTATGTTTAATCATAGTTGTAATCAAAGGTTGTGCTGTTGCACAAATTGTATCAACAGTATGCTTAAACTAACTACGATGAAACTTAAAATGCAGTTCGACCTGAAACGAATGTAGCCATTTATTTATTTCATTTCTTACTGTCTTTTGATTGTTCGAATCTTTATCATTCGGGTGGTTGTAACAGTTTGGGGTTTTTCAATAAATAGCTTTTGAAGCGTGGATTGTTAACCTATGGATGTATTTATTTAAATCGCCGTTTCAAGCATAATGTTATGTTTAATCATAGTTGTAATCAAAGGTTGTGCTGTTGCACAAATAGTATCAACAGTATGCTTAAACTAACTACGATGAAACTTAAAATGCAGTTCGACCTGAAACGAATGTAGCCATTTATTTATTTCATTTCTTGCTGTCTTTTGATTGTTCGAATCCCTATCATTCGGGAGGTTGTAACAGTTTGGGGTTTTTCAATAAATAGCTTTTGAAGCGTGGATTGTTAACCTATGGATGTATTTATTTAAATTGCCGTTTCAAGCACAATGTTATGTTTAATCATAGTTGTAATCAAAGGTTGTGCTGTTGCACAAATTGTATCGACAGTATGCTTAAAACAAGACGTTGTAAACGTCGAAGACAGCTCGCACAATTCTTACAAGTTTTCATTTCATTGCAAATCTCATTGGTATAACAAGTGTTCTAGCAGAATATTTGTCCACTTGTCAAGTAGGTGTTTATTTCAAGAAGGCATATTAAGTATTTAAACTTATTTGGTTACATACAAAACCTGACACGCTAGAAACTCATTTCTATGACAAATATGTAAAAACAGTTGTTCTAAAATATATTGATATGTATTCAATACAACTATTTCCCAATATGTTAATCCACTTTGCTATTTAAACCAACACAATTACGTTAAAAACCATTTTTATGTTTGACAAGTGCATTTTTTGCACGTTATATATCCTGTTTGCTACCAATTTGAACTTATTACGAAGCAATATCACAAAAAGATGTTATTAGCGAGTTTTCGAAATTTATTTGGTGTTTAATAATGAAAATACTGTAAAACCTTTTAAATTTGATAATTGTTCCTATATGTATTGATTTATATCCATCATGATTAATTTCGATTGTTTTTATTCACTTCACTATTTAAACCAATTCAATTTGATATAAAATTGTTTACATGTTCGACAAATGGAGTCGAATTCTATTTTATCAACTTTGTTTAAATCCAAAACCATGCTTTTGAACTATATAGATCCTGTTTGCTATCAATTTGAACATAAAATGAAGCAATATTGCAAAAAGACCTAATTTACAAGTTTTCAAAATCTAAAGTGGTGTTTCACATTAAAAATACGTTAAACCTATAAAATTTGGTTATTGTTTCTAAATGTATGTATTTACATCCATAATTCCTGTTTCCAAATGTTTTATATCTCTTTTATATGTAAACCAATACAATTACGTTGAAACTTGTTTTTGTGTTTAATATTTGATAAACGCTATCAAACATAATGCTTCCTTTTCAATTGAATGATATCCATAAAAATATCCATGGAAGCAGATCGCATAATGTTGCGTCTTTCCGCTTCTTAGGCCAAAAATTGTATGCGTTCTAAACCGGCCTGCTTCATGGCTGCTCCTATTTGTCTTAACTTTGATCCACAAAAAGGCCCGACAGACAGACAGACAGACAGACAGACAGACGAACAGGTTGACTTCATTAGCTCTAAACCTATTTTTAATAGGCGAGCTAATAACTACGATGAAACTTAAAATGCAGTTCGACCTGAAACGAATGTAGCCATTTATTTATTTCATTTGTTGCTGTCTTTTGATTGTTCGAATCTCTATCATTCTTGTGGTTGTAACAGGTTGGGGTTTTTCAATAAATAGCTTTTGGAGCGTGGATTGTTAACCTATGGATGTATTTATTTAAATCGCCGTTTCAAGCACAATGTTATGTTTAATCATAGTTGTAATCAAAGGTTGTGCTGTTGCACAAATAGTATCAACAGTATGCTTAAACTAACTACGATGAAACTTAAAATGCAGTTCGACCTGAAACGAATGTAGCCATTTATTTATTTCATTTCTTGCTGTCTTTTGATTGTTAGAATCTCTATCATTCGTGTGGTTGTAACAGTTTGGCGTTTTTCAATAAATAGCTTTTGAAGCGTGGATTGTTAACCTATGGATGTATTTATTTAAATTGCCGTTTCAAGCACAATGTTATGTTTAATCATAGTTGTAATCAAAGGTTGTGCTGTTGCACAAATAGTATCAACAGTATGCTTAAACTAACTACGATGAAACTTAGTGCAGTTCGACCTGAAACGAATGTAACCATTTATTTATTTCATTTCTTGCTGTCTTTTGATTGTTCGAATCTCTATCATTCGAGTGGTTGTAACAGTTTGGGGTTTTTCAATAAATAGCTTTTTAAGCGTGGATTGTTAACCTATGGATGTATTTATTTAAATCGCCGTTTCAAGCACAATGTTATGTTTAATCATAGTTGTAATCAAAGGTTGTGCTGTTGCACAAATAGTATCAACAGTATGCTTAAACTAACTACGATGAAACTTAAAATGCAGTTCGACCTGAAACGAATGTAGCCATTTATTTATTTCATTTCTTGTTGTCTTTTGATGGTTCGAATCTCTCATTCGGGTGGTTGTAACAGTTTGGGGTTTTTCAATAAATAGCTTTTGAAGCGTGGATTGTTAACATATGGATGTATTTATTAAAATTGCCGTTTCAAGCACAATGTTATGTTTAATCATAGTTGTAATCAAAGGTTGTGCTGTTGCACAAATTGTATCAACAGTATGCTTAAACTAACTACGATGAAACTTAAAATGCAGTTCGACCTGAAACGAATGTAGCCATTTATTTATTTCATTTCTTGCTGTCTTTTGATTGTTCGAATCTCTATCATTCGTGTGGTTGTAACAGTTTGGCGTTTTTTAATAAATAGCTTTTGAAGCGTGGATTGTTAACCTATGGATGTATTTATTTAAATTGCCGTTTCAAGCACAATGTTATGTTTAATCATAGTTGTAATCAAAGGTTGTGCTGTTGCACAAATAGTATCAACAGTATGCTTAAACTAACTACGATGAAACTTAGTGCAGTTCGACCTGAAACGAATGTAACCATTTATTTATTTCATTTCTTGCTGTCTTTTGATTGTTCGAATCTCTATCATTCGGGTGGTTGTAACAGTTTGGGGTTTTTCAATAAATAGCTTTTGAAGCGTGGATTGTTAACCTATGGATGTATTTATTTAAATCGCCGTTTCAAGCACAATGTTATGTTTAATCATAGTTGTAATCAAAGGTTGTGCTGTTGCACAAATAGTATCAACAGTATGCTTAAACTAACTACGATGAAACTTAGTGCAGTTCGACCTGAAACGAATGTAACCATTTATTTATTTCATTTCTTGCTGTCTTTTGATTGTTCGAATCTCTATCATTCGAGTGGTTGTAACAGTTTGGGGTTTTTCAATAAATAGCTTTTTAAGCGTGGATTGTTAACCTATGGATGTATTTATTTAAATCGCCGTTTCAAGCACAATGTTATGTTTAATCATAGTTGTAATCAAAGGTTGTGCTGTTGCACAAATAGTATCAACAGTATGCTTAAACTAACTACGATGAAACTTAAAATGCAGTTCGACCTGAAACGAATGTAGCCATTTATTTATTTCATTTCTTGTTGTCTTTTGATGGTTCGAATCTTTCATTCGGGTGGTTGTAACAGTTTGGGGTTTTTCAATAAATAGCTTTTGAAGCGTGGATTGTTAACATATGGATGTATTTATTAAAATTGCCGTTTCAAGCACAATGTTATGTTTAATCATAGTTGTAATCAAAGGTTGCGCTGTTGCACAAATTGTATCAACAGTATGCTTAAACTAACTACGATGAAACTTAAAATGCAGTTCGACCTGAAACGAATGTAGCCATTTATTTATTTCATTTCTTGCTGTCTTTTGATTGTTCGAATCTCTATCATTCGTGTGGTTGTAACAGTTTGGCGTTTTTTAATAAATAGCTTTTGAAGCGTGGATTGTTAACCTATGGATGTATTTATTTAAATTGCCGTTTCAAGCACAATGTTATGTTTAATCATAGTTGAAATCAAAGGTTGTGCTGTTGCACAAATAGTATCAACAGTATGCTTAAACTAACTACGATGAAACTTAGTGCAGTTCGACCTGAAACGAATGTAACCATTTATTTATTTCATTTCTTGCTGTCTTTTGATTGTTCGAATCTCTATCATTCGGGTGGTTGTAACAGTTTGGGGTTTTTCAATAAATAGCTTTTGAAGCGTGGATTGTTAACCTATGGATGTATTTATTTAAATCGCCGTTTCAAGCACAATGTTATGTTTAATCATAGTTGTAATCAAAGGTTGTGCTGTTGCACAAATAGTATCAACAGTATGCTTAAACTAACTACGATGAAACTTAAAATGCAGTTCGACCTGAAACGAATGTAGCCATTTATTAGCTCGCCTATTAAAAATAGGTTTAGGGCTAATGAAGTCAACCAGTCCGTCCGTCCGTCCGTCCGTCCGTCTGTCCGTCGTTTTTGTCAATGTAAATCAAGACAAAATTAAACAGCCTAGAAGCAGGCCGGATTAGAACCAATACAATATTTTGGAAATGGAAGCATATTATTCGCTAGTGTTTATCAAATTCCGAACAGAGAATTAAGTTTCAGCATAATTGTATTGGTTTTAATACCAAATTTATATATATGATTTTTATCCTTTTATCTAAATTTAAAACAATTTTGAAAAATTTTGAGGTTTGATATGAATTGGGCAACATGAAAATGGTTTTCGAGGAAATCGTATTGGTTTATATATCAAATGTTTTTAAAAGAATTTCTATTGCTTTAAATATGTAATTAAATCGACATGTCTGGAAACAGGAATGATATATATAAATCAATACGTTTTGAAACAATAATCCAATTTTAAAGGTATTTACGTATTTTATATGCAAAACAACAATCTAAGGTTCGTAAAAGCCTTAATTGAGACATTTCATAATATTGTATCATGAACTGTTGAAATTGATCCAAAAATTGAATCTATCATTTAAAATCCGTATTTGGGATTTGAACAAATTGATAAAATTGATTTTAACTGCAATTGTGAAACAATAAAATAATTTGTAACGAAATTGTACAGGTTGAAATAGCAAAGTGGATGGACACATTGGGAAACAGTTGTATTCATTGTAGTTTAGGACAATTCTCAAATATGCAGTTTCTTCAAATATTTGCTATGGAAACTATCTTTATCCTCTCATATGTCAGTATAATATTGTGGATGTAAATCAATTGGCCATAGAACAATTACTAAAGTTTTGAGATTAAGAATCGATCGTCTAGGTGAATGTAAACTATGATATTTTGATCTTTTACAATTGATTTTTAATAGTTTTGATTGTTATATTTAAACCAACACGATTTCAAGTAATATTGAACAAAAATATATATTAATTTTGCGAGCTGCCGTTAACGTTTACAACGTTTTATTTATTTCATTTCTTGTTGTCTTTTGATGGTTCGAATCTCTCATTCGGGTGGTTGTAACAGTTTGGGGTTTTTCAATAAATAGCTTTTGAAGCGTGGATTTTTAACCTATGGATGTATTTATTTAAATTGCCGTTTCAAGCACAATGTTATGTTTAATCATAGTTTTAATCAAAGGTTGTGCTGTTGCACAAATTGTATCAACAGTATGCTTAAACTAACTACGATGAAACTTAAAATGCAGTTCGACCTGAAACGAATGTAGCCATTTATTTATTTCATTTCTTGCTGTCTTTTGATTGTTCGAATCTCTATCGTTCGGGTGGTTGTAACAGGTTGGGGTTTTTCAATAAATAGCTTTTGAAGCGTGGATTGTTAACCTATGGATGTATTTATTTAAATTGCCGTTTCAAGCACAATGTTATGTTTAATCATAGTTGTAATCAAAGGTTGTGCTGTTGCACAAATAGTATCAACAGTATGCTTAAACTAACTACGATAAAACTTAAAATGCAGTTCGACCTGAAACGAATGTAGCCATTTATTTATTTCATTTCATGCTGTCTTTTGATTGTTCTAATCTCTATCATTCGGGTGGTTGTAACAGTTTGGGGTTTGTCAATAAATAGCTTTTGAAGCGTGGATTGTTAACCTATGGACGTATTTATTTAAATTGCCGTTTCAAGCACAATGTTATGTTTAATCATAGTTGTAATCAAAGGTAATGCTGTTGCACAAATTGTATCGACAGTATGCTTAAAATAACTACGATGAAACTTAAAATGCAGTTCGACCTGAAACGAATGTAGCCATTTATTTATTTCATTTCATGCTGTCTTTTGATTGTTCTAATCTCTATCATTCGGGTGGTTGTAACAGTTTGGGGTTTGTCAATAAATAGCTTTTGAAGCGTGGATTGTTAACCTATGGACGTATTTATTTAAATTGCCGTTTCAAGCACAATGTTATGTTTAATCATAGTTGTAATCAAAGGTTGTGCTGTTGCACAAATTGTATCAACAGTATGCTTAAACTAACTACGATGAAACTTAAAATGCAGTTCGACCTGAAACGAATGTAGCCATTTATTTATTTCATTTCTTGTTGTCTTTTGATGGTTCGAATCTCTATCATTCGGGTGGTTGTAACAGTTTGGGGTTTTTCAATAAATAGCTTTTGAAGCGTGGATTGTTAACCTATGGATGTATTTATTTAAATTGCCGTTTCAAGCACAATGTTATGTTTAATCATAGTTGTAATCAAAGGTTGTGCTGTTGCACAAATAGTATCAACAGTATGCTTAAACTAACTACGATGAAACTTAAAATGCAGTTCGACCTGAAACGAATGTAGCCATTTATTTATTTCATTTCTTGCTGTCTTTTGATTGTTCGAATCTCTATCATTCGGGTGGTTGTAACAGTTTGGGGTTTTTCAATAAATAGCTTTTGAAGCGTGGATTGTTAACCTATGGATGTATTTATTTAAATTGCCGTTTCAAGCACAATGTTATGTTTAAGCAACTTTCCCTAATGGGTCCGCTGGAGGTTTGGACAGCCTCCGCCCCCAAATTATTAAGGACCTTCTTTCCATCAGATCGGGTGATACGAGTGAAAAGTTGTCCAAGGCCATTACACATTTTATGAATTTGGTTTTGAAAGGTAATATTAATCAAACTTTTCGCCATATATTTTTCGGTGCCTCCCTTACGGCCCTTATGAAAAAGACTGGTGGAATACGGCCCGTTGCTGTCGGGAATACTTGAAGGAGGCTCGCAGCGAAAATCCTTGTTCGGAGGATCACCCCAAGTTTGGTGGAAAAGTTTGCCCCCCACCAGTTGGGAGTCGGAGTCAGGGGCGGCGTTGAGGCAGGGGCCCATACCGCCAGATTGTATTTTGAAGCCACCCATGCTACACCAAAGGCTCTTGTCAAAATCGACGCTAACAATGCCTTCAATGAGTTCCGGAGAGATTCCATGTTTTCGGCTGTCGGGTCGACTATCCCTACCGCCTACCCTTTTATAAAATCGTGCTATTGGGAGCCTTCAACCCTTTTCTATGGGACCACTTCTATTCCTTCCCTCTCAGGGGTACACCAGGGCGACCCTTTAGGCCCCGCCCTTTTTGCCCTCGTTGTCCAGCCCATTGTAGAGTCCCTTAAGGCCGAATTAAATGTCTGGTATCTTGACGACGGTATCATCTCAGATAGCCCCGAGAAATCCCTTAAAGCCCTTGAAACTATTATTTCGAAGGGACAGGAAGTTGGACTGACCCTCAACCCTTCTAAATGTGAATTGGCGGTATTCGGCGCGGATGACGCCGAACGCCGAAATATAAAGCAGCAATTCGAGAATTTAGTCCCCGGGATACAATTAATCACCCCTGAGACAGCTAAACTTCTTGGAACCCCGCTAACAGATTCGGCGATGGAGGAAGTTTTAGCGGAAAAAACCGCCGACCTCAAGAATTTTTCGGCGCGACTCGCTACGCTGACTGCTCATTCGGCGCTGTACCTTCTGAGGGCGTCAATAGCTAACCCCCGCCTCATATATTTTCTGCGCTGTGCCCCAACCTACAAAAAGATGGGCCTTCTTGCAGACTACGATGCAGTGCTGAAATTGGCGGTAGAGGGCGCCCTTAATTGCCATCTGTCCCCAGAAGCCTGGTTACAATCGTCATTGCCCGTGAAAATGGGAGGTCTAGGGATCCGGCATGCTATGGAAACGGCGCTTCCGTGTTTTATCGCGTCCTTTCATAGCGTGTCTCCCCTGATTTCCCAACTGGCGCCGCCGGAAATTTTCGTCGCCGAAAATTCTTTGGCGAGAGCTGAAGAGAGATGGACAACCTTGACCCTTTGTGACCTTCCTGACCCTGAACAGAGGGGTATTCAAAAATGCTGGGAAGGGCCCCTGGTCCTACAAACGATAAAAGCCCTTAACCTGGCGGCTTTGAGTCTTGAAGATAAGGCTCGCTTGCTCGCTATAGCGAGACCTCATGCCGGTGACTGGCTAAACGCCCTCCCTTCCCCCCAACTAGGGACCCACCTTTCCAACGAATCATTTCGTATCGCTTGTGCCCTTCGCCTTGGGGCAGACATTTGTGAACCTGATAAGTGCCCTTGTGGGGTTGAAGTTACTTCAAGGGGCTACCATGGTCTCTCGTGCAAAAGAAGTGCAGGACGTCGATCTCGACATGAGGCTGCTAACGATGTCATTGCAAGGGCTCTCCGTTCCGCGGAGGTACCCTGCATTCGTGAGCCTGCTGGTTGCTCGAGATCGGACGGCAAAAGGCCCGATGGGCAGACCCTTATCCCATGGGCTCGGGGTAAGTCATTAGTGTGGGATTTCACTTGTGTAGATACTTTTGCCCCAACCTATGTAGCACAATCGGCCACCCGATCCGGTTCAGCCGCTGAGATGGCGGAGGAAAAAAAGAGGAGAAAGTACGACTTTCTCCACGACCGATATATTTTTGTTCCTGTCGCAATGGAAACCATTGGTATTTGGGGTCTAGATGGACTTCGCCTTATCTCCTCCATTGGACAGAGAATTTCCCAAGTCACGGGGGAACCCAGGTCATCCTCTTTTCTGATACAGCGTTTGGGAATCGCTATTCAGAGAGGTAATGTGGCCTCTATTCTTGGTACTCTTCCAGCCGGTAAAGAGCTGGAAGAGATTTTCATTCTTTGAGTTCGTGATAACATTAAGTGAACTTCATCTGTGATTTTTTTTGTATTCTGTATTTGTGATTTTGTGATACAGTTATTTTTGTAGTAATTTTTAATAATTTCGGTTAGGGATCATTTTTGTGAGACGGTTCAAGGTCAGTTTTTAATACATTGTATGTAATTTCTTAATTAGTTTACAGTTTTTACACAATACTCTGCGACACATCGTATTATTATTTTGAAATAAATACAAATAATGTTTAATCATAGTTGTAATCAAAGGTTGTGCTGTTGCACAAATTGTATAACCAGTATGCTTAAACTAACTACGATGAAACTTAAAATGCAGTTCGACCTGAAACGAATGTAGCCATTTATTTATTTCATTTCTTGCTGTCTTTTGATTGTTCGAATCTCTATCATTCGGGTGGTTGTAACAGTTTGGGGTTTTTCAATAAATAGCTTTTGAAGCGTGGATTGTTAACCTATGGATGTATTTATTTAAATTGCCGTTTCAAGCACAATGTTATGTTTAATCATAGTTGTAATCAAAGGTTGTGCTGTTGCACAAATAGTATCTAAAGTATGCTTAAACTAACTACGATGAAACTTAAAATGCAGTTCGACCTGAAACGAATGTAGCCATTTATTTATTTCATTTCTTGCTGTCTTTTGATTGTTCGAATCTCTATCATTCGGGTGGTTGTAACAGTTTGGGGTTTTTCAATAAATAGCTTTTGAAGCGTGGATTGTTAACCTATGGATGTATTTATTTAAATTGCCGTTTCAAGCACAATGTTATGTTTAAGCAACTTTCCCTAATGGGTCCGCTGGAGGTTTGGACAGCCTCCGCCCCCAAATTATTAAGGACCTTCTTTCCATCAGATCGGGTGATACGAGTGAAAAGTTGTCCAAGGCCATTACACATTTTATGAATTTGGTTTTGAAAGGTAATATTAATCAAACTTTTCGCCATATATTTTTCGGTGCCTCCCTTACGGCCCTTATGAAAAAGACTGGTGGAATACGGCCCGTTGCTGTCGGGAATACTTGAAGGAGGCTCGCAGCGAAAATCCTTGTTCGGAGGATCACCCCAAGTTTGGTGGAAAAGTTTGCCCCCCACCAGTTGGGAGTCGGAGTCAGGGGCGGCGTTGAGGCAGGGGCCCATACCGCCAGATTGTATTTTGAAGCCACCCATGCTACACCAAAGGCTCTTGTCAAAATCGACGCTAACAATGCCTTCAATGAGTTCCGGAGAGATTCCATGTTTTCGGCTGTCGGGTCGACTATCCCTACCGCCTACCCTTTTATAAAATCGTGCTATTGGGAGCCTTCAACCCTTTTCTATGGGACCACTCCTATTCCTTCCCTCTCAGGGGTACACCAGGGCGACCCTTTAGGCCCCGCCCTTTTTGCCCTCGTTGTCCAGCCCATTGTAGAGTCCCTTAAGGCCGAATTAAATGTCTGGTATCTTGACGACGGTATCATCTCAGATAGCCCCGAGAAATCCCTTAAAGCCCTTGAAACTATTATTTCGAAGGGACAGGAAGTTGGACTGACCCTCAACCCTTCTAAATGTGAATTGGCGGTATTCGGCGCGGATGACGCCGAACGCCGAAATATAAAGCAGCAATTCGAGAATTTAGTCCCCGGGATACAATTAATCACCCCTGAGACAGCTAAACTTCTTGGAACCCCGCTAACAGATTCGGCGATGGAGGAAGTTTTAGCGGAAAAAACCGCCGACCTCAAGAATTTTTCGGCGCGACTCGCTACGCTGACTGCTCATTCGGCGCTGTACCTTCTGAGGGCGTCAATAGCTAACCCCCGCCTCATATATTTTCTGCGCTGTGCCCCAACCTACAAAAAGATGGGCCTTCTTGCAGACTACGATGCAGTGCTGAAATTGGCGGTAGAGGGCGCCCTTAATTGCCATCTGTCCCCAGAAGCCTGGTTACAATCGTCATTGCCCGTGAAAATGGGAGGTCTAGGGATCCGGCATGCTATGGAAACGGCGCTTCCGTGTTTTATCGCGTCCTTTCATAGCGTGTCTCCCCTGATTTCCCAACTGGCGCCGCCGGAAATTTTCGTCGCCGAAAATTCTTTGGCGAGAGCTGAAGAGAGATGGACAACCTTGACCCTTTGTGACCTTCCTGACCCTGAACAGAGGGGTATTCAAAAATGCTGGGAAGGGCCCCTGGTCCTACAAACGATAAAAGCCCTTAACCTGGCGGCTTTGAGTCTTGAAGATAAGGCTCGCTTGCTCGCTATAGCGAGACCTCATGCCG
The DNA here is from genome assembly GCA_906901685.1 of Desoria tigrina. Lineage (NCBI taxonomy): Eukaryota > Metazoa > Arthropoda > Collembola > Entomobryomorpha > Isotomidae > Desoria > Desoria tigrina. The sequence goes on from CAJQTU010000028.1 coordinate 174,306, forward strand.
GTGACTGGCTAAACGCCCTCCCTTCCCCCCAACTAGGGACCCACCTTTCCAACGAATCATTTCGTATCGCTTGTGCCCTTCGCCTTGGGGCAGACATTTGTGAACCTGATAAGTGCCCTTGTGGGGTTGAAGTTACTTCAAGGGGCTACCATGGTCTCTCGTGCAAAAGAAGTGCAGGACGTCGATCTCGACATGAGGCTGCTAACGATGTCATTGCAAGGGCTCTCCGTTCCGCGGAGGTACCCTGCATTCGTGAGCCTGCTGGTTGCTCGAGATCGGACGGCAAAAGGCCCGATGGGCAGACCCTTATCCCATGGGCTCGGGGTAAGTCATTAGTGTGGGATTTCACTTGTGTAGATACTTTTGCCCCAACCTATGTAGCACAATCGGCCACCCGATCCGGTTCAGCCGCTGAGATGGCGGAGGAAAAAAAGAGGAGAAAGTACGACTTTCTCCACGACCGATATATTTTTGTTCCTGTCGCAATGGAAACCATTGGTGTTTGGGGTCTAGATGGACTTCGCCTTATCTCCTCCATTGGACAGAGAATTTCCCAAGTCACGGGGGAACCCAGGTCATCCTCTTTTCTGATACAGCGTTTGGGAATCGCTATTCAGAGAGGTAATGTGGCCTCTATTCTTGGTACTCTTCCAGCCGGTAAAGAGCTGGAAGAGATTTTCATTCTTTGAGTTCGTGATAACATTAAGTGAACTTCATCTGTGATTTTTTTTGTATTCTGTATTTGTGATTTCGTGATACAGTTATTTTTGTAGTAATTTTTAATAATTTCGGTTAGGGATCATTTTTGTGAGACGGTTCAAGGTCAGTTTTTAATACATTGTATGTAATTTCTTAATTAGTTTACAGTTTTTACACAATACTCTGCGACACATCGTATTATTATTTTGAAATAAATACAAATAATGTTTAATCATAGTTGTAATCAAAGGTTGTGCTGTTGCACAAATTGTATAACCAGTATGCTTAAACTAACTACGATGAAACTTAAAATGCAGTTCGACCTGAAACGAATGTAGCCATTTATTTATTTCATTTCTTGCTGTCTTTTGATTGTTCGAATCTCTATCATTCGGGTGGTTGTAACAGTTTGGGGTTTTTCAATAAATAGCTTTTGAAGCGTGGATTGTTAACCTATGGATGTATTTATTTAAATCGCCGTTTCAAGCACAATGTTATGTTTAATCATAGTTGTAATCAAAGGTTGTGCTGTTGCACAAATAGTATCAACAGTATGCTTAAACTAACTACGATGAAACTTAAAATGCAGTTCGACCTGAAACGAATGTAGCCATTTATTTATTTCATTTCTTGCTGTCTTTTGATTGTTCGAATCTCTATCATTCGGGTGGTTGTAACAGTTTGGGGTTTTTCAATAAATAGCTTTTGGAGCGTGGATTGTTAACCTATGGATGTATTTATTTAAATTGCCGTTTCAAGCACAATGTTATGTTTAATCATAGTTGTAATCAAAGGTTGTGCTGTTGCACAAATTGTATCAACTGTATGCTTAAACTAACTACGATGAAACTTAAAATGCAGTTCGACCTGAAACGAATGTAGCCATTTATTTATTTCATTTCTTGTTGTCTTTTGATGGTTCGAATCTCTATCATTCGGGTGGTTGTAACAGTTTGGGGTTTTTCAATAAATAGCTTTAGAAGCGTGGATTGTTACCCTATGGATGTGTTTATTTAAATTGCCGTTTCAAGCACAATGTTATGTTTAATCATAGTTGTAATCAAAGGTTGTGCTGTTGCACAAATTGTATCGACAGTATGCTTAAAATAACTACGATGAAACTTAAAATGCAGTTCGACCTGAAACGAATGTAGCCATTTATTTATTTCATTTCTTGCTGTCTTTTGATTGTTCGAATCTCTATCATTCGGGTGGTTGTAACAGGTTGGGGTTTTTCAATAAATAGCTTTTGAAGCGTGTATTGTTAACCTATGGATGTATTTATTTAAATTGCCGTTTCAAGCACAATGTTATGTTTAATCATAGTTGTAATCAAAGGTTGTGCTGTTGCACAAATAGTATCAACAGTATGCTTAAACTAACTACGATGAAACTTAAAATGCAGTTCGACCTGAAACGAATGTAGCCATTTATTTATTTCATTTCTTGCTGTCTTTTGTTTGTTCGAATCTCTATCATTCGGGTGGTTGTAACAGTTTGGGGTTTTTCAATAAATAGCTTTTGAAGTGTAGATTGTTAACCAATGGATGTATTTATTTAAATTGCCGTTTCAAGCACAATGTTATGTTTAATCATAGTTTTAATCAAAGGTTGTGCTGTTGCACAAATTGTATCAACAGTATGCTTAAACTAACTACGATGAAACTTAAAATGCAGTTCGACCTGAAACGAATGTAGCCATTTATTTATTTCATTTCTTGTTGTCTTTTGATGGTTCGAATCTCTATCATTCGGGTGGTTGTAACAGTAAGGGGTTTTTCAATAAATAGCTTTTGAAGCGTGGATTGTTAACCTATGGATGTATTTATTTAAATTGCCGTTTCAAGCACAATGTTATGTTTAATTATAGTTGTAATCAAAGGTTGTGCTGTTGCACAAATTGTATAACCAGTATGCTTAAACTAACTACGATGAAACTTAAAATGCAGTTCGACCTGAAACGAATGTAGCCATTTATTTATTTCATTTCTTGCTGTCTTTTGATTGTTCGAATCTCTATCATTCGGGTGGTTGTAACAGTTTGGGGTTTTTCAATAAATAGCTTTTGAAGCGTGGATTGTTAACCTATGGATGTATTTATTTAAATTGCCGTTTCAAGCACAATGTTATGTTTAATCATAGTTGTAATCAAAGGTTGTGCTGTTGCACAAATTGTATCGACAGTATGCTTAAAATAACTACGATGAAACTTAAAATGCAGTTCGACCTGAAACGAATGTAGCCATTTATTTATTTCATTTCTTGCTGTCTTTTGATTGTTCGAATCTCTATCGTTCGGGTGGTTGTAACAGGTTGGGGTTTTTCAATAAATAGCTTTTGAAGCGTGGATTGTTAACCTATGGATGTATTTATTTAAATCGCCGTTTCAAGCTCAATATTATGTTTAATCATAGTTGTAATCAAAGGTTGTGCTGTTGCACAAATAGTATCAACAGTACGCTTAAACTAACTACGATAAAACTTAAAATGCAGTTCGACCTGAAACGAATGTAGCCATTTATTTATTTCATTTCTTGCTGTCTTTTGATTGTTCGAATCCCTATCATTCGGGTGGTTGTAACAGTTTGGGGTTTTTCAATAAATAGCTTTTAAAGCGTGGATTGTTAACCTATGGATGTATTTATTTAAATCGCCGTTTCAAGCACAATGTTATGTTTAATCATAGTTGTAATCAAAGGTTGTGCTGTTGCACAAATTGTATAACCAGTATGCTTAAACTAACTACGATGAAACCTAAAATGCAGTTCGACCTGAAACGAATGTAGCCATTTATTTATTTCATTTCTTGCTGTCTTTTGATTGTTCAAATCTCTATCATTCGGGTGGTTGTAACAGTTTGGGGTTTTTCAATAAATAGCTTTTGAAGCGTGGATTGTTAACCTATGGATGTATTTATTTAAATTGCCGTTTCAAGCACAATGTTATGTTTAATCATAGTTGTAATCAAAGGTTGTGCTGTTGCACAAATAGTATCAACAGTATGCTTAAACTAACTACGATGAAACTTAAAATGCAGTTCGACCTGAAACGAATGTAGCCATTTATTTATTTCTTGCTGTCTTTTGTTTGTTCGAATCTCTATCATTCGGGTGGTTGTAACAGTTTGGGGTTTTTCAATAAATAGCTTTTGAAGCGTAGATTGTTAACCTATGGATGTATTTATTTAAATTGCCGTTTCAAGCACAATGTTATGTTTAATCATAGTTGTAATCAAAGGTTGTGCTGTTGCACAAATAGTATCAACAGTACGCTTAAACTAACTACGATAAAACTTAAAATGCAGTTCGACCTGAAACGAATGTAGCCATTTATTTATTTCATTTCTTGCTGTCTTTTGATTGTTCGAATCTCTATCATTCGGGTGGTTGTAACAGTTTGGGGTTTTTCAATAAATAGCTTTTGAAGCGTGGATTGTTAACCTATGGATGTATTTATTTAAATTGCCGTTTCAAGCACAATGTTATGTTTAATCATAGTTGTAATCAAAGGTAATGCTGTTGCACAAATTGTATCGACAGTATGCTTAAAATAACTACGATGAAACTTAAAATGCAGTTCGACCTGAAACGAATGTAGCCATTTATTTATTTCATTTCTTGCTGTCTTTTGATTGTTCGAATCTCTATCGTTCGGGTGGTTGTAACAGGTTGGGGTTTTTCAATAAATAGCTTTTGAAGCGTGGATTGTTAACCTATGGATGTATTTATTTAAATCGCCGTTTCAAGCTCAATATTATGTTTAATCATAGTTGTAATCAAAGGTTGTGCTGTTGCACAAATAGTATCAACAGTACGCTTAAACTAACTACGATAAAACTTAAAATGCAGTTCGACCTGAAACGAATGTAGCCATTTATTTATTTCATTTCTTGCTGTCTTTTGATTGTTCGAATCCCTATCATTCGGGTGGTTGTAACAGTTTGGGGTTTTTCAATAAATAGCTTTTAAAGCGTGGATTGTTAACCTATGGATGTATTTATTTAAATTGCCGTTTCAAGCACAATGTTATGTTTAATCATAGTTGTAATCAAAGGTTGTGCTGTTGCACAAATTGTATAACCAGTATGCTTAAACTAACTACGATGAAACCTAAAATGCAGTTCGACCTGAAACGAATGTAGCCATTTATTTATTTCATTTCTTGCTGTCTTTTGATTGTTCAAATCTCTATCATTCGGGTGGTTGTAACAGTTTGGGGTTTTTCAATAAATAGCTTTTGAAGCGTGGATTGTTAACCTATGGATGTATTTATTTAAATTGCCGTTTCAAGCACAATGTTATGTTTAATCATAGTTGTAATCAAAGGTTGTGCTGTTGCACAAATAGTATCAACAGTATGCTTAAACTAACTACGATGAAACTTAAAATGCAGTTCGACCTGAAACGAATGTAGCCATTTATTTATTTCATTTCTTGCTGTCTTTTGATTGTTCGAATCTCTATCATTCGGGTGGTTGTAACAGGTTGGGGTTTTTCAATAAATAGCTTTTGAAGCGTGGATTGTTAACCTATGGATGTATTTATTTAAATTGCCGTTTCAAGCACAATGTTATGTTTAATCATAGTTGTAATCAAAGGTTGTGCTGTTGCACAAATAGTATCAACAGTATGCTTAAACTAACCACGATGAAACTTAAAATGCAGTTCGACCTGAAACGAATGTAGCCATTTATTTATTTCTTGCTGTCTTTTGTTTGTTCGAATCTCTATCATTCGGGTGGTTGTAACAGTTTGGGGTTTTTCAATAAATAGCTTTTGAAGCGTAGATTGTTAACCTATGGATGTATTTATTTAAATTGCCGTTTCAAGCACAATGTTATGTTTAATCATAGTTGTAATCAAAGGTTGTGCTGTTGCACAAATAGTATCAACAGTACGCTTAAACTAACTACGATAAAACTTAAAATGCAGTTCGACCTGAAACGAATGTAGCCATTTATTTATTTCATTTCTTGCTGTCTTTTGATTGTTCGAATCTCTATCATTCGGGTGGTTGTAACAGTTTGGGGTTTTTCAATAAATAGCTTTTGAAGCGTGGATTGTTAACCTATGGATGTATTTATTTAAATTGCCGTTTCAAGCACAATGTTATGTTTAATCATAGTTGTAATCAAAGGTAATGCTGTTGCACAAATTGTATCGACAGTATGCTTAAAATAACTACGATGAAACTTAAAATGCAGTTCGACCTGAAACGAATGTAGCCATTTATTTATTTCATTTCTTGCTGTCTTTTGATTGTTCGAATCCCTATCATTCGGGTGGTTGTAACAGTTTGGGGTTTTTCAATAAATAGCTTTTAAAGCGTGGATTGTTAACCTATGGATGTATTTATTTAAATTGCCGTTTCAAGCACAATGTTATGTTTAATCATAGTTGTAATCAAAGGTTGTGCTGTTGCACAAATTGTATAACCAGTATGCTTAAACTAACTACGATGAAACCTAAAATGCAGTTCGACCTGAAACGAATGTAGCCATTTATTTATTTCATTTCTTGCTGTCTTTTGATTGTTCAAATCTCTATCATTCGGGTGGTTGTAACAGTTTGGGGTTTTTCAATAAATAGCTTTTGAAGCGTGGATTGTTAACCTATGGATGTATTTATTTAAATTGCCGTTTCAAGCACAATGTTATGTTTAATCATAGTTGTAATCAAAGGTTGTGCTGTTGCACAAATAGTATCAACAGTATGCTTAAACTAACTACGATGAAACTTAAAATGCAGTTCGACCTGAAACGAATGTAGCCATTTATTTATTTCATTTCTTGCTGTCTTTTGATTGTTCGAATCTCTATCATTCGGGTGGTTGTAACAGGTTGGGGTTTTTCAATAAATAGCTTTTGAAGCGTGGATTGTTAACCTATGGATGTATTTATTTAAATTGCCGTTTCAAGCACAATGTTATGTTTAATCATAGTTGTAATCAAAGGTTGTGCTGTTGCACAAATAGTATCAACAGTACGCTTAAACTAACTACGATAAAACTTAAAATGCAGTTCGACCTGAAACGAATGTAGCCATTTATTTATTTCTTGCTGTCTTTTGTTTGTTCGAATCTCTATCATTCGGGTGGTTGTAACAGTTTGGGGTTTTTCAATAAATAGCTTTTGAAGCGTAGATTGTTAACCTATGGATGTATTTATTTAAATTGCCGTTTCAAGCACAATGTTATGTTTAATCATAGTTGTAATCAAAGGTTGTGCTGTTGCACAAATAGTATCAACAGTACGCTTAAACTAACTACGATAAAACTTAAAATGCAGTTCGACCTGAAACGAATGTAGCCATTTATTTATTTCATTTCTTGCTGTCTTTTGATTGTTCGAATCTCTATCATTCGGGTGGTTGTAACAGTTTGGGGTTTTTCAATAAATAGCTTTTGAAGCGTGGATTGTTAACCTATGGATGTATTTATTTAAATTGCCGTTTCAAGCACAATGTTATGTTTAATCATAGTTGTAATCAAAGGTAATGCTGTTGCACAAATTGTATCGACAGTATGCTTAAAATAACTACGATGAAACTTAAAATGCAGTTCGACCTGAAACGAATGTAGCCATTTATTTATTTCATTTCTTGCTGTCTTTTGATTGTTCGAATCTCTATCGTTCGGGTGGTTGTAACAGGTTGGGGTTTTTCAATAAATAGCTTTTGAAGCGTGGATTGTTAACCTATGGATGTATTTATTTAAATCGCCGTTTCAAGCTCAATATTATGTTTAATCATAGTTGTAATCAAAGGTTGTGCTGTTGCACAAATAGTATCAACATTACGCTTAAACTAACTACGATAAAACTTAAAATGTAGTTCGACCTGAAACGAATGTAGCCATTTATTTATTTCATTTCTTGCTGTCTTTTGATTGTTCGAATCCCTATCATTCGGGTGGTTGTAACAGTTTGGGGTTTTTCAATAAATAGCTTTTAAAGCGTGGATTGTTAACCTATGGATGTATTTATTTAAATTGCCGTTTCAAGCACAATGTTATGTTTAATCATAGTTGTAATCAAAGGTTGTGCTGTTGCACAAATTGTATAACCAGTATGCTTAAACTAACTACGATGAAACCTAAAATGCAGTTCGACCTGAAACGAATGTAGCCATTTATTTATTTCATTTCTTGCTGTCTTTTGATTGTTCGAATCCCTATCATTCGGGTGGTTGTAACAGTTTGGGGTTTTTCAATAAATAGCTTTTAAAGCGTGGATTGTTAACCTATGGATGTATTTATTTAAATTGCCGTTTCAAGCACAATGTTATGTTTAATCATAGTTGTAATCAAAGGTTGTGCTGTTGCACAAATTGTATAACCAGTATGCTTAAACTAACTACGATGAAACCTAAAATGCAGTTCGACCTGAAACGAATGTAGCCATTTATTTATTTCATTTCTTGCTGTCTTTTGATTGTTCAAATCTCTATCATTCGGGTGGTTGTAACAGTTTGGGGTTTTTCAATAAATAGCTTTTGAAGCGTGGATTGTTAACCTATGGATGTATTTATTTAAATTGCCGTTTCAAGCACAATGTTATGTTTAATCATAGTTGTAATCAAAGGTTGTGCTGTTGCACAAATAGTATCAACAGTATGCTTAAACTAACTACGATGAAACTTAAAATGCAGTTCGACCTGAAACGAATGTAGCCATTTATTTATTTCATTTCTTGCTGTCTTTTGATTGTTCGAATCTCTATCATTCGGGTGGTTGTAACAGGTTGGGGTTTTTCAATAAATAGCTTTTGAAGCGTGGATTGTTAACCTATGGATGTATTTATTTAAATTGCCGTTTCAAGCACAATGTTATGTTTAATCATAGTTGTAATCAAAGGTTGTGCTGTTGCACAAATAGTATCAACAGTATGCTTAAACTAACTACGATGAAACTTAAAATGCAGTTCGACCTGAAACGAATGTAGCCATTTATTTATTTCTTGCTGTCTTTTGTTTGTTCGAATCTCTATCATTCGGGTGGTTGTAACAGTTTGGGGTTTTTCAATAAATAGCTTTTGAAGCGTAGATTGTTAACCTATGGATGTATTTATTTAAATTGCCGTTTCAAGCACAATGTTATGTTTAATCATAGTTGTAATCAAAGGTTGTGCTGTTGCACAAATAGTATCAACAGTACGCTTAAACTAACTACGATAAAACTTAAAATGCAGTTCGACCTGAAACGAATGTAGCCATTTATTTATTTCATTTCTTGCTGTCTTTTGATTGTTCGAATCTCTATCATTCGGGTGGTTGTAACAGTTTGGGGTTTTTCAATAAATAGCTTTTGAAGCGTGGATTGTTAACCTATGGATGTATTTATTTAAATCGCCGTTTCAAGCATAATGTTATGTTTAATCATAGTTGTAATCAAAGGTTGTGCTGTTGCACAAATAGTATCAACAGTATGCTTAAACTAACTACGATAAAACTTAAAATGCAGTTCGACCTGAAACGAATGTAGCCATTTATTTATTTCATTTCATGCTGTCTTTTGATTGTTCTAATCTCTATCATTCGGGTGGTTGTAACAGTTTGGGGTTTGTCAATAAATAGCTTTTGAAGCGTTGATTGTTAACCTATGGACGTATTTATTTAAATTGCCGTTTCAAGCACAATGTTATGTTTAATCATAGTTGTAATCAAAGGTTGTGCTGTTGCACAAATTGTATCAACAGTATGCTTAAACTAACTACGATGAAACTTAAAATGCAGTTCGACCTGAAACGAATGTAGCCATTTATTTATTTCATTTCTTGTTGTCTTTTCATGGTTCGAATCTCTATCATTCGGGTGGTTGTAACAGTTTGGGGTTTTTCAATAAATAGCTTTTGAAGCGTGGATTGTTAACCTATGGATGTATTTATTTAAATTGCCGTTTCAAGCACAATGTTATGTTTAATCATAGTTGTAATCAAAGGTTGTGCTGTTGCACAAATTGTATAACCAGTATGCTTAAACTAACTACGATGAAACCTAAAATGCAGTTCGACCTGAAACGAATGTAGCCATTTATTTATTTCATTTCTTGCTGTCTTTTGATTGTTCGAATCTCTATCATTCGGGTGGTTGTAACAGTTTGGGGTTTTTCAATAAATAGCTTTTGAAGCGTGGATTGTTAACCTATGGATGTATTTATTTAAATCGCCGTTTCAAGCACAATGTTATGTTTAATCATAGTTGTAATCAAAGGTTGTGCTGTTGCACAAATAGTATCAACAGTATGCTTAAACTAACTACGATAAAACTTAAAATGCAGTTCGACCTGAAACGAATGTAGCCATTTATTTATTTCATTTCTTGCTGTCTTTTGATTGTTCGAATCTCTATCATTCGGGTGGTTGTAACAGTTTGGGGTTTTTCAATAAATTGCTTTTGAAGCGTGGATTGTTAACCTATGGATGTATTTATTTAAATCGCCGTTTCAAGCTCAATATTATGTTTAATCATAGTTGTAATCAAAGGTTGTGCTGTTGCACAAATAGTATCAACAGTACGCTTAAACTAACTACGATAAAACTTAAAATGCAGTTCGACCTGAAACGAATGTAGCCATTTATTTATTTCATTTCTTGCTGTCTTTTGATTGTTCGAATCTCTATCATTCGGGTGGTTGTAACAGTTTGGGGTTTTTCAATAAATAGCTTTTGAAGCGTGGATTGTTAACCTATGGATGTATTTATTTAAATTGCCGTTTCAAGCACAATGTTATGTTTAATCATAGTTGTAATCAAAGGTTGTGCTGTTGCACAAATAGTATCAACAGTATGCTTAAACTAACTACGATGAAACTTAAAATGCAGTTCGACCTGAAACGAATGTAGCCATTTATTTATTTCATTTCTTGCTGTCTTTTGTTTGTTCGAATCTCTATCATTCGGGTGGTTGTAACAGTTTGGGGTTTTTCAATAAATAGCTTTTGAAGCGTAGATTGTTAACCTATGGATGTATTTATTTAAATTGCCGTTTCAAGCACAATGTTATGTTTAATCATAGTTGTAATCAAAGGTAATGCTGTTGCACAAATTGTATCGACAGTATGCTTAAAATAACTACGATGAAACTTAAAATGCAGTTCGACCTGAAACGAATGTAGCCATTTATTTATTTCATTTCTTGCTGCCTTTTGATTGTTCGAATCTCTATCGTTGGGGTGGTTGTAACAGTTTGGGGTTTTTCAATAAATAGCTTTTGAAGCGTGGATTGTTAACCTATGGATGTATTTATTTAAATCGCCGTTTCAAGCTCAATATTATGTTTAATCATAGTTGTAATCAAAGGTTGTGCTGTTGCACAAATAGTATCAACAGTACGCTTAAACTAACTACGATAAAACTTAAAATGCAGTTCGACCTGAAACGAATGTAGCCATTTATTTATTTCATTTCTTGCTGTCTTTTGATTGTTCGAATCTCTATCATTCGGGTGGTTGTAACAGTTTGGGGTTTTTCAATAAATAGCTTTTGAAGCGTGGATTGTTAACCTATGGATGTATTTATTTAAATTGCCGTTTCAAGCACAATGTTATGTTTAATCATAGTTGTAATCAAAGGTTGTGCTGTTGCACAAATAGTATCAACAGTATGCTTAAACTAACTACGATGAAACTTAAAATGCAGTTCGACCTGAAACGAATGTAGCCATTTATTTATTTCATTTCTTGCTGTCTTTTGTTTGTTCGAATCTCTATCATTCGGGTGGTTGTAACAGTTTGGGGTTTTTCAATAAATAGCTTTTGAAGCGTAGATTGTTAACCTATGGATGTATTTATTTAAATTGCCGTTTCAAGCACAATGTTATGTTTAATCATAGTTGTAATCAAAGGTTGTGCTGTTGCACAAATTGTATCAACAGTATGCTTAAACTAACTACGATGAAACTCAATATGCAGTTCGACCTGAAACGAATGTAGCCATTTATTTATTTCATTTCTTGCTATCTTTTGATTGTTCGAATCTCTATCATTCGGGTGGTTGTAACAGTTTGGGGTTTTTCAATAAATAGCTTTTGAAGCGTGGATTGTTAACCTATGGATGTATTTATTTAAATTGCCGTTTCAAGCACAATGTTATGTTTAATCATAGTTGTAATCAAAGGTTGTGCTGTTGCACAAATAGTATCAACAGTATGCTTAAACTAACTACGATGAAACTTAAAATGCAGTTCGACCTGAAACGAATGTAGCCATTTATTTATTTCATTTCTTGCTGTCTTTTGTTTGTTCGAATCTCTATCATTCGGGTGGTTGTAACAGTTTGGGGTTTTTCAATAAATAGCTTTTGAAGCGTAGATTGTTAACCAATGGATGTATTTATTTAAATTGCCGTTTCAAGCACAATGTTATGTTTAATCATAGTTTTAATCAAAGGTTGTGCTGTTGCACAAATTGTATCAACAGTATGCTTAAACTAACTACGATGAAACTTAAAATGCAGTTCGACCTGAAACGAATGTAGCCATTTATTTATTTCATTTCTTGTTGTCTTTTGATGGTTCGAATCTCTATCATTCGGGTGGTTGTAACAGTTTGGGGTTTTTCAATAAATAGCTTTTGAAGCGTGGATTGTTAACCTATGGATGTATTTATTTAAATTGCCGTTTCAAGCACAATGTTATGTTTAATCATAGTTGTAATCAAAGGTTGTGCTGTTGCACAAATTGTATAACCAGTATGCTTAAACTAACTACGATGAAACTTAAAATGCAGTTCGACCTGAAACGAATGTAGCCATTTATTTATTTCATTTCTTGCTGTCTTTTGATTGTTCGAATCTCTATCATTCGGGTGGTTGTAACAGTTTGGGGTTTTTCAATAAATAGCTTTTGAAGCGTGGATTGTTAACCTATGGATGTATTTATTTAAATTGCCGTTTCAAGCACAATGTTATGTTTAATCATAGTTGTAATCAAAGGTAATGCTGTTGCACAAATTGTATCGACAGTATGCTTAAAATAACTACGATGAAACTTAAAATGCAGTTCGACCTGAAACGAATGTAGCCATTTATTTATTTCATTTCTTGCTGCCTTTTGATTGTTCGAATCTCTATCGTTGGGGTGGTTGTAACAGTTTGGGGTTTTTCAATAAATAGCTTTTGAAGCGTGGATTGTTAACCTATGGATGTATTTATTTAAATCGCCGTTTCAAGCTCAATATTATGTTTAATCATAGTTGTAATCAAAGGTTGTGCTGTTGCACAAATAGTATCAACAGTACGCTTAAACTAACTACGATAAAACTTAAAATGCAGTTCGACCTGAAACGAATGTAGCCATTTATTTATTAGCTCGCCTATTAAAAATAGGTTTAGAGCTAATGAAGTCAACCAGTCCGTCCGTCCGTCCGTCCGTCCGTCCGTCCGTCCGTCCGTGTGTCCGTCGTTTTTGTCAATGTAAATCAAGACAAAATTAAACAGCCTAGAAGCAGGCCGGATTAGAACCAAGACAATTTTTTTGAAATGGAAGCATAATATTCGCTAGTGTTTATCAAATTCCGAACACAGAATTAAGTTTTAACATAATTGTATTGGTTTTAATACCAAATTTATATATATGGTTTTTATACGCTTTTCCAAACTTAAAACAATTTTGAGGTTTGATATGAATTGTGCAACATGAAAATGGTTTTCGAGGAACTCGTATTGGTTTATATATAAAATGTTTTTTAAAGAATTTCTATTGCTTTAAATACGTAATTAAATCGACATTTCTGGAAACAGGAATGATATATATAAATCAATACGATTTGAAACAATAATCATATTTTAAGGGTATTTACATTTTTATAATCAAAACATCAAACTAGGGTTCGTAAAAGCCGTAATTGGGACATTTCGTAATATTGTTTCGTCATATGTTTAAATTGATATTGCGTTTTCGATTTAAACAAATTGATAAAGTAAATTTTAACTGCATCTGCCCAACATTAAAATTTTTTTCGAGGAAATCGTATTGGTTTTAATATCAAATTAATATTTATAGGTTTTATCCCATTTTCTGAATTTAAAACAAATTTGAGAAATTTTGAAGTTTTATATAAATTGTGCAACATGAAAATGGTTTTCGAGAAAATCGTATTTGTTTATATGCCAAATGTTTTTTAAAGAAATTATATTGCTTTAAATAGGTAATTAAAACAACATGAATGGTATACATATATAAAGCTATACGTTTTGAAACAGTTATCAAATTTTGAAGGTGGTAACATATTTTATATACAAAACACAATTTAGGGTTCACGAGAGCCCAAATTGGGACAGTTTGTGATATTGCTTCATGATCTGTTCAAATTGATCCAAAAATTGAATCTATCATTTAAAAACCGTATTTGGGATTTAAACAAATTGATAAAATTGATTTCAACTGCAATTGTGAAACAATAAAATAATTTTTAACGAAATTGTACAGGTTTAAATAGCACCATGGATTCACAGATTGGGAAACAGTAATATAGAATATAAGTCAATGTTTTTTAGAACAATTCTCAAATACTCAGAGTTTTCACGTATTTGTTATGGAAACTATCTTTATCGAGTTATATCATATTCTTTTGGATGTAAATCAATTCATCATAGAACAATTACTAAAGCGTCGGGATTAAAACGCAGTCGTCTAGGGGAACGTAAATTATGATATTTTGATTTTATACAATCGAGCAACACGATAAGTAATATTGAACGATAATCTATATGAATTGTGCGAGCTGTCGTTAACGTTTACAACGTTTTATTTCATTTCTTGCTGTCTTTTGATTGTTCGAATCTCTATCATTCGGGTGGTTGTAACAGTTTGGGGTTTTTCAATAAATAGCTTTTGAAGCGTGGATTGTTAACCTATGGATGTATTTATTTAAATTGCCGTTTCAAGCACAATGTTATGTTTAATCATAGTTGTAATCAAAGGTTGTGCTGTTGCACAAATAGTATCAACAGTATGCTTAAACTAACTACGATGAAACTTAAAATGCGGTTCGACCTGAAACGAATGTAGCCATTTATTTATTTCATTTCTTGCTGTCTTTTGTTTGTTCGAATCTCTATCATTCGGGTGGTTGTAACAGTTTGGGGTTTTTCAATAAATAGCTTTTGAAGCGTAGATTGTTAACCAATGGATGTATTTATTTAAATTGCCGTTTCAAGCACAATGTTATGTTTAATCATAGTTTTAATCAAAGGTTGTGCTGTTGCACAAATTGTATCAACAGTATGCTTAAACTAACTACGATGAAACTTAAAATGCAGTTCGACCTGAAACGAATGTAGCCATTTATTAGCTCGCCTATTGAAAATAGGGTTTAGAGCTAATGATGTCTACCAGTCCGTCCGTCCGTCCGTCCGTCCGTCCGTCCGTCCGTGTGTCCGTCGTTTTTGTCAATGTAAATCAAGTCAAAATTAAACAGCCTAGAAGCAGGCCGGATTAGAACCAAGACAATTTTTTTGAAATGGAAGCATAATATTCGCTAGTGTTTATCAAATTCCGAACACAGAATTAAGTTTCAACATAATTGTATTGGGTTTAATACCAAATTTATATATATGGTTTTTATCCGCTTTTCCAAACTTAAAACAATTTTGAGGTTTGATATGAATTGTGAAACATGAAAATGGTTTTCGAGGAATTCGTATTGGTTTATATACCATATCTATATATATGACCTGGATGCCCAATTTCTAAATTTAAAACAATTTTAAGACATTTTGAGGTTTGATATGAATTGTGAAACATGAAAATGGTAGTCATATTGTAATATTGTAGTCAATGTATTTTGGAATAATTCCCGAATTGTCAGTTTTTTCACATATTTGTTATGGAAACTATCTTTATCGAGTTGTAGCATATTCTTTTGGATGTAAATCAATTCATGATAGAACAATAATTTCTAAAGCATCGGGATTAAAACGCAGTCGTCTAGGTGAACGTAAATTATGATATTTTGATTTTATGCAATCGACAAACACGATGAGTAATATTGAACGACAATCTATATGAATTGTGCGAGCTGTCGTTAACGTTTACAACGTTTTATTTATTAGCTCGCCTATTAAAAATAGGTTTAGAGCTAATGAAGTCAACCACGGACGGACGGACGGACTGTCCGTCCGTCCGTCCGTCTGTCCGTCGTTTTTGTCAATGTAAATCAAGACAAAGTTAAACAGCCTAGAAGCAGGCCGGATTAGAACCAATACAATTTTTTTGAAATGGAAGCATAATATTCGCTAGTGTTTATCAAATTCCGAACACAGAATTAAGTTTTAACATAATTGTATTGGTTTTAATACCAAATTTTTATATATGATTTTTATCCTTTTTTCTAAATATAAAACAATTTTGAAAAATTTTGACGTTTGATATGAATTGTGAAACATGAAAATGATTTTCGAGGAAATCGTATTGGTTTATATATCAAATGTTTTTTAAAGAATTTATTTTTCTTTAAATAGATAAACATATTTTGGAAACAGGAATGATGCATATAAATCAATACGATTGGAAACAATAATAAAATTTTAAAGGAAATTACATATTTTCTATACAGAACAACAATTTAGGGTTCGTAAAAGCCTTAATTGGGGCATTTCATAATATTGTTTCATGAACTGTTCAAATTGATCCAAAAATAGAATCTATAATTCAAAAACAGTGTTTTAAGTAGATTTGAACCGCATTTGTCAAACAACAAAATAATTTTTAACGATTATTTATTTAAATTGCCGTTTCAAGCACAATGTTATGTTTAATCATAGTTGTAATCAAAGGTAATGCTGTTGCACAAATTGTATCGACAGTATGCTTAAAATAACTACGATGAAACTTAAAATGCAGTTCGACCTGAAACGAATGTAGCCATTTATTTATTTCATTTCTTGCTGCCTTTTGATTGTTCGAATCTCTATCGTTGGGGTGGTTGTAACAGTTTGGGGTTTTTCAATAAATAGCTTTTGAAGCGTGGATTGTTAACCTATGGATGTATTTATTTAAATCGCCGTTTCAAGCTCAATATTATGTTTAATCATAGTTGTAATCAAAGGTTGTGCTGTTGCACAAATAGTATCAACAGTACGCTTAAACTAACTACGATAAAACTTAAAATGCAGTTCGACCTGAAACGAATGTAGCCATTTATTTATTTCATTTCTTGCTGTCTTTTGATTGTTCGAATCTCTATCATTCGGGTGGTTGTAACAGTTTGGGGTTTTTCAATAAATAGCTTTTGAAGCGTGGATTGTTAACCTATGGATGTATTTATTTAAATTGCCGTTTCAAGCACAATGTTATGTTTAATCATAGTTGTAATCAAAGGTTGTGCTGTTGCACAAATAGTATCAACAGTATGCTTAAACTAACTACGATGAAACTTAAAATGCAGTTCGACCTGAAACGAATGTAGCCATTTATTTATTTCATTTCTTGCTGTCTTTTGTTTGTTCGAATCTCTATCATTCGGGTGGTTGTAACAGTTTGGGGTTTTTCAATAAATAGCTTTTGAAGCGTAGATTGTTAACCTATGGATGTATTTATTTAAATTGCCGTTTCAAGCACAATGTTATGTTTAATCATAGTTGTAATCAAAGGTTGTGCTGTTGCACAAATTGTATCAACAGTATGCTTAAACTAACTACGATGAAACTCAATATGCAGTTCGACCTGAAACGAATGTAGCCATTTATTTATTTCATTTCTTGCTATCTTTTGATTGTTCGAATCTCTATCATTCGGGTGGTTGTAACAGTTTGGGGTTTTTCAATAAATAGCTTTTGAAGCGTGGATTGTTAACCTATGGATGTATTTATTTAAATTGCCGTTTCAAGCACAATGTTATGTTTAATCATAGTTGTAATCAAAGGTTGTGCTGTTGCACAAATAGTATCAACAGTATGCTTAAACTAACTACGATGAAACTTAAAATGCAGTTCGACCTGAAACGAATGTAGCCATTTATTTATTTCATTTCTTGCTGTCTTTTGTTTGTTCGAATCTCTATCATTCGGGTGGTTGTAACAGTTTGGGGTTTTTCAATAAATAGCTTTTGAAGCGTAGATTGTTAACCAATGGATGTATTTATTTAAATTGCCGTTTCAAGCACAATGTTATGTTTAATCATAGTTTTAATCAAAGGTTGTGCTGTTGCACAAATTGTATCAACAGTATGCTTAAACTAACTACGATGAAACTTAAAATGCAGTTCGACCTGAAACGAATGTAGCCATTTATTTATTTCATTTCTTGTTGTCTTTTGATGGTTCGAATCTCTATCATTCGGGTGGTTGTAACAGTTTGGGGTTTTTCAATAAATAGCTTTTGAAGCGTGGATTGTTAACCTATGGATGTATTTATTTAAATTGCCGTTTCAAGCACAATGTTATGTTTAATCATAGTTGTAATCAAAGGTTGTGCTGTTGCACAAATTGTATAACCAGTATGCTTAAACTAACTACGATGAAACTTAAAATGCAGTTCGACCTGAAACGAATGTAGCCATTTATTTATTTCATTTCTTGCTGTCTTTTGATTGTTCGAATCTCTATCATTCGGGTGGTTGTAACAGTTTGGGGTTTTTCAATAAATAGCTTTTGAAGCGTGGATTGTTAACCTATGGATGTATTTATTTAAATTGCCGTTTCAAGCACAATGTTATGTTTAATCATAGTTGTAATCAAAGGTAATGCTGTTGCACAAATTGTATCGACAGTATGCTTAAAATAACTACGATGAAACTTAAAATGCAGTTCGACCTGAAACGAATGTAGCCATTTATTTATTTCATTTCTTGCTGCCTTTTGATTGTTCGAATCTCTATCGTTGGGGTGGTTGTAACAGTTTGGGGTTTTTCAATAAATAGCTTTTGAAGCGTGGATTGTTAACCTATGGATGTATTTATTTAAATCGCCGTTTCAAGCTCAATGTTATGTTTAATCATAGTTGTAATCAAAGGTTGTGCTGTTGCACAAATAGTATCAACAGTACGCTTAAACTAACTACGATAAAACTTAAAATGCAGTTCGACCTGAAACGAATGTAGCCATTTATTTATTAGCTCGCCTATTAAAAATAGGTTTAGAGCTAATGAAGTCAACCAGTCCGTCCGTCCGTCCGTCCGTCCGTCCGTCCGTCCGTCCGTGTGTCCGTCGTTTTTGTCAATGTAAATCAAGACAAAATTAAACAGCCTAGAAGCAGGCCGGATTAGAGCCAAGACAATTTTTTTGAAATGGAAGCATAATATTCGCTAGTGTTTATCAAATTCCGAACACAGAATTAAGTTTTAACATAATTGTATTGGTTTTAATACCAAATTTATATATATGGTTTTTATACGCTTTTCCAAACTTAAAACAATTTTGAGGTTTGATATGAATTGTGCAACATGAAAATGGTTTTCGAGGAACTCGTATTGGTTTATATATAAAATGTTTTTTAAAGAATTTCTATTGCTTTAAATACGTAATTAAATCGACATTTCTGGAAACAGGAATGATATATATAAATCAATACGATTTGAAACAATAATCATATTTTAAGGGTATTTACATTTTTATAATCAAAACATCAAACTAGGGTTCGTAAAAGCCGTAATTGGGACATTTCGTAATATTGTTTCGTCATATGTTTAAATTGATATTGCGTTTTCGATTTAAACAAATTGATAAAGTAAATTTTAACTGCATCTGCCCAACATTAAAATTTTTTTCGAGGAAATCGTATTGGTTTTAATATCAAATTAATATTTATAGGTTTTATCCCATTTTCTGAATTTAAAACAAATTTGAGAAATTTTGAAGTTTTATATAAATTGTGCAACATGAAAATGGTTTTCGAGAAAATCGTATTTGTTTATATGCCAAATGTTTTTTAAAGAAATTATATTGCTTTAAATAGGTAATTAAAACAACATGAATGGTATACATATATAAAGCTATACGTTTTGAAACAGTTATCAAATTTTGAAGGTGGTAACATATTTTATATACAAAACACAATTTAGGGTTCACGAGAGCCCAAATTGGGACAGTTTGTGATATTGCTTCATGATCTGTTCAAATTGATCCAAAAATTGAATCTATCATTTAAAAACCGTATTTGGGATTTAAACAAATTGATAAAATTGATTTCAACTGCAATTGTGAAACAATAAAATAATTTTTAACGAAATTGTACAGGTTTAAATAGCACCATGGATTCACAGATTGGGAAACAGTAATATAGAATATAAGTCAATGTTTTTTAGAACAATTCTCAAATACTCAGAGTTTTCACGTATTTGTTATGGAAACTATCTTTATCGAGTTATATCATATTCTTTTGGATGTAAATCAATTCATCATAGAACAATTACTAAAGCGTCGGGATTAAAACGCAGTCGTCTAGGGGAACGTAAATTATGATATTTTGATTTTATACAATCGAGCAACACGATAAGTAATATTGAACGATAATCTATATGAATTGTGCGAGCTGTCGTTAACGTTTACAACGTTTTATTTCATTTCTTGCTGTCTTTTGATTGTTCGAATCTCTATCATTCGGGTGGTTGTAACAGTTTGGGGTTTTTCAATAAATAGCTTTTGAAGCGTGGATTGTTAACCTATGGATGTATTTATTTAAATTGCCGTTTCAAGCACAATGTTATGTTTAATCATAGTTTTAATCAAAGGTTGTGCTGTTGCACAAATTGTATCAACAGTATGCTTAAACTAACTACGATGAAACTTAAAATGCAGTTCGACCTGAAACGAATGTAGCCATTTATTCATTAGCTCGCCTATTAAAAATAGGTTTAGAGCTAATGAAGTCAACCAGTCCGTCCGTCCGTCCGTCCGTCCGTCTGTCCGTCGTTTTTGTCAATGTAAATCAAGACAAAATTAAACAGCCTAGAAGCAGGCCGGATTAGAACCAATACAATTTTTTTGAAATGGAAGCATAATATTCGCTAGTGTTTATCAAATTCCGAACACAGAATTAAGTTTTAACATAATTGTATTGGTTTTAATACCAAATTTATACATATTATTTTTATCCTTTTTTCTAAATATAAAACAATTTTGAAAAATTTTGAGGTTTGAAATGAATTGTGCAACATGAAAATGGTTTTCG
This sequence comes from Desoria tigrina, assembly GCA_906901685.1. NCBI lineage: Eukaryota > Metazoa > Arthropoda > Collembola > Entomobryomorpha > Isotomidae > Desoria > Desoria tigrina. The sequence continues at coordinate 195,107 of CAJQTU010000028.1, forward strand.
AGGAAATCGTATTGGTTTATATATAAAATGTTTTAAAGAATTTCTATTGCTTTAAATATGTAATTAAATCGACATTTCTGGAAACAGGAATGATATATATAAATCAATACGTTTTGAAACAATAATCCAATTTTAAAGGTATTTACGTATTTTATATGCAAAACAACAATCTAAGGTTCGTAAAAGCCTTAATTGGGACATTTCATAATATTGTTTCATAAACTGTTCAAATTGATCCAAAAATGGAATCTATAATTCAAAAACAGTGTTTTAAGTAGATTTTAACTGCATTTGTCAAACAACAAAATAATTTTTAACGAAATTGTACAGGTTTAAATAGCAAAGTGGATGGACACATTGGGAAACAGTTGTATTCAATGTAGTTTAGGACAATTCTCAAATATGCAGTTTCTTCAAATATTTTCTACGGAAACTATCTCTATCGTCTCATTGTATATTATTGTGGATGTAAATCAATTGACCATAGAACAATTACTAAAGCTTTGGGATTAAGAATCGATCGTATAGGTGAACGTAAACTACGATATTTTGATCTTTTACAATTGATTTTTAATAGTTTTGATTGTCATATTTAAACCAACACGATTTCAAGTAATATTGAACAACAATATATATTAATTTTGCGAGCTGCCGTTAACGTTTACAACGTTTTATTTCATTTCTTGTTGTCATTTGATGGTTCGAATCTCTATCATTCGGGTGGTTGTAACAGTTTGGGGTTTTTCAATAAATAGCTTTTGAGGCGTGGATTGTTAACCTATGGATGTATTTATTTAAATTGCCGTTTCAAGCACAATGTTATGTTTAATCATAGTTGTAATCAAAGGTTGTGCTGTTGCACAAATTGTATAACCAGTATGCTTAAACTAACTACGATGAAACTTAAAATGCAGTTCGACCTGAAACGAATGTAGCCATTTATTTATTTCATTTCTTGCTGTCTTTTGATTGTTCTAATCTCTATCATTCGGGTGGTTGTAACAGTTTGGGGTTTTTCAATAAATAGCTTTTGAAGCGTGGATTGTTAACCTATGGACGTATTTATTTAAATTGCCGTTTCAAGCACAATGTTATGTTTAATCATAGTTGTAATCAAAGGTTGTGCTGTTGCACAAATTGTATCAACAGTATGCTTAAACTAACTACGATGAAAGTTAAAATGCAGTTCGACCTGAAACGAATGTAGCCATTTATTTATTAGCTCGCCTATTAAAAATAGGTTTAGAGCTAATGAAGTCAACCAGTCCGTCCGTCCGTCCGTCCGTCCGTCTGTCCGTCGTTTTTGTCAATGTAAATCAAGACAAAATTAAACAGCCTAGAAGCAGGCCGGATTAGAACCAATACAATTTTTAGCTCGCCTATTAAAAATAGGTTTAGAGCTAATGAAGTCAACCAGTTCGTCCGTCCGTCCGTCCGTCCGTCCGTCTGTCCGTCGTTTTTGTCAATGTAAATCAAGACAAAATTAAACAGCCTAGAAGCAGGCCGGATTAGAACCAATACAATTTTTTTGAAATGGAAGCATAATATTCGCTAGTGTTTATCAAATTCCGAACACAGAATTAAGTTTTAACATAATTGTATTAGTTTTAATACCAAATTTATATATATGATTTTTATCCTTTTTTCTAAATATAAAACAATTTTGAAAAATTTTGAGGTGTGATATGAATTGTGCAACATGAAAATGATTTTCGAGGAAATCGTATTGGTTTATATATAAAATGTTTTAAAGAATTTCTATTGCTTTAAATATGTAATTAAATCGACATTTCTGGAAACAGGAATGATATATATAAATCAATACGTTTTGAAACAATAATCCAATTTTAAAGGTATTTAAGTATTTTATATGCCAAACAACAATCTAAGGTTCGTAAAAGCCTTAATTGGGACATTTCATAATATTGTTTCATGAACTGTTCAAATTGATCCAAAAATAGAATCTATAATTCAAAAACAGTGTTTTAAGTAGATTTAAACTGCATTTGTCAAACAACAAAATAATTTTTAACGAAATTGTACAGGTTTAAATAGCTAAGTGGATGGACACATTGGGAAACAGTTGTATTCAATGTAGTTTAGAACAATTCTCAAATATGCAGATTTTTCAAATATTTTCTACGGAAACTATCTATCGTCTCATAGTATATTATTGTGGATGTAAATCAATTGACCATAGAACAATTACTAAAGCTTCGGGATTAAGAATCGATCGTCTAGGTGAACGTAAACTACGATATTTTTATCTTTTATAATTGAGTTTTAATAGTTTTGATTGCTATATTTAAACCAACACGATTTCAAGTAATATTGAACAACAATATATATTAATTTTGCGAGCTGCCGTTAACGTTTACAACGTTTTATTTCATTTCTTGTTGTCTTTTGATGGTTCGAATCTCTATCATTCGGGTGGTTGTAACAGTTTGGGGTTTTTCAATAAATAGCTTTTGAAGCGTGGATTGTTAACCTATGGATGTATTTATTTAAATTGCCGTTTCAAGCACAATGTTATGTTTAATCATAGTTGTAATCAAAGGTTGTGCTGTTGCACAAATTGTATCGACAGTATGCTTAAAATAACTACGATGAAACTTAAAATGCAGTTCGACCTGAAACGAATGTAGCCATTTATTTATTTCATTTCTTGCTATCTTTTGATTGTTCGAATCTCTATCATTCGGGTGGTTGTAACAGTTTGGGGTTTTTCAATAAATAGCTTTTGAAGCGTGGATTGTTAACCTATGGATGTATTTATTTAAATTGCCGTTTCAAGCACAATGTTATGTTTAATCATAGTTGTAATCAAAGGTTGTGCTGTTGCACAAATAGTATCAACAGTATGCTTAAACTAACTACGATAAAACTTAAAATGCAGTTCGACCTGAAACGAATGTAGCCATATATTTATTTCATTTCTTGCTGTCTTTTGATTGTTCGAATCTCTATCATTCGGGTGGTTGTAACTGTTTGGGGTTTTTCAATAAATAGCTTTTGAAGCGTGGATTGTTAACCTATGGATGTATTTATTTAAATTGCCGTTTCAAGCACAATGTTATGTTTAATCATAGTTGTAATCAAAGGTTGTGCTGTTGCACAAATTGTATAACCAGTATGCTTAAACTAACTACGATGAAACTTAAAATGCAGTTCGACCTGAAACGAATGTAGCCATTTATTTATTTCATTTCTTGCTGTCTTTTGATTGTTCGAATCTCTATCATTCGGGTGGTTGTAACAGTTTGGGGTTTTTCAATAAATAGCTTTTGAAGCGTGGATTGTTAACCTATGGATGTATTTATTTAAATCGCCGTTTCAAGCACAATGTTATGTTTAATCATAGTTGTAATCAAAGGTTGTGCTGTTGCACAAATAGTATCAACAGTATGCTTAAACTAACTACGATAAAACTTAAAATGCAGTTCGACCTGAAACGAATGTAGCCATTTATTTATTTCATTTCTTGCTGTCTTTTGATTGTTCGAATCTCTATCATTCGGGTGGTTGTAACAGTTTGGGGTTTTTCAATAAATAGCTTTTGAAGCGTGGATTGTTAACCTATGGATGTATTTATTTAAATCGCCGTTTCAAGCACAATGTTATGTTTAATCATAGTTGTAATCAAAGGTTGTGCTGTTGCACAAATAGTATCAACAGTATGCTTAAACTAACTACGATAAAACTTAAAATGCAGTTCGACCTGAAACGAATGTAGCCATTTATTTATTTCATTTCTTGCTGTCTTTTGATTGTTCGAATCTCTATCATTCGGGTGGTTGTAACAGTTTGGGGTTTTTCAATAAATTGCTTTTGAAGCGTGGATTGTTAACCTATGGATGTATTTATTTAAATTGCCGTTTCAAGCACAATGTTATGTTAAATCATAGTTGTAATCAAAGGTTGTGCTGTTGCACAAATAGTATCAACAGTATGCTTAAACTAACTACGATAAAACTTAAAATGCAGTTCGACCTGAAACGAATGTAGCCATTTATTTATTTCATTTCTTGCTGTCTTTTGATTGTTCGAATCTCTATCATTCGGGTGGTTGTAACTGTTTGGGGTTTTTCAATAAATAGCTTTTGAAGCGTGGATTGTTAACCTATGGATGTATTTATTTAAATTGCCGTTTCAAGCACAATGTTATGTTTAATCATAGTTTTAATCAAAGGTTGTGCTGTTGCACAAATTGTATCAACAGTATGCTTAAACTAACTACGATGAATCTTAAAATGCAGTTCGACCTGAAACGAATGTAGCCATTTATTTATTTCATTTCTTGTTGTCTTTTGATGGTTCGAATCTCTATCATTCGGGTGGTTGTAACAGTTTGGGGTTTTTCAATAAATAGCTTTTGAGGCGTGGATTGTAAACCTATGGATGTATTTATTTAAATTGCCGTTTCAAGCACAATGTTATGTTTAATCATAGTTGTAATCAAAGGTTGTGCTGTTGCACAAATTGTATAACCAGTATGCTTAAACTAACTACGATGAAACTTAAAATGCAGTTCGACCTGAAACGAATGTAGCCATTTATTTATTTCATTTCTTGCTGTCATTTGATTGTTCGAATCTCTATCATTCGGGTGGTTGTAACAGTTTGGGGTTTTTCAATAAATAGCTTTTGAAGCGTGGATTGTTAACCTATGGATGTATTTATTTAAATCGCCGTTTCAAGCACAATGTTATGTTTAATCATAGTTGTAATCAAAGGTTGTGCTGTTGCACAAATAGTATCAACAGTATGCTTAAACTAACTACGATAAAACTTAAAATGCAGTTCGACCTGAAACGAATGTAGCCATTTATTTATTTCATTTCTTGCTGTCTTTTGATTGTTCGAATCTCTATCATTCGGGTGGTTGTAACAGTTTGGGGTTTTTCAATAAATAGCTTTTGAAGCGTGGATTGTTAACCTATGGATGTATTTATTTAAATTGCCGTTTCAAGCACAATGTTATGTTTAATCATAGTTTTAATCAAAGGTTGTGCTGTTGCACAAATTGTATCAACAGTATGCTTAAACTAACTACGATGAATCTTAAAATGCAGTTCGACCTGAAACGAATGTAGCCATTTATTTATTTCATTTCTTGCTGTCTTTTGATTGTTCGAATCTCTATCATTCGGGTGGTTGTAACAGTTTGGGGTTTTTCAATAAATTGCTTTTGAAGCGTGGATTGTTAACCTATGGATGTATTTATTTAAATTGCCGTTTCAAGCACAATGTTATGTTAAATCATAGTTGTAATCAAAGGTTGTGCTGTTGCACAAATTGTATAACCAGTATGCTTAAACTAACTACGATGAAACTTAAAATGCAGTTCGACCTGAAACGAATGCAGCCATTTATTTATTTCATTTCTTGCTGTCTTTTGATTGTTCGAATCTCTATCATTCGGGTGGTTGTAACAGTTTGGGGTTTTTCAATAAATAGCTTTTGAAGCGTGGATTTTAAACCTATGGATGTATTTATTTAAATCGCCGTTTCAAGCACAATGTTATGTTTAATCATAGTTGTAATCAAAGGTTGTGCTGTTGCACAAATAGTATCAACAGTATGCTTAAACTAACTACGATAAAACTCAAAATGCAGTTCGACCTGAAACGAATGTAGCCATTTATTTATTTCATTTCTTGCTGTCTTTTGATTGTTCGAATCTCTATCATTCGGGTGGTTGTAACAGTTTGGGGTTTTTCAATAAATTGCTTTTGAAGCGTGGATTGTTAACCTATGGATGTATTTATTTAAATTGCCGTTTCAAGCACAATGTTATGTTAAATCATAGTTGTAATCAAAGGTTGTGCTGTTGCACCAATTGTATCAACAGTATGCTTAAACTAACTACGATGAAACTTAAAATGCAGTTCGACCTGAAACGAATGCAGCCATTTATTTATTTCATTTCTTGCTGTCTTTTGATTGTTCGAATCTCTATCATTCGGGTGGTTGTAACAGTTTGGGGTTTTTCAATAAATAGCTTTTGAAGCGTGGATTTTAAACCTATGGATGTATTTATTTAAATCGCCGTTTCAAGCACAATGTTATGTTTAATCATAGTTGTAATCAAAGGTTGTGCTGTTGCACAAATAGTATCAACAGTATGCTTAAACTAACTACGATAAAACTCAAAATGCAGTTCGACCTGAAACGAATGTAGCCATTTATTTATTTCATTTCTTGCTGTCTTTTGATTGTTCGAATCTCTATCATTCGGGTGGTTGTAACAGTTTGGGGTTTTTCAATAAATAGCTTTTGAAGCGTGGATTGTTAACCTATGGATGTATTTATTTAAATTGCCGTTTCAAGCACAATGTTATGTTTAATCATAGTTTTAATCAAAGGTTGTGCTGTTGCACAAATTGTATCAACAGTATGCTTAAACTAACTACGATGAATCTTAAAATGCAGTTCGACCTGAAACGAATGTAGCCATTTATTTATTTCATTTCTTGTTGTCTTTTGATGGTTCGAATCTCTATCATTCGGGTGGTTGTAACAGTTTGGGGTTTTTCAATAAATAGCTTTTGAAGCGTGGATTGTTAACCTATGGATGTATTTATTTAAATTGCCGTTTCAAGCACAATGTTATGTTTAATCATAGTTTTAATCAAAGGTTGTGCTGTTGCACAAATTGTATCAACAGTATGCTTAAACTAACTACGATGAATCTTAAAATGCAGTTCGACCTGAAACGAATGTAGCCATTTATTTATTTCATTTCTTGTTGTCTTTTGATGGTTCGAATCTCTATCATTCGGGTGGTTGTAACAGTTTGGGGTTTTTCAATAAATAGCTTTTGAGGCGTGGATTGTAAACCTATGGATGTATTTATTTAAATTGCCGTTTCAAGCACAATGTTATGTTTAATCATAGTTGTAATCAAAGGTTGTGCTGTTGCACAAATTGTATAACCAGTATGCTTAAACTAACTACGATGAAACTTAAAATGCAGTTCGACCTGAAACGAATGTAGCCATTTATTTATTTCATTTCTTGCTGTCATTTGATTGTTCGAATCTCTATCATTCGGGTGGTTGTAACAGTTTGGGGTTTTTCAATAAATAGCTTTTGAAGCGTGGATTGTTAACCTATGGATGTATTTATTTAAATCGCCGTTTCAAGCACAATGTTATGTTTAATCATAGTTGTAATCAAAGGTTGTGCTGTTGCACAAATAGTATCAACAGTATGCTTAAACTAACTACGATAAAACTTAAAATGCAGTTCGACCTGAAACGAATGTAGCCATTTATTTATTTCATTTCTTGCTGTCTTTTGATTGTTCGAATCTCTATCATTCGGGTGGTTGTAACAGTTTGGGGTTTTTCAATAAATAGCTTTTGAAGCGTGGATTGTTAACCTATGGATGTATTTATTTAAATTGCCGTTTCAAGCACAATGTTATGTTTAATCATAGTTTTAATCAAAGGTTGTGCTGTTGCACAAATTGTATCAACAGTATGCTTAAACTAACTACGATGAATCTTAAAATGCAGTTCGACCTGAAACGAATGTAGCCATTTATTTATTTCATTTCTTGCTGTCTTTTGATTGTTCGAATCTCTATCATTCGGGTGGTTGTAACAGTTTGGGGTTTTTCAATAAATTGCTTTTGAAGCGTGGATTGTTAACCTATGGATGTATTTATTTAAATTGCCGTTTCAAGCACAATGTTATGTTAAATCATAGTTGTAATCAAAGGTTGTGCTGTTGCACAAATAGTATCAACAGTATGCTTAAACTAACTACGATAAAACTTAAAATGCAGTTCGACCTGAAACGAATGCAGCCATTTATTTATTTCATTTCTTGCTGTCTTTTGATTGTTCGAATCTCTATCATTCGGGTGGTTGTAACAGTTTGGGGTTTTTCAATAAATAGCTTTTGAAGCGTGGATTTTAAACCTATGGATGTATTTATTTAAATCGCCGTTTCAAGCACAATGTTATGTTTAATCATAGTTGTAATCAAAGGTTGTGCTGTTGCACAAATAGTATCAACAGTATGCTTAAACTAACTACGATAAAACTCAAAATGCAGTTCGACCTGAAACGAATGTAGCCATTTATTTATTTCATTTCTTGCTGTCTTTTGATTGTTCGAATCTCTATCATTCGGGTGGTTGTACCAGTTTGGGGTTTTTCAATAAATTGCTTTTGAAGCGTGGATTGTTAACCTATGGATGTATTTATTTAAATTGCCGTTTCAAGCACAATGTTATGTTAAATCATAGTTGTAATCAAAGGTTGTGCTGTTGCACCAATTGTATCAACAGTATGCTTAAACTAACTACGATGAAACTTAAAATGCAGTTCGACCTGAAACGAATGTAGCCATTTATTTATTTCATTTCTTGTTGTCTTTTGATGGTTCGAATCTCTATCATTCGGGTGGTTGTAACAGTTTGGGGTTTTTCAATAAATAGCTTTAGAAGCGTGGATTGTTAACCTATGGATGTATTTATTTAAATTGCCGTTTCAAGCACAATGTTATGTTTAATCATAGTTGTAATCAAAGGTTGTGCTGTTGCACAAATTGTATCGACAGTATGCTTAAAATAACTACGATGAAACTTAAAATGCAGTTCGACCTGAAACGAATGTAGCCATTTATTTATTTCATTTCTTGCTGTCTTTTGATTGTTCGAATCTCTATCATTCGGGTGGTTGTAACAGGTTGGGGTTTTTCAATAAATAGCTTTTGAAGCGTAGATTGTTAACCTATGGATGTATTTATTTAAATTGCCGTTTCAAGCACAATGTTATGTTTAATCATAGTTGTAATCAAAGGTTGTGCTGTTGCACAAATTGTATCAACAGTATGCTTAAACTAACTACGATGAAACTTAATATGCAGTTCGACCTGAAACGAATGTAGCCATTTATTTATTTCATTTCTTGCTATCTTTTGATTGTTCGAATCTCTATCATTCGGGTGGTTGTAACAGTTTGGGGTTTTTCAATAAATAGCTTTTGAAGCGTGGATTGTTAACCTATGGATGTATTTATTTAAATTGCCGTTTCAAGCACAATGTTATGTTTAATCATAGTTGTAATCAAAGGTTGTGCTGTTGCACAAATAGTATCAACAGTATGCTTAAACTAACTACGATAAAACTTAAAATGCAGTTCGACCTGAAACGAATGTAGCCATTTATTTATTTCATTTCTTGCTGTCTTTTGATTGTTCGAATCTCTATCATTCGGGTGGTTGTAACAGTTTGGGGTTTATCAATAAATAGCTTTTGAAGCGTGGATTGTTAACCTATGGATGTATTTATTTAAATTGCCGTTTCAAGCACAATGTTATGTTTAATCATAGTTTTAATCAAAGGTTGTGCTGTTGCACAAATTGTATCAACAGTAAGCTTAAACTAACTACGATGAAACTTAAAATGCAGTTCGACCTGAAACGAATGTAGCCATTTATTTATTAGCTCGCCTATTAAAAATAGGTTTAGAGCTAATGAAGTCAACCAGTCCGTCCGTCCGTCCGTCCGTCTGTCCGTCGTTTTTGTCAATGTAAATCAAGACAAAGTTAAACAGCCTAGAAGCAGGCCGGATTAGAACCAATACAATTTTTTTGAAATGGAAGCATAATATTCGCTAGTGTTTATCAAATTCCGAACACAGAATTAAGTTTTAACATAATTGTATTGGTTTTAATACCAAATTTTTATATATGATTTTTATCCTTTTTTCTAAATATAAAACAATTTTGAAAAATTTTGACGTTTGATATGAATTGTGAAACATGAAAATGATTTTCGAGGAAATCGTATTGGTTTATATATCAAATGTTTTTTAAAGAATTTATTTTTCTTTAAATAGATAAACATATTTTGGAAACAGGAATGATGCATATAAATCAATACGATTGGAAACAATAATAAAATTTTAAAGGAAATTACATATTTTCTATACAGAACAACAATTTAGGGTTCGTAAAAGCCTTAATTGGGGCATTTCATAATATTGTTTCATGAACTGTTCAAATTGATCCAAAAATAGAATCTATAATTCAAAAACAGTGTTTTAAGTAGATTTGAACCGCATTTGTCAAACAACAAAATAATTTTTAACGAAATTGTACAGGTTTAAATAGCAAAGTGGATGGACACATTGGGAAACAGTTGTATTCAATTAAGTTTAGGACAATTCTCAAATATGCAGTTTCTTCAAGTATTTTCTATGGAGACTATCTTTATTGTCTCATAGTATATTATTGTGGATGTAAATCAATTGACCATATAACAATTACTAAAGCTTTGGGATTAAGAAGCGATCGTCTAGGTGAATGTAAACTACGATATTTTGATCTTTTACAATTGATTTTTAATAGTTTTGATTGTTATATTTAAACCAACACGATTTCAAGTAATATTGAACAACAATATATATTAATTTTGCGAGCTGCCGTTAACGTTTACAACGTTTTATTTCATTTCTTGTTGTCTTTTGATGGTTCGAATCTCTATCATTCGGGTGGTTGTAACAGTTTGGGGTTTTTCAATAAATAGCTTTTGAGGCGTGGATTGTTAACCTATGGATGTATTTATTTAAATTGCCGTTTCAAGCACAATGTTATGTTAAATCATAGTTGTAATCAAAGGTTGTGCTGTTGCACAAATAGTATCAACAGTATGCTTAAACTAACTACGATAAAACTTAAAATGCAGTTCGACCTGAAACGAATGCAGCCATTTATTTATTTCATTTCTTGCTGTCTTTTGATTGTTCGAATCTCTATCATTCGGGTGGTTGTAACAGTTTGGGGTTTTTCAATAAATAGCTTTTGAAGCGTGGATTTTAAACCTATGGATGTATTTATTTAAATCGCCGTTTCAAGCACAATGTTATGTTTAATCATAGTTGTAATCAAAGGTTGTGCTGTTGCACAAATAGTATCAACAGTATGCTTAAACTAACTACGATAAAACTTAAAATGCAGTTCGACCTGAAACGAATGTAGCCATTTATTTATTTCATTTCTTGCTGTCTTTTGATTGTTCGAATCTCTATCATTCGGGTGGTTGTAACAGTTTGGGGTTTTTCAATAAATTGCTTTTGAAGCGTGGATTGTTAACCTATGGATGTATTTATTTAAATTGCCGTTTCAAGCACAATGTTATGTTAAATCATAGTTGTAATCAAAGGTTGTGCTGTTGCACCAATTGTATCAACAGTATGCTTAAACTAACTACGATGAAACTTAAAATGCAGTTCGACCTGAAACGAATGTAGCCATTTATTTATTTCATTTCTTGTTGTCTTTTGATGGTTCGAATCTCTATCATTCGGGTGGTTGTAACAGTTTGGGGTTTTTCAATAAATAGCTTTAGAAGCGTGGATTGTTAACCTATGGATGTATTTATTTAAATTGCCGTTTCAAGCACAATGTTATGTTTAATCATAGTTGTAATCAAAGGTTGTGCTGTTGCACAAATTGTATCGACAGTATGCTTAAAATAACTACGATGAAACTTAAAATGCAGTTCGACCTGAAACGAATGTAGCCATTTATTTATTTCATTTCTTGCTGTCTTTTGATTGTTCGAATCTCTATCATTCGGGTGGTTGTAACAGGTTGGGGTTTTTCAATAAATAGCTTTTGAAGCGTAGATTGTTAACCTATGGATGTATTTATTTAAATTGCCGTTTCAAGCACAATGTTATGTTTAATCATAGTTGTAATCAAAGGTTGTGCTGTTGCACAAATTGTATCAACAGTATGCTTAAACTAACTACGATGAAACTTAATATGCAGTTCGACCTGAAACGAATGTAGCCATTTATTTATTTCATTTCTTGCTATCTTTTGATTGTTCGAATCTCTATCATTCGGGTGGTTGTAACAGTTTGGGGTTTTTCAATAAATAGCTTTTGAAGCGTGGATTGTTAACCTATGGATGTATTTATTTAAATTGCCGTTTCAAGCACAATGTTATGTTTAATCATAGTTGTAATCAAAGGTTGTGCTGTTGCACAAATAGTATCAACAGTATGCTTAAACTAACTACGATAAAACTTAAAATGCAGTTCGACCTGAAACGAATGTAGCCATTTATTTATTTCATTTCTTGCTGTCTTTTGATTGTTCGAATCTCTATCATTCGGGTGGTTGTAACAGTTTGGGGTTTATCAATAAATAGCTTTTGAAGCGTGGATTGTTAACCTATGGATGTATTTATTTAAATTGCCGTTTCAAGCACAATGTTATGTTTAATCATAGTTTTAATCAAAGGTTGTGCTGTTGCACAAATAGTATCAACAGTATGCTTAAACTAACTACGATAAAACTTAAAATGCAGTTCGACCTGAAACGAATGTAGCCATATATTTATTTCATTTCTTGCTGTCTTTTGATTGTTCGAATCTCTATCATTCGGGTGGTTGTAACTGTTTGGGGTTTTTCAATAAATAGCTTTTGAAGCGTGGATTGTTAACCTATGGATGTATTTATTTAAATTGCCGTTTCAAGCACAATGTTATGTTTAATCATAGTTGTAATCAAAGGTTGTGCTGTTGCACAAATTGTATAACCAGTATGCTTAAACTAACTACGATGAAACTTAAAATGCAGTTCGACCTGAAACGAATGTAGCCATTTATTTATTTCATTTCTTGCTGTCTTTTGATTGTTCGAATCTCTATCATTCGGGTGGTTGTAACAGTTTGGGGTTTTTCAATAAATAGCTTTTGAAGCGTGGATTGTTAACCTATGGATGTATTTATTTAAATCGCCGTTTCAAGCACAATGTTATGTTTAATCATAGTTGTAATCAAAGGTTGTGCTGTTGCACAAATAGTATCAACAGTATGCTTAAACTAACTACGATAAAACTTAAAATGCAGTTCGACCTGAAACGAATGTAGCCATTTATTTATTTCATTTCTTGCTGTCTTTTGATTGTTCGAATCTCTATCATTCGGGTGGTTGTAACAGTTTGGGGTTTTTCAATAAATAGCTTTTGAAGCGTGGATTGTTAACCTATGGATGTATTTATTTAAATCGCCGTTTCAAGCACAATGTTATGTTTAATCATAGTTGTAATCAAAGGTTGTGCTGTTGCACAAATAGTATCAACAGTATGCTTAAACTAACTACGATAAAACTTAAAATGCAGTTCGACCTGAAACGAATGTAGCCATTTATTTATTTCATTTCTTGCTGTCTTTTGATTGTTCGAATCTCTATCATTCGGGTGGTTGTAACAGTTTGGGGTTTTTCAATAAATTGCTTTTGAAGCGTGGATTGTTAACCTATGGATGTATTTATTTAAATTGCCGTTTCAAGCACAATGTTATGTTAAATCATAGTTGTAATCAAAGGTTGTGCTGTTGCACAAATAGTATCAACAGTATGCTTAAACTAACTACGATAAAACTTAAAATGCAGTTCGACCTGAAACGAATGTAGCCATTTATTTATTTCATTTCTTGCTGTCTTTTGATTGTTCGAATCTCTATCATTCGGGTGGTTGTAACTGTTTGGGGTTTTTCAATAAATAGCTTTTGAAGCGTGGATTGTTAACCTATGGATGTATTTATTTAAATTGCCGTTTCAAGCACAATGTTATGTTTAATCATAGTTTTAATCAAAGGTTGTGCTGTTGCACAAATTGTATCAACAGTATGCTTAAACTAACTACGATGAATCTTAAAATGCAGTTCGACCTGAAACGAATGTAGCCATTTATTTATTTCATTTCTTGTTGTCTTTTGATGGTTCGAATCTCTATCATTCGGGTGGTTGTAACAGTTTGGGGTTTTTCAATAAATAGCTTTTGAGGCGTGGATTGTAAACCTATGGATGTATTTATTTAAATTGCCGTTTCAAGCACAATGTTATGTTTAATCATAGTTGTAATCAAAGGTTGTGCTGTTGCACAAATTGTATAACCAGTATGCTTAAACTAACTACGATGAAACTTAAAATGCAGTTCGACCTGAAACGAATGTAGCCATTTATTTATTTCATTTCTTGCTGTCATTTGATTGTTCGAATCTCTATCATTCGGGTGGTTGTAACAGTTTGGGGTTTTTCAATAAATAGCTTTTGAAGCGTGGATTGTTAACCTATGGATGTATTTATTTAAATTGCCGTTTCAAGCACAATGTTATGTTTAATCATAGTTGTAATCAAAGGTTGTGCTGTTGCACAAATAGTATCAACAGTATGCTTAAACTAACTACGATAAAACTTAAAATGCAGTTCGACCTGAAACGAATGTAGCCATTTATTTATTTCATTTCTTGCTGTCTTTTGATTGTTCGAATCTCTATCATTCGGGTGGTTGTAACAGTTTGGGGTTTTTCAATAAATAGCTTTTGAAGCGTGGATTGTTAACCTATGGATGTATTTATTTAAATTGCCGTTTCAAGCACAATGTTATGTTTAATCATAGTTTTAATCAAAGGTTGTGCTGTTGCACAAATTGTATCAACAGTATGCTTAAACTAACTACGATGAATCTTAAAATGCAGTTCGACCTGAAACGAATGTAGCCATTTATTTATTTCATTTCTTGCTGTCTTTTGATTGTTCGAATCTCTATCATTCGGGTGGTTGTAACAGTTTGGGGTTTTTCAATAAATTGCTTTTGAAGCGTGGATTGTTAACCTATGGATGTATTTATTTAAATTGCCGTTTCAAGCACAATGTTATGTTAAATCATAGTTGTAATCAAAGGTTGTGCTGTTGCACAAATAGTATCAACAGTATGCTTAAACTAACTACGATAAAACTTAAAATGCAGTTCGACCTGAAACGAATGCAGCCATTTATTTATTTCATTTCTTGCTGTCTTTTGATTGTTCGAATCTCTATCATTCGGGTGGTTGTAACAGTTTGGGGTTTTTCAATAAATAGCTTTTGAAGCGTGGATTTTAAACCTATGGATGTATTTATTTAAATCGCCGTTTCAAGCACAATGTTATGTTTAATCATAGTTGTAATCAAAGGTTGTGCTGTTGCACAAATAGTATCAACAGTATGCTTAAACTAACTACGATAAAACTTAAAATGCAGTTCGACCTGAAACGAATGTAGCCATTTATTTATTTCATTTCTTGCTGTCTTTTGATTGTTCGAATCTCTATCATTCGGGTGGTTGTAACAGTTTGGGGTTTTTCAATAAATTGCTTTTGAAGCGTGGATTGTTAACCTATGGATGTATTTATTTAAATTGCCGTTTCAAGCACAATGTTATGTTAAATCATAGTTGTAATCAAAGGTTGTGCTGTTGCACCAATTGTATCAACAGTATGCTTAAACTAACTACGATGAAACTTAAAATGCAGTTCGACCTGAAACGAATGTAGCCATTTATTTATTTCATTTCTTGTTGTCTTTTGATGGTTCGAATCTCTATCATTCGGGTGGTTGTAACAGTTTGGGGTTTTTCAATAAATAGCTTTAGAAGCGTGGATTGTTAACCTATGGATGTATTTATTTAAATTGCCGTTTCAAGCACAATGTTATGTTTAATCATAGTTGTAATCAAAGGTTGTGCTGTTGCACAAATTGTATCGACAGTATGCTTAAAATAACTACGATGAAACTTAAAATGCAGTTCGACCTGAAACGAATGTAGCCATTTATTTATTTCATTTCTTGCTGTCTTTTGATTGTTCGAATCTCTATCATTCGGGTGGTTGTAACAGGTTGGGGTTTTTCAATAAATAGCTTTTGAAGCGTAGATTGTTAACCTATGGATGTATTTATTTAAATTGCCGTTTCAAGCACAATGTTATGTTTAATCATAGTTGTAATCAAAGGTTGTGCTGTTGCACAAATTGTATCAACAGTATGCTTAAACTAACTACGATGAAACTTAATATGCAGTTCGACCTGAAACGAATGTAGCCATTTATTTATTTCATTTCTTGCTATCTTTTGATTGTTCGAATCTCTATCATTCGGGTGGTTGTAACAGTTTGGGGTTTTTCAATAAATAGCTTTTGAAGCGTGGATTGTTAACCTATGGATGTATTTATTTAAATTGCCGTTTCAAGCACAATGTTATGTTTAATCATAGTTGTAATCAAAGGTTGTGCTGTTGCACAAATAGTATCAACAGTATGCTTAAACTAACTACGATAAAACTTAAAATGCAGTTCGACCTGAAACGAATGTAGCCATTTATTTATTTCATTTCTTGCTGTCTTTTGATTGTTCGAATCTCTATCATTCGGGTGGTTGTAACAGTTTGGGGTTTATCAATAAATAGCTTTTGAAGCGTGGATTGTTAACCTATGGATGTATTTATTTAAATTGCCGTTTCAAGCACAATGTTATGTTTAATCATAGTTTTAATCAAAGGTTGTGCTGTTGCACAAATTGTATCAACAGTAAGCTTAAACTAACTACGATGAAACTTAAAATGCAGTTCGACCTGAAACGAATGTAGCCATTTATTTATTAGCTCGCCTATTAAAAATAGGTTTAGAGCTAATGAAGTCAACCAGTCCGTCCGTCCGTCCGTCCGTCTGTCCGTCGTTTTTGTCAATGTAAATCAAGACAAAGTTAAACAGCCTAGAAGCAGGCCGGATTAGAACCAATACAATTTTTTTGAAATGGAAGCATAATATTCGCTAGTGTTTATCAAATTCCGAACACAGAATTAAGTTTTAACATAATTGTATTGGTTTTAATACCAAATTTTTATATATGATTTTTATCCTTTTTTCTAAATATAAAACAATTTTGAAAAATTTTGACGTTTGATAGGAATTGTGAAACATGAAAATGATTTTCGAGGAAATCGTATTGGTTTATATATCAAATGTTTTTTAAAGAATTTATTTTTCTTTAAATAGATAAACATATTTTGGAAACAGGAATGATGCATATAAATCAATACGATTGGAAACAATAATAAAATTTTAAAGGAAATTACATATTTTCTATACAGAACAACAATTTAGGGTTCGTAAAAGCCTTAATTGGGGCATTTCATAATATTGTTTCATGAACTGTTCAAATTGATCCAAAAATAGAATCTATAATTCAAAAACAGTGTTTTAAGTAGATTTGAACCGCATTTGTCAAACAACAAAATAATTTTTAACGAAATTGTACAGGTTTAAATAGCAAAGTGGATGGACACATTGGGAAACAGTTGTATTCAATTAAGTTTAGGACAATTCTCAAATATGCAGTTTCTTCAAGTATTTTCTATGGAGACTATCTTTATTGTCTCATAGTATATTATTGTGGATGTAAATCAATTGACCATATAACAATTACTAAAGCTTTGGGATTAAGAAGCGATCGTCTAGGTGAATGTAAACTACGATATTTTGATCTTTTACAATTGATTTTTAATAGTTTTGATTGTTATATTTAAACCAACACGATTTCAAGTAATATTGAACAACAATATATATTAATTTTGCGAGCTGCCGTTAACGTTTACAACGTTTTATTTCATTTCTTGTTGTCTTTTGATGGTTCGAATCTCTATCATTCGGGTGGTTGTAACAGTTTGGGGTTTTTCAATAAATAGCTTTTGAGGCGTGGATTGTTAACCTATGGATGTATTTATTTAAATTGCCGTTTCAAGCACAATGTTATGTTTAATCATAGTTGTAATCAAAGGTTGTGCTGTTGCACAAATTGTATAACCAGTATGCTTAAACTAACTACGATGAAACTTAAAATGCAGTTCGACCTGAAACGAATGTAGCCATTTATTTATTTCATTTCTTGCTGTCTTTTGATTGTTCGAATCTCTATCATTCGGGTGGTTGTAACAGTTTGGGGTTTTTCAATAAATAGCTTTTGAAGCGTGGATTGTTAACCTATGGATGTATTTATTTAAATTGACGTTTCAAGCACAATGTTATGTTTAATCATAGTTGTAATCAAAGGTTGTGCTGTTGCACAAATTGTATCGACAGTATGCTTAAACTAACTACGATGAAACTTAAAATGCAGTTCGACCTGAAACGAATGTAGCCATTTATTTATTTCATTTCTTGCTGTCTTTTGATTGTTCGAATCTCTATCATTCGTGTGGTTGTAACAGTTTGGCGTTTTTCAATAAATAGCTTTTGAAGCGTGGATTGTTAACCTATGGATGTATTTATTTAAATTGCCGTTTCAAGCACAATGTTATGTTTAATCATAGTTTTAATCAAAGGTTGTGCTGTTGCACAAATTGTATCAACAGTATGCTTAAACTAACTACGATGAAACTTAAAATGCAGTTCGACCTGAAACGAATGTAGCCATTTATTCATTAGCTCGCCTATTAAAAATAGGTTTAGAGCTAATGAAGTCAACCAGTCCATCCGTCCGTCCGTCCGTCCGTCTGTCCGTCGTTTTTGTCAATGTAAATCAAGACAAAATTAAACAGCCTAGAAGCAGGCCGGATTAGAACCAATACAATTTTTTTTGAAATGGAAGCATAATATTCGCTAGTGTTTATCAAATTCCGAACACAGAATTAAGTTTTAACATAATTGTATTGGTTTTAATACCAAATTTATACATATGATTTTTATCCTTTTTTCTAAATATAAAACAATTTTGAAAAATTTTGAGGTTTGATATGAATTGTGCAACATGAAAATGGTTTTCGAGGAAATCGTATTGGTTTATATATAAAATGTTTTAAAGAATTTCTATTGCTTTAAATATGTAATTAAATCGACATTTCTGGAAACAGGAATGATATATATAAATCAATACGTTTTGAAACAATAATCCAATTTTAAAGGTATTTACGTATTTTATATGCAAAACAACAATCTAAGGTTCGTAAAAGCCTTAATTGGGACATTTCATAATATTGTTTCATAAACTGTTCAAATTGATCCAAAAATGGAATCTATAATTCAAAAACAGTGTTTTAAGTAGATTTTAACTGCATTTGTCAAACAACAAAATAATTTTTAACGAAATTGTACAGGTTTAAATAGCAAAGTGGATGGACACATTGGGAAACAGTTGTATTCAATGTAGTTTAGGACAATTCTCAAATATGCAGTTTCTTCAAATATTTTCTACGGAAACTATCTCTATCGTCTCATTGTATATTATTGTGGATGTAAATCAATTGACCATAGAACAATTACTAAAGCTTTGGGATTAAGAATCGATCGTATAGGTGAACGTAAACTACGATATTTTGATCTTTTACAATTGATTTTTAATAGTTTTGATTGTCATATTTAAACCAACACGATTTCAAGTAATATTGAACAACAATATATATTAATTTTGCGAGCTGCCGTTAACGTTTACAACGTTTTATTTCATTTCTTGTTGTCATTTGATGGTTCGAATCTCTATCATTCGGGTGGTTGTAACAGTTTGGGGTTTTTCAATAAATAGCTTTTGAGGCGTGGATTGTTAACCTATGGATGTATTTATTTAAATTGCCGTTTCAAGCACAATGTTATGTTTAATCATAGTTGTAATCAAAGGTTGTGCTGTTGCACAAATTGTATAACCAGTATGCTTAAACTAACTACGATGAAACTTAAAATGCAGTTCGACCTGAAACGAATGTAGCCATTTATTTATTTCATTTCTTGCTGTCTTTTGATTGTTCTAATCTCTATCATTCGGGTGGTTGTAACAGTTTGGGGTTTTTCAATAAATAGCTTTTGAAGCGTGGATTGTTAACCTATGGACGTATTTATTTAAATTGCCGTTTCAAGCACAATGTTATGTTTAATCATAGTTGTAATCAAAGGTTGTGCTGTTGCACAAATTGTATCAACAGTATGCTTAAACTAACTACGATGAAAGTTAAAATGCAGTTCGACCTGAAACGAATGTAGCCATTTATTTATTAGCTCGCCTATTAAAAATAGGTTTAGAGCTAATGAAGTCAACCAGTCCGTCCGTCCGTCCGTCCGTCCGTCTGTCCGTCGTTTTTGTCAATGTAAATCAAGACAAAATTAAACAGCCTAGAAGCAGGCCGGATTAGAACCAATACAATTTTTAGCTCGCCTATTAAAAATAGGTTTAGAGCTAATGAAGTCAACCAGTCCGTCCGTCCGTCCGTCCGTCCGTCTGTCCGTCGTTTTTGTCAATGTAAATCAAGACAAAATTAAACAGCCTAGAAGCAGGCCGGATTAGAACCAATACAATTTTTTTGAAATGGAAGCATAATATTCGCTAGTGTTTATCAAATTCCGAACACAGAATTAAGTTTTAACATAATTGTATTAGTTTTAATACCAAATTTATATATATGATTTTTATCCTTTTTTCTAAATATAAAACAATTTTGAAAAATTTTGAGGTGTGATATGAATTGTGCAACATGAAAATGATTTTCGAGGAAATCGTATTGGTTTATATATAAAATGTTTTAAAGAATTTCTATTGCTTTAAATATGTAATTAAATCGACATTTCTGGAAACAGGAATGATATATATAAATCAATACGTTTTGAAACAATAATCCAATTTTAAAGGTATTTAAGTATTTTATATGCCAAACAACAATCTAAGGTTCGTAAAAGCCTTAATTGGGACATTTCATAATATTGTTTCATGAACTGTTCAAATTGATCCAAAAATAGAATCTATAATTCAAAAACAGTGTTTTAAGTAGATTTAAACTGCATTTGTCAAACAACAAAATAATTTTTAACGAAATTGTACAGGTTTAAATAGCTAAGTGGATGGACACATTGGGAAACAGTTGTATTCAATGTAGTTTAGAACAATTCTCAAATATGCAGATTTTTCAAATATTTTCTACGGAAACTATCTATCGTCTCATAGTATATTATTGTGGATGTAAATCAATTGACCATAGAACAATTACTAAAGCTTCGGGATTAAGAATCGATCGTCTAGGTGAACGTAAACTACGATATTTTTATCTTTTATAATTGAGTTTTAATAGTTTTGATTGCTATATTTAAACCAACACGATTTCAAGTAATATTGAACAACAATATATATTAATTTTGCGAGCTGCCGTTAACGTTTACAACGTTTTATTTCATTTCTTGTTGTCTTTTGATGGTTCGAATCTCTATCATTCGGGTGGTTGTAACAGTTTGGGGTTTTTCAATAAATAGCTTTTGAAGCGTGGATTGTTAACCTATGGATGTATTTATTTAAATTGCCGTTTCAAGCACAATGTTATGTTTAATCATAGTTGTAATCAAAGGTTGTGCTGTTGCACAAATTGTATCGACAGTATGCTTAAAATAACTACGATGAAACTTAAAATGCAGTTCGACCTGAAACGAATGTAGCCATTTATTTATTTCATTTCTTGCTATCTTTTGATTGTTCGAATCTCTATCATTCGGGTGGTTGTAACAGTTTGGGGTTTTTCAATAAATAGCTTTTGAAGCGTGGATTGTTAACCTATGGATGTATTTATTTAAATTGCCGTTTCAAGCACAATGTTATGTTTAATCATAGTTGTAATCAAAGGTTGTGCTGTTGCACAAATAGTATCAACAGTATGCTTAAACTAACTACGATAAAACTTAAAATGCAGTTCGACCTGAAACGAATGTAGCCATATATTTATTTCATTTCTTGCTGTCTTTTGATTGTTCGAATCTCTATCATTCGGGTGGTTGTAACTGTTTGGGGTTTTTCAATAAATAGCTTTTGAAGCGTGGATTGTTAACCTATGGATGTATTTATTTAAATTGCCGTTTCAAGCACAATGTTATGTTTAATCATAGTTGTAATCAAAGGTTGTGCTGTTGCACAAATTGTATAACCAGTATGCTTAAACTAACTACGATGAAACTTAAAATGCAGTTCGACCTGAAACGAATGTAGCCATTTATTTATTTCATTTCTTGCTGTCTTTTGATTGTTCGAATCTCTATCATTCGGGTGGTTGTAACAGTTTGGGGTTTTTCAATAAATAGCTTTTGAAGCGTGGATTGTTAACCTATGGATGTATTTATTTAAATCGCCGTTTCAAGCACAATGTTATGTTTAATCATAGTTGTAATCAAAGGTTGTGCTGTTGCACAAATAGTATCAACAGTATGCTTAAACTAACTACGATAAAACTTAAAATGCAGTTCGACCTGAAACGAATGTAGCCATTTATTTATTTCATTTCTTGCTGTCTTTTGATTGTTCGAATCTCTATCATTCGGGTGGTTGTAACAGTTTGGGGTTTTTCAATAAATAGCTTTTGAAGCGTGGATTGTTAACCTATGGATGTATTTATTTAAATCGCCGTTTCAAGCACAATGTTATGTTTAATCATAGTTGTAATCAAAGGTTGTGCTGTTGCACAAATAGTATCAACAGTATGCTTAAACTAACTACGATAAAACTTAAAATGCAGTTCGACCTGAAACGAATGTAGCCATTTATTTATTTCATTTCTTGCTGTCTTTTGATTGTTCGAATCTCTATCATTCGGGTGGTTGTAACAGTTTGGGGTTTTTCAATAAATTGCTTTTGAAGCGTGGATTGTTAACCTATGGATGTATTTATTTAAATTGCCGTTTCAAGCACAATGTTATGTTAAATCATAGTTGTAATCAAAGGTTGTGCTGTTGCACAAATAGTATCAACAGTATGCTTAAACTAACTACGATAAAACTTAAAATGCAGTTCGACCTGAAACGAATGTAGCCATTTATTTATTTCATTTCTTGCTGTCTTTTGATTGTTCGAATCTCTATCATTCGGGTGGTTGTAACTGTTTGGGGTTTTTCAATAAATAGCTTTTGAAGCGTGGATGGTTAACCTATGCATGTATTTATTTAAATTGCCGTTTCAAGCACAATGTTATGTTTAATCATAGTTTTAATCAAAGGTTGTGCTGTTGCACAAATTGTATCAACAGTATGCTTAAACTAACTACGATGAATCTTAAAATGCAGTTCGACCTGAAACGAATGTAGCCATTTATTTATTTCATTTCTTGTTGTCTTTTGATGGTTCGAATCTCTATCATTCGGGTGGTTGTAACAGTTTGGGGTTTTTCAATAAATAGCTTTTGAGGCGTGGATTGTAAACCTATGGATGTATTTATTTAAATTGCCGTTTCAAGCACAATGTTATGTTTAATCATAGTTGTAATCAAAGGTTGTGCTGTTGCACAAATTGTATAACCAGTATGCTTAAACTAACTACGATGAAACTTAAAATGCAGTTCGACCTGAAACGAATGTAGCCATTTATTTATTTCATTTCTTGCTGTCATTTGATTGTTCGAATCTCTATCATTCGGGTGGTTGTAACAGTTTGGGGTTTTTCAATAAATAGCTTTTGAAGCGTGGATTGTTAACCTATGGATGTATTTATTTAAATCGCCGTTTCAAGCACAATGTTATGTTTAATCATAGTTGTAATCAAAGGTTGTGCTGTTGCACAAATAGTATCAACAGTATGCTTAAACTAACTACGATAAAACTTAAAATGCAGTTCGACCTGAAACGAATGTAGCCATTTATTTATTTCATTTCTTGCTGTCTTTTGATTGTTCGAATCTCTATCATTCGGGTGGTTGTAACAGTTTGGGGTTTTTCAATAAATAGCTTTTGAAGCGTGGATTGTTAACCTATGGATGTATTTATTTAAATTGCCGTTTCAAGCACAATGTTATGTTTAATCATAGTTTTAATCAAAGGTTGTGCTGTTGCACAAATTGTATCAACAGTATGCTTAAACTAACTACGATGAATCTTAAAATGCAGTTCGACCTGAAACGAATGTAGCCATTTATTTATTTCATTTCTTGCTGTCTTTTGATTGTTCGAATCTCTATCCTTCGGGTGGTTGTAACAGTTTGGGGTTTTTCAATAAATTGCTTTTGAAGCGTGGATTGTTAACCTATGGATGTATTTATTTAAATTGCCGTTTCAAGCACAATGTTATGTTAAATCATAGTTGTAATCAAAGGTTGTGCTGTTGCACAAATAGTATCAACAGTATGCTTAAACTAACTACGATAAAACTTAAAATGCAGTTCGACCTGAAACGAATGTAGCCATTTATTTATTTCATTTCTTGCTGTCTTTTGATTGTTCGAATCTCTATCATTCGGGTGGTTGTAACAGTTTGGGGTTTTTCAATAAATAGCTTTTGAAGCGTGGATTTTAAACCTATGGATGTATTTATTTAAATCGCCGTTTCAAGCACAATGTTATGTTTAATCATAGTTGTAATCAAAGGTTGTGCTGTTGCACAAATTGTATAACCAGTATGCTTAAACTAACTACGATGAAACTTAAAATGCAGTTCGACCTGAAACGAATGTAGCCATTTATTTATTTCATTTCTTGCTGTCATTTGATTGTTCGAATCTCTATCATTCGGGTGGTTGTAACAGTTTGGGGTTTTTCAATAAATAGCTTTTGAAGCGTGGATTGTTAACCTATGGATGTATTTATTTAAATCGCCGTTTCAAGCACAATGTTATGTTTAATCATAGTTGTAATCAAAGGTTGTGCTGTTGCACAAATAGTATCAACAGTATGCTTAAACTAACTACGATAAAACTTAAAATGCAGTTCGACCTGAAACGAATGTAGCCATTTATTTATTTCATTTCTTGCTGTCTTTTGATTGTTCGAATCTCTATCATTCGGGTGGTTGTAACAGTTTGGGGTTTTTCAATAAATAGCTTTTGAAGCGTGGATTGTTAACCTATGGATGTATTTATTTAAATTGCCGTTTCAAGCACAATGTTATGTTTAATCATAGTTTTAATCAAAGGTTGTGCTGTTGCACAAATTGTATCAACAGTATGCTTAAACTAACTACGATGAATCTTAAAATGCAGTTCGACCTGAAACGAATGTAGCCATTTATTTATTTCATTTCTTGCTGTCTTTTGATTGTTCGAATCTCTATCATTCGGGTGGTTGTAACAGTTTGGGGTTTTTCAATAAATTGCTTTTGAAGCGTGGATTGTTAACCTATGGATGTATTTATTTAAATTGCCGTTTCAAGCACAATGTTATGTTAAATCATAGTTGTAATCAAAGGTTGTGCTGTTGCACAAATAGTATCAACAGTATGCTTAAACTAACTACGATAAAACTTAAAATGCAGTTCGACCTGAAACGAATGTAGCCATTTATTTATTTCATTTCTTGCTGTCTTTTGATTGTTCGAATCTCTATCATTCGGGTGGTTGTAACAGTTTGGGGTTTTTCAATAAATAGCTTTTGAAGCGTGGATTTTAAACCTATGGATGTATTTATTTAAATCGCCGTTTCAAGCACAATGTTATGTTTAATCATAGTTGTAATCAAAGGTTGTGCTGTTGCACAAATAGTATCAACAGTATGCTTAAACTAACTACGATAAAACTTAAAATGCAGTTCGACCTGAAACGAATGTAGCCATTTATTTATTTCATTTCTTGCTGTCTTTTGATTGTTCGAATCTCTATCATTCGGGTGGTTGTAACAGTTTGGGGTTTTTCAATAAATTGCTTTTGAAGCGTGGATTGTTAACCTATGGATGTATTTATTTAAATTGCCGTTTCAAGCACAATGTTATGTTAAATCATAGTTGTAATCAAAGGTTGTGCTGTTGCACCAATTGTATCAACAGTATGCTTAAACTAACTACGATGAAACTTAAAATGCAGTTCGACCTGAAACGAATGTAGCCATTTATTTATTTCATTTCTTGTTGTCTTTTGATGGTTCGAATCTCTATCATTCGGGTGGTTGTAACAGTTTGGGGTTTTTCAATAAATAGCTTTAGAAGCGTGGATTGTTAACCTATGGATGTATTTATTTAAATTGCCGTTTCAAGCACAATGTTATGTTTAATCATAGTTGTAATCAAAGGTTGTGCTGTTGCACAAATTGTATCGACAGTATGCTTAAAATAACTACGATGAAACTTAAAATGCAGTTCGACCTGAAACGAATGTAGCCATTTATTTATTTCATTTCTTGCTGTCTTTTGATTGTTCGAATCTCTATCATTCGGGTGGTTGTAACAGGTTGGGGTTTTTCAATAAATAGCTTTTGAAGCGTAGATTGTTAACCTATGGATGTATTTATTTAAATTGCCGTTTCAAGCACAATGTTATGTTTAATCATAGTTGTAATCAAAGGTTGTGCTGTTGCACAAATTGTATCAACAGTATGCTTAAACTAACTACGATGAAACTTAATATGCAGTTCGACCTGAAACGAATGTAGCCATTTATTTATTTCATTTCTTGCTATCTTTTGATTGTTCGAATCTCTATCATTCGGGTGGTTGTAACAGTTTGGGGTTTTTCAATAAATAGCTTTTGAAGCGTGGATTGTTAACCTATGGATGTATTTATTTAAATTGCCGTTTCAAGCACAATGTTATGTTTAATCATAGTTGTAATCAAAGGTTGTGCTGTTGCACAAATAGTATCAACAGTATGCTTAAACTAACTACGATAAAACTTAAAATGCAGTTCGACCTGAAACGAATGTAGCCATTTATTTATTTCATTTCTTGCTGTCTTTTGATTGTTCGAATCTCTATCATTCGGGTGGTTGTAACAGTTTGGGGTTTATCAATAAATAGCTTTTGAAGCGTGGATTGTTAACCTATGGATGTATTTATTTAAATTGCCGTTTCAAGCACAATGTTATGTTTAATCATAGTTGTAATCAAAGGTTGTGCTGTTGCACAAATTGTATAACCAGTATGCTTAAACTAACTACGATGAAACTTAAAATGCAGTTCGACCTGAAACGAATGTAGCCATTTATTTATTTCATTTCTTGCTGTCATTTGATTGTTCGAATCTCTATCATTCGGGTGGTTGTAACAGTTTGGGGTTTTTCAATAAATAGCTTTTGAAGCGTGGATTGTTAACCTATGGATGTATTTATTTAAATCGCCGTTTCAAGCACAAGGTTATGTTTAATCATAGTTGTAATCAAAGGTTGTGCTGTTGCACAAATAGTATCAACAGTATGCTTAAACTAACTACGATAAAACTTAAAATGCAGTTCGACCTGAAACGAATGTAGCCATTTATTTATTTCATTTCTTGCTGTCTTTTGATTGTTCGAATCTCTATCATTCGGGTGGTTGTAACAGTTTGGGGTTTTTCAATAAATAGCTTTTGAAGCGTGGATTGTTAACCTATGGATGTATTTATTTAAATTGCCGTTTCAAGCACAATGTTATGTTTAATCATAGTTTTAATCAAAGGTTGTGCTGTTGCACAAATTGTATCAACAGTATGCTTAAACTAACTACGATGAATCTTAAAATGCAGTTCGACCTGAAACGAATGTAGCCATTTATTTATTTCATTTCTTGCTGTCTTTTGATTGTTCGAATCTCTATCATTCGGGTGGTTGTAACAGTTTGGGGTTTTTCAATAAATTGCTTTTGAAGCGTGGATTGTTAACCTATGGATGTATTTATTTAAATTGCCGTTTCAAGCACAATGTTATGTTAAATCATAGTTGTAATCAAAGGTTGTGCTGTTGCACAAATAGTATCAACAGTATGCTTAAACTAACTACGATAAAACTTAAAATGCAGTTCGACCTGAAACGAATGTAGCCATTTATTTATTTCATTTCTTGCTGTCTTTTGATTGTTCGAATCTCTATCATTCGGGTGGTTGTAACAGTTTGGGGTTTTTCAATAAATAGCTTTTGAAGCGTGGATTTTAAACCTATGGATGTATTTATTTAAATCGCCGTTTCAAGCACAATGTTATGTTTCATCATAGTTGTAATCAAAGGTTGTGCTGTTGCACAAATAGTATCAACAGTATGCTTAAACTAACTACGATAAAACTTAAAATGCAGTTCGACCTGAAACGAATGTAGCCATTTATTTATTTCATTTCTTGCTGTCTTTTGATTGTTCGAATCTCTATCATTCGGGTGGTTGTAACAGTTTGGGGTTTTTCAATAAATTGCTTTTGAAGCGTGGATTGTTAACCTATGGATGTATTTATTTAAATTGCCGTTTCAAGCACAATGTTATGTTAAATCATAGTTGTAATCAAAGGTTGTGCTGTTGCACCAATTGTATCAACAGTATGCTTAAACTAACTACGATGAAACTTAAAATGCAGTTCGACCTGAAACGAATGTAGCCATTTATTTATTTCATTTCTCGTTGTCTTTTGATGGTTCGAATCTCTATCATTCGGGTGGTTGTAACAGTTTGGGGTTTTTCAATAAATAGCTTTAGAAGCGTGGATTGTTAACCTATGGATGTATTTATTTAAATTGCCGTTTCAAGCACAATGTTATGTTTAATCATAGTTGTAATCAAAGGTTGTGCTGTTGCACAAATTGTATCGACAGTATGCTCAAAATAACTACGATGAAACTTAAAATGCAGTTCGACCTGAAACGAATGTAGCCATTTATTTATTTCATTTCTTGCTGTCTTTTGATTGTTCGAATCTCTATCATTCGGGTGGTTGTAACAGGTTGGGGTTTTTCAATAAATAGCTTTTGAAGCGTAGATTGTTAACCTATGGATGTATTTATTTAAATTGCCGTTTCAAGCACAATGTTATGTTTAATCATAGTTGTAATCAAAGGTTGTGCTGTTGCACAAATTGTATCAACAGTATGCTTAAACTAACTACGATGAAACTTAATATGCAGTTCGACCTGAAACGAATGTAGCCATTTATTTATTTCATTTCTTGCTATCTTTTGATTGTTCGAATCTCTATCATTCGGGTGGTTGTAACAGTTTGGGGTTTTTCAATAAATAGCTTTTGAAGCGTGGATTGTTAACCTATGGATGTATTTATTTAAATTGCCGTTTCAAGCACAATGTTATGTTTAATCATAGTTGTAATCAAAGGTTGTGCTGTTGCACAAATAGTATCAACAGTATGCTTAAACTAACTACGATAAAACTTAAAATGCAGTTCGACCTGAAACGAATGTAGCCATTTATTTATTTCATTTCTTGCTGTCTTTTGATTGTTCGAATCTCTATCATTCGGGTGGTTGTAACAGTTTGGGGTTTTTCAATAAATAGCTTTTGAAGCGTGGATTGTTAACCTATGGATGTATTTATTTAAATTGCCGTTTCAAGCACAATGTTATGTTTAATCATAGTTGTAATCAAAGGTTGTGCTGTTGCACAAATTGTATCGACAGTATGCTCAAAATAACTACGATGAAACTTAAAATGCAGTTCGACCTGAAACGAATGTAGCCATTTATTTATTTCATTTCTTGCTGTCTTTTGATTGTTCGAATCTCTATCATTCGGGTGGTTGTAACAGGTTGGGGTTTTTCAATAAATAGCTTTTGAAGCGTAGATTGTTAACCTATGGATGTATTTATTTAAATTGCCGTTTCAAGCACAATGTTATGTTTAATCATAGTTGTAATCAAAGGTTGTGCTGTTGCACAAATTGTATCAACAGTATGCTTAAACTAACTACGATGAAACTTAATATGCAGTTCGACCTGAAACGAATGTAGCCATTTATTTATTTCATTTCTTGCTATCTTTTGATTGTTCGAATCTCTATCATTCGGGTGGTTGTAACAGTTTGGGGTTTTTCAATAAATAGCTTTTGAAGCGTGGATTGTTAACCTATGGATGTATTTATTTAAATTGCCGTTTCAAGCACAATGTTATGTTTAATCATAGTTGTAATCAAAGGTTGTGCTGTTGCACAAATAGTATCAACAGTATGCTTAAACTAACTACGATAAAACTTAAAATGCAGTTCGACCTGAAACGAATGTAGCCATTTATTTATTTCATTTCTTGCTGTCTTTTGATTGTTCGAATCTCTATCATTCGGGTGGTTGTAACAGTTTGGGGTTTATCAATAAATAGCTTTTGAAGCGTGGATTGTTAACCTATGGATGTATTTATTTAAATTGCCGTTTCAAGCACAATGTTATGTTTAATCATAGTTTTAATCAAAGGTTGTGCTGTTGCACAAATTGTATCAACAGTAAGCTTAAACTAACTACGATGAAACTTAAAATGCAGTTCGACCTGAAACGAATGTAGCCATTTATTTATTAGCTCGCCTATTAAAAATAGGTTTAGAGCTAATAAAGTCAACCAGTCCGTCCGTCCGTCCGTCCGTCTGTCCGTCGTTTTTGTCAATGTAAATCAAGACAAAGTTAAACAGCCTAGAAGCAGGCCGGATTAGAACCAATACAATTTTTTTGAAATGGAAGCATAATATTCGCTAGTGTTTATCAAATTCCGAACACAGAATTAAGTTTTAACATAATTGTATTGGTTTTAATACCAAATTTTTATATATGATTTTTATCCTTTTTTCTAAATATAAAACAATTTTGAAAAATTTTGACGTTTGATATGAATTGTGAAACATGAAAATGATTTTCGAGGAAATCGTATTGGTTTATATATCAAATGTTTTTTAAAGAATTTATTTTTCTTTAAATAGATAAACATATTTTGGAAACAGGAATGATGCATATAAATCAATACGATTGGAAACAATAATAAAATTTTAAAGGAAATTACATATTTTCTATACAGAACAACAATTTAGGGTTCGTAAAAGCCTTAATTGGGGCATTTCATAATATTGTTTCATGAACTGTTCAAATTGATCCAAAAATAGAATCTATAATTCAAAAACAGTGTTTTAAGTAGATTTGAACCGCATTTGTCAAACAACAAAATAATTTTTAACGAAATTGTACAGGTTTAAATAGCAAAGTGGATGGACACATTGGGAAACAGTTGTATTCAATTAAGTTTAGGACAATTCTCAAATATGCAGTTTCTTCAAGTATTTTCTATGGAGACTATCTTTATTGTCTCATAGTATATTATTGTGGATGTAAATCAATTGACCATATAACAATTACTAAAGCTTTGGGATTAAGAAGCGATCGTCTAGGTGAATGTAAACTACGATATTTTGATCTTTTACAATTGATTTTTAATAGTTTTGATTGTTATATTTAAACCAACACGATTTCAAGTAATATTGAACAACAATATATATTAATTTTGCGAGATGCCGTTAACGTTTACAACGTTTTATTTCATTTCTTGTTGTCTTTTGATGGTTCGAATCTCTATCATTCGGGTGGTTGTAACAGTTTGGGGTTTTTCAATAAATAGCTTTTGAGGCGTGGATTGTGAACCTATGGATGTATTTATTTAAATTGCCGTTTCAAGCACAATGTTATGTTTAATCATAGTTGTAATCAAAGGTTGTGCTGTTGCACAAATTGTATAACCAGTATGCTTAAACTAACTACGATGAAACTTAAAATGCAGTTCGACCTGAAACGAATGTAGCCATTTATTTATTTCATTTCTTGCTGTCTTTTGATTGTTCGAATCTCTATCATTCGGGTGGTTGTAACAGTTTGGGGTTTTTCAATAAATAGCTTTTGAAGCGTGGATTGTTAACCTATGGATGTATTTATTTAAATTGACGTTTCAAGCACAATGTTATGTTTAATCATAGTTGTAATCAAAGGTTGTGCTGTTGCACAAATTGTATCGACAGTATGCTTAAACTAACTACGATGAAACTTAAAATGCAGTTCGACCTGAAACGAATGTAGCCATTTATTTATTTCATTTCTTGCTGTCTTTTGATTGTTCGAATCTCTATCATTCGTGTGGTTGTAACAGTTTGGCGTTTTTCAATAAATAGCTTTTGAAGCGTGGATTGTTAACCTATGGATGTATTTATTTAAATTGCCGTTTCAAGCACAATGTTATGTTTAATCATAGTTGTAATCAAAGGTTGTGCTGTTGCACAAATAGTATCAACAGTATGCTTAAACTAACTACGATGAAACTTAATGCAGTTCGACCTGAAACGAATGTAACCATTTATTTATTTCATTTCTTGCTGTCTTTTGATTGTTCGAATCTCTATCATTCGGGTGGTTGTAACAGTTTGGGGTTTTTCAATAAATAGCTTTTGAAGCGTGGATTGTTAACCTATGGATGTATTTATTTAAATCGCCGTTTCAAGCACAATGTTATGTTTAATCATAGTTGTAATCAAAGGTTGTGCTGTTGCACAAATAGTATCAACAGTATGCTTAAACTAACTACCATGAAACTTAAAATGCAGTTCGACCTGAAACGAATGTAGCCATTTATTTATTTCATTTCTTGTTGTCTTTTGATGGTTCGAATCTCTATCATTCGGGTGGTTGTAACAGTTTGGGGTTTTTCAATAAATAGCTTTTGAGGCGTGGATTGTTAACCTATGGATGTATTTATTTAAATTGCCGTTTCAAGCACAATGTTATGTTTAATCATAGTTGTAATCAAAGGTTGTGCTGTTGCACAAATTGTATAACCAGTATGCTTAAACTAACTACGATGAAACTTAAAATGCAGTTCGACCTGAAACGAATGTAGCCATTTATTTATTTCATTTCTTGCTGTCTTTTGATTGTTCGAATCTCTATCATTCGGGTGGTTGTAACAGTTTGGGGTTTTTCAATAAATAGCTTTTGAAGCGTGGATTGTTAACCTATGGATGTATTTATTTAAATTGACGTTTCAAGCACAATGTTATGTTTAATCATAGTTGTAATCAAAGGTTGTGCTGTTGCACAAATTGTATCGACAGTATGCTTAAAATAACTACGATGAAACTTAAAATGCAGTTCGACCTGAAACGAATGTAGCCATTTATTTATTTCATTTCCTGCTGTCTTTTGATTGTTCGAATCTCTATCATTCGGGTGGTTGTAACAGTTTGGGGTTTTTCAATAAATAGCTTTTGAAGCGTGGATTGTTAACCTATGGATGTATTTATTTAAATTGACGTTTCAAGCACAATGTTATGTTTAATCATAGTTGTAATCAAAGGTTGTGCTGTTGCACAAATTGTATCGACAGTATGCTTAAACTAACTACGATGAAACTTAAAATGCAGTTCGACCTGAAACGAATGTAGCCATTTATTTATTTCATTTCTTGCTGTCTTTTGATTGTTCGAATCTCTATCATTCGTGTGGTTGTAACAGTTTGGCGTTTTTCAATAAATAGCTTTTGAAGCGTGGATTGTTAACCTATGGATGTATTTATTTAAATTGCCGTTTCAAGCACAATGTTATGTTTAATCATAGTTGTAATCAAAGGTTGTGCTGTTGCACAAATAGTATCAACAGTATGCTTAAACTAACTACGATGAAACTTAATGCAGTTCGACCTGAAACGAATGTAACCATTTATTTATTTCATTTCTTGCTCTCTTTTGATTGTTCGAATCTCTATCATTCGGGTGGTTGTAACAGTTTGGGGTTTTTCAATAAATAGCTTTTGAAGCGTGGATTATTAACCTATGGATGTATTTATTTAAATCGCCGTTTCAAGCACAATGTTATGTTTAATCATAGTTGTAATCAAAGGTTGTGCTGTTGCACAAATAGTATCAACAGTATGCTTAAACTAACTACCATGAAACTTAAAATGCAGTTCGACCTGAAACGAATGTAGCCATTTATTTATTTCATTTCTTGTTGTCTTTTGATGGTTCGAATCTCTATCATTCGGGTGGTTGTAACAGTTTGGGGTTTTTCAATAAATAGCTTTTGAGGCGTGGATTGTTAACCTATGGATGTATTTATTTAAATTGCCGTTTCAAGCACAATGTTATGTTTAATCATAGTTGTAATCAAAGGTTGTGCTGTTGCACAAATTGTATAACCAGTATGCTTAAACTAACTACGATGAAACTTAAAATGCAGTTCGACCTGAAACGAATGTAGCCATTTATTTATTTCATTTCTTGCTGTCTTTTGATTGTTCGAATCTCTATCATTCGGGTGGTTGTAACAGTTTGGGGTTTTTCAATAAATAGCTTTTGAAGCGTGGATTGTTAACCTATGGATGTATTTATTTAAATTGACGTTTCAAGCACAATGTTATGTTTAATCATAGTTGTAATCAAAGGTTGTGCTGTTGCACAAATTGTATCGACAGTATGCTTAAACTAACTACGATGAAACTTAAAATGCAGTTCGACCTGAAACGAATGTAGCCATTTATTTATTTCATTTCTTGCTGTCTTTTGATTGTTCGAATCTCTATCATTCGTGTGGTTGTAACAGTTTGGCGTTTTTCAATAAATAGCTTTTGAAGCGTGGATTGTTAACCTATGGATGTATTTATTTAAATTGCCGTTTCAAGCACAATGTTATGTTTAATCATAGTTGTAATCAAAGGTTGTGCTGTTGCACAAATAGTATCAACAGTATGCTTAAACTAACTACGATGAAACTTAATGCAGTTCGACCTGAAACGAATGTAACCATTTATTTATTTCATTTCTTGCTCTCTTTTGATTGTTCGAATCTCTATCATTCGGGTGGTTGTAACAGTTTGGGGTTTTTCAATAAATAGCTTTTGAAGCGTGGATTGTTAACCTATGGATGTATTTATTTAAATCGCCGTTTCAAGCACAATGTTATGTTTAATCATAGTTGTAATCAAAGGTTGTGCTGTTGCACAAATAGTATCAACAGTATGCTTAAACTAACTACGATGAAACTTAAAATACAGTTCGACCTGAAACGAATGTAGCCATTTATTTATTTCATTTCTTGCTGTCTTTTGATTGTTCGAATCTCTATCATTCGGGTGGTTGTAACAGTTTGGGGTTTTTCAATAAATAGCTTTTGAAGCGTGGATTGTTAACCTATGGATGTATTTATTTAAATCGCCGTTTCAAGCATAATGTTAAGTTTAATCATAGTTGTAATCAAAGGTTGTGCTGTTGCACAAATTGTATCGACAGTATGCTTAAACTAACTACGATGAAACTTAAAATGCAGTTCGACCTGAAACGAATGTAGCCATTTATTTATTTCATTTCTTGCTGTCTTTTGATTGTTCGAATCTCTATCATTCGGGTGGTTGTAACAGTTTGGGGTTTTTCAATAAATAGCTTTTGAAGCGTGGATTGTTAACCTATGGACGTATTTATTTAAATTGCGGTTTCAAGCACAATGTTATGTTTAATCATAGTTGTAATCAAAGGTTGTGCTGTTGCACAAATTGTATCGACAGTATGCTTAAAATAACTACGATGAAACTTAAAATGCAGTTCGACCTGAAACGAATGTAGCCATTTATTTATTTCATTTCCTGCTGTCTTTTGATTGTTCGAATCTCTATCATTCGGGTGGTTGTAACAGTTTGGGGTTTTTCAATAAATAGCTTTTGAAGCGTGGATTGTTAACCTATGGATGTATTTATTTAAATTGCGGTTTCAAGCACAATGTTATGTTTAATCATAGTTGTAATCAAAGGTTGTGCTGTTGCACAAATTGTATCGACAGTATGCTTAAAATAACTACGATGA
Source organism: Desoria tigrina (assembly GCA_906901685.1). NCBI lineage: Eukaryota > Metazoa > Arthropoda > Collembola > Entomobryomorpha > Isotomidae > Desoria > Desoria tigrina. Next base: position 230,385 of record CAJQTU010000028.1, read on the forward strand.
AACTTAAAATGCAGTTCGACCTGAAACGAATGTAGCCATTTATTTATTTCATTTCCTGCTGTCTTTTGATTGTTCGAATCTCTATCATTCGGGTGGTTGTAACAGGTTGGGGTTTTTCAATAAATAGCTTTTGGAGCGTGGATTGTTAACCTATGGATGTATTTATTTAAATCGCCGTTTCAAGCACAATGTTATGTTTAATCATAGTTGTAATCAAAGGTTGTGCTGTTGCACAAATAGTATCAACAGTATGCTTAAACTAACTACGATGAAACTTAAAATGCAGTTCGACCTGAAACGAATGTAGCCATTTATTTATTTCATTTCTTGCTGTCTTTTGTTTGTTCGAATCTCTATCATTCGGGTGGTTGTAACAGTTTGGGGTTTTTCAATAAATAGCTTTTGAAGGGTAGATTGTTAACCTATGGATGTATTTATTTAAATTGCCGTTTCAAGCACAATGTTATGTTTAATCATAGTTGTAATCAAAGGTTGTGCTGTTGCACAAATTGTATCAACAGTATGCTTAAACTAACTACGATGAAACTTAATATGCAGTTCGACCTGAAACGAATGTAGCCATTTATTTATTTCATTTCTTGCTGTCTTTTGATTGTTCGAATCTCTATCATTCGGGTGGTTGTAACAGTTTGGGGTTTTTCAATAAATAGCTTTTGAAGCGTGGATTGTTAACCTATGGATGTATTTATTTAAATTGCCGTTTCAAGCACAATGTTATGTTTAATCATAGTTGTAATCAAAGGTTGTGCTGTTGCACAAATAGTATCAACAGTATGCTTAAACTAACTACGATAAAACTTAAAATGCAGTTCGACCTGAAACGAATGTAGCCATTTATTTATTTCATTTCTTGCTGTCTTTTGATTGTTCGAATCTCTATCGTTCGGGTGGTTGTAACAGGTTGGGGCTTTTCAATAAATAGCTTTTGAAGCGTGGATTGTTAACCTATGGATGTATTTATTTAAATCGCCGTTTCAAGCATAATGTTAAGTTTAATCATAGTTGTATTCAAAGGTTGTGCTGTTGCACAAATAGTATCAACAGTATGCTTAAACTAAACTTTTTGAAATCGTGCACAATTCAATTAATTTTGATAACGATTCCTTAAATTCCATCCTCCGTGCTTCGTAATCCGTAATCCGTAATCACTGCAATAATGTCACAAGTTACGACATGAAATAGTAGAAACATCCGTTGTTTGCATACTTATTTACTAATCTCAAAAGCGGGCACAAATAGTTGCTCAAATCGATAATATTATCTCGATACATATGAATAGTATAGTACAGCAGTTAAAAGATAAAATAATATTTTTAAAAAACAATATTATGGTGTGATATTTTTGTTTATGAGGCGACAAAATATTATTCCTTTCTGCAGTTTGAATTCCTATTCTTATTTCCTAACCAGGAAAACCTGGTCTAGATTTCGCTTCAAATTCGGTAAGACTACTTGAGGCCTAGAGTAAAGCTTTGTTAAACAGTATGGTATAAATATAATAAACATCTAAAACCGAGTTCAACTGAAAATTTGATTGTTTCCTATTTTTTCATATTGATAATGCTCTGACTTTTTTCAGCTTTTAAAAAAAATCTATACATTCGTAAATTACTTCTGTAGCAAAATTGAATGAACACGAATGGTCAGTTCAAGTTATTTTCTTTCCGAGTTCTCTTTTCTTACCACATTTGAACGAGAAATTAATTACAATCAAAGATTTCTTAGAGTTTCCCCCACTTTTAGGGATCGATTTCGGAATCCCAGATTGACAATGAAGGATCAAGTAGTTCCAACTCAGGACTGAAATACAAGGGCCTTTAATTTTTGCATCGGAATTTCGGAAACGGGGGTAAATGTACCGGAAGTGGCCATCTCCACAACTTTATCCCTCCTCCAGGGTGGTTAGATTGGACTGTGGAGATTAAAACGGACCTCATCCCAAAAGTGCTTAAATAGTTTGAAGAGGTTTAATGAGGCAAGTGAATAAAGATTAAGTGTTTCTCTTCGACTAAAGAACAAAAGTTTAGGGACTGAATTCCAACCAACTTCCTCTTCATTCAAGAAGAACCTCGAAATCAGACTAGGAGGATCATTACGGACGGATTATGGCTCATCCCCACATTTCTTTAGACTTTATACAATACTACACTAATACTTGAGTCTTTAGAAGTCGTAACAAACTGTAGTCCTGTATTGAATAGTAGAATTCTTAGGTAATAATAGGCCTTAACGAATTAGGTCCTCTTAATCCGGGGTTTCTTGGGATTTCGGGAATCGTTTTTGGTGTGATAAGATACGATATCTTCTGGAACAGGAACGTTATAACGTACGACCTAGAATAGAACGTAACGAAATTCAGTTTTCTTTGTCAGAGGGTTGCAAATTTTGCCCATGTTTTTGATTTTTCAAGGACTAATTAATTTGAGGTTTCATTTCATGTATTATTTTCTATTTTTCAGTGATTTTGAGGTCTGTTTATGAATTATTTTATTTTATACCTGAATTTTCATGTGACATACGATATTCAACGTTTAGTTAAACATCGGTTTCGATTTAAAAACTCAAAATGGCAATGTCATCACAACATTTTATTACAATTCAACCTTTTTTATTTCAATTCTGATATAAATTTTTTCTCATTGTACATTATACCTCCTTGGTTAGCTCGGAATGATGAATATTTATATAACCGTACCATGTAGTTTGGTTAAATTATGTATGTAGATTTATTAGTTATAAATTATTATTATCAAGTGGATATTTTTATTCTTCCTTTAACGTTTTGAATTGGAATGAACTGAAGATTTCAAAAACATGTTGCATCCAGTTAGTTGAATGGATTACTTTTAGAGCCAGACGATGATACTAGGTGTAGGGATCCCACCGACTTCGCAGTTGACAGTTCGACGAGGTCCATTAAGTACAAAAAGCGCGTCGTTGGAAGGAGTGACGAGGAATCGGCCGAAGAGGTCTTGCGATTGGATCGGCCGCGCGGGTCGTTTCCACAAACTCTTTTCTGATGATCTCCCTACTCCAGGCACTAACTCTACTTTACCTGTAATTACAATTAAGAATAATGGCTAATTTTAATTACACTTGAGGATCAGTAGAAGAACAAGTCCATGGGTGTTTACAAAAGCAAAAGTTTTTTTAGAACGACAGTATTTTCGCCTGTTCTGGGTCCCATGGAACATTTCCCTTTCTTAGTACATTGTTCGTTATTGACCAAATTGCATAAAGACAATTGTACTAAACGATAGCTGTCCGTAGTGGGAACACGAGACGAACCCCAACAAACGCCTTAAATACCACGCTCAGACCTTAACAAACTAATGGTGACGACCCAAAACTGGCATTCAGTCTTGTACACGGGACATCCCTATACTATCGCAACAGAATATTTCCGCCCAAACTTACCGGATTGCAGTTCGAGGAACAGGACGTCCTCTTTATTAACGGAAGTTGCAAATAAGTCATAGGAATGAAAGCGCTGGGAAGGGAAGAACGCGACGTCGCTGATATTTAACGACGTTTTCACGTCAAACGAAAACTGAAGACCAGTTTCTAAAAAATACAAATCATTGAAATAATTAATTGAATTAGCCACTTCAACCATCAAATATCTATATTTTTTAAATCGGATGAAAACGTACGTTTAACCAACTGTAGAATGATCGAAGTGCCACCGGGATGATGGACCCAAGTGACGAGCTTCCGACTGTCAGGACTTAGGAGAGATTGTCCTCGAAATAATTGTTGGTATCCAATGACGGCGTCTGAAAGTGCGTCCAAAACCAACTGACCCGTTGGGGTCTCCAGAACCGGCTCCTTACATTCCACGATTATAAACCCATCTGGAAGATGAAAAATACACATGTCGGGGATAAAAAATAATTAATTTCACCATGAAGCAAACCCTGTCCACTTATTATATTTATTTCTTTAAAAGTACGACCCTGTCCTGCCATGATCAACATGATGATATACATAAAAGAGTTGGATGGTAATAAATCTCATCTCTAATAAATCCTACTGGTCATCCCTCCGACAAGTGGGATTTCATACAACGAGTTAGGGTTTGATTTGAGAGGCAGTTATTGTTCGAGGACCCAGGGTTTTTAAAAACACTCTAAAACCATGAGATTTTGGTATAGTTTGGGGTCAAACCACTTTTAAATTTACAGGGTTCGAAGAATCCGGTTTTCAGAGTAATGTTAAACTTCAGTAAAAACTACTGATAATACAGTTTTTCATCTCAAAAGCAATCCTATAAATAAGGCCAACGTTCATTTTTTATCGAATGCTAATAATACCCGAACATCCTATTTGATATATTGTATAGTAATTGAGAAGATTCTACATTTACTGTCAAATCATGCGGACTAATTTGAAGCTTATATCCAAATTAATGGCCAAGTTGACCAGGATAGATCTTCTAGGGTTCAAGTATCAGGTTCACACTACCGATTTCTTGACATTTTAAAGTCTTCGTAGTCTTTGACTCGCCGGGTAGAACTACTTTAGCATGGGCTCGCTATGGAGGACGAAATGAGTTTTTCGCGGCGAGTCAAAGAGCACAGTGACTTTAAATGTCAAGAAATCGGTACTGATTGAGAACCTTGTGACAATCCCAAATAATTTCCGCAAACTTACACAAAGCAGAGAACTGAATCCGCTGCGGGAGGCAGTTAAACGCCGACAAGTCCACGGACTTCTCATACCGAAGTGTCCTTAAATTGACCTTGTAGAGGCCCCTCGTGTCCTTATGCGTAATATATCCATAAGAGAACTGTGATGACGAAACAAGATCAGGGGGCAGGAACACGTCCTTGACCTCGAGGTCATCGAAACCCTTGTCAAGTCCCTTCGGGTGAATGGCCCGGTGCTTCCTCTTCTCCTTCCCGTTCCGGATCACCTGTATCGTTTTGCCCCTTGGGTCAGTTTGTCCATTTTGACCCGGATTGCCCCCCTTCCAACATTCCACCCAAATCTGGTCCACCTGAGGGAGGTAATGCAGTTGGACGGGAAAAGGGTCGGTGGGAACGACGTCGACGACGACCATCTGAGAAATGGAGATGACGAGGATCCGGGATAATTTAGGCTGGGACACGTAGACGTAGACGGAAGAGACTCGGATCCCACGGCCCCATTCGCAAATCGAACCACAGATGTAATCCCTCTGGTAAACAACCAAAATAAGAGTAAGAGACAGGAATGAATTTACACAATTTATTCGAGGAACAGGATGGGGAAGGGTCGGGCAAAAATCGTGTCGATGAGTTGAATTATGGCAAAAACGTCGTTGGAAAGTTGACTCAAGATACCGCAAAACGTCAGTCCCCTAAATTATTCCCCACCTTTTGGAGGTGTAGAAATAAGTCTCCTCGAAATAAGACAACAAAAATCAATTTTGACAGGGAATGAAATAAAGAATAGATGGATAAATTTATTAGTCTGCCTCCATTTTTACTGTAAATAGCCTCCACTAAAGTGGCCCTCGTATTCGAAGGTCTTCGAAAGGAGCCTAATTGAACTAAAAGCGAGAAGGTGGGGTAAATTAATAAGGATCCCAATTCAGTCTATAATGAGGCTGAATAATTGTAATCCACAGATGGATAGTTTTAAGGGGCTCAACCGACATGTTTTCAACGAATTGGTAGCATTTGAAAACCCAAACACTACTCATTCGAAATGCTGTATTAACCAGATTGTTACAGGTTACAGCTCTTCAGTTTAAAACGGAACGAGCCTTGCGGTCGGCCCAATTTGCAAATATTGTAGTTTTCGAGCGGCCGGAGTTGGTGCATTAATTAAGGGAGAGACCCCCACGGGTTTTGGTGTTTTAACATGCTCGACATGTTTGACATGTGTCTATACATAAGTCCCTTTGATATATTATATTATTCGAGGAGGATGAGATGACTGCTCTGATACCTGTGTCCCTGGGATGATGTCTGTCGAGAGGATTTGATGCTGAAGTCTGCAGTTGGTCGGGTCGTAGGCCGAGATCCCTTTTTCATGGAAGACCACGAATTCCGTCTCATTTCTCCCAACTGCCAAATCAGAAATGAGAAATACCGACCCTCATTACCATTTTAATTAAGCCACATTCACTCATTTGTGGTCCACTTTGACATTTCAATCAGTTGGGGTCAAATAGTTGGAAGTACTGGGGCTCTGATTTAATCCGGGGAGAAATTCTGCCCGAGTTGGAGGCTCATAAACAGACATTCATTTGAGGTCTACATTGACTTCTGAATGTTTTGGGTTAAAACGTGAGCTTTTAAGAATTACCGTAACCTTAAGTTGTAAGCAAGTAAATATTCCTGCAATAAATCCCCACCCTTCGCAGATTTTTTAATTTTTTTTAAAAATGGTTCAAATCTGGGTTTCGGGAGATTTTACAAGCCATAAAGTTGTCGGAAATTTTTCAGAAAATCGGTATATCAGAAATATTGGAACCCTGATTTTTGAAATTTCCCGTTTTTGCTCTGTTTTTGGAAAGAAAAAGTTGTTCCCACGGGTGCCGATACTCATCTGATTTCACTAAAAATAATTTCCCGAAATAAAGCCCCACCCCAAAATACATCTCCACCTTTGAAAACTACGTCGGAAGTGAATCAACTCTGAAATTTCTTTAAGTAATCTCCCGGGATTTCAATTGTCCTGGCTTCGAATGGAATTCCATTCTATGAGTCTGATTAATTATCGTCTCTGTTGACAGATAAATGAGAAAAGAGTTCTTAGAAAGATGAGAAATCCTAGTCCTTACTCGGAGGCAGAGTCTGTTCGTCGATGACAAGAAGAGAGGCAATGTCAATCCGTTTCCCCACCGAATTCCGTGCCTGACACATGTAAGCCCCCGTGTCGGAGAAGTTGATATCCTTCACTCGCAACCGAATCCCGTCGCCCACGATCTCGTATTTTGACCCAATCTGCTCCGAGGGCAACGGGGCGTCGTTCTTAAGCCATTCGACGCTGGGGAGGGGTTCGCCCCGCGCCCTACATTCCATGTCCACTTCCTGACCCGGCTTCTCCCAGAGGACCATGTGGGGTCGGACCATTACGTCTGGAGGGGCTAAAAGAGAACATTAATAAAGCATACAAAATTGGGTTAAATAACGTTGTCAGTCGTTTCATTTAACAATCGCATATTGCCCCAATCATTGAGCGAAAATTGTCCATTTCTAATGTTATCGACTGGGACTGACATGCAACGTGTTATCGCATCACGACGTAATGACACCTAATCTAACCTAACCTGACTACATACAGTTGGAAAGACAGACGGACAGACAGAGTGAGACCATAAGAGGGATAAGATACACCCATTAATAACCTCGTCGTCATTAATCTACTGATTATTCACCTTTCAACTTCTAATCGAAGAACTTTCTCTTTCGACGAAACTCTCGAGGCCTAATCTCTTTTCATTCGACTCAATAACTTGGAGAGGGATTGGAGATGTTCTTCTGCCTCATCGAACTTTCTCTCTCTCCAACAAAACATTTCCGTTCAAATGAGATTGTTTTGTGAGAGGACAAGTTATGGAATATATATGAACTCAACGGAGGGTGAACGGAACGGAATGATACAAGTAAACAACAAAGGCGGATGAGATGGTAAATATGGCAGGCGACAAATAGGCTCAGACAAATAAACCTCTTTCCAAGGACATAGTCTTGACATATTCCGCTATTTCTGGATAGAATATCGAAAACATTTGGCGAGATTTGACACTATAGATTAGTAGGAGGATCATGCTGAATGTGAGAATGTCCTGTTTTGTCAAACATGCCATTTATACCAATGTATACTTTTATATTGCACAGTCTGCGCATTTCAGATGGAGATTCTGACTGTAAATATTAGAGCAACATCACGTCTAGGGAACAGCAGACGGTTTAATATTAGTAAAGTCTCACCATGCCCCGAACGGAAGATTCGCAAGCGTTGGAGATTGGAGCGAAAATTCAAATTCTAAAGTGCGCGCATTTTATATCCCATTTTTCGCCCGATTTTAAAATCAAGTGATTTCAGGATTATGTTTTCGACTGTACATATCTTGTAAAAAGTGCTAGAGTACACAAGGAAATACAGTCTTATGATCCCCCAGCAGTCACAGATTAACGATTTCTTAGCTTCGAATTCTGGTGCGAGTTTCCAAATGCCTACGTTTAGAGTGTTAAGTCTTAAATCTGCAAACTAAACATAATGTTTTGACCTAAAGTCACATTCACTTCGGGATTGGCTGTTGCTCTGCATTAAACAGTAATGAATCCAATTCATTATTCCTGTCACTCTTCATTTTGTTTGTTTTTGTTATTCTGAAATTACGTCGCTTTACTACATGGAGGACTCTGATTGTTCATTTTGGACTGAGTACGGTACATATCCTCGTTCTCGTAATCTGCTCATACATTATCTACGAACCAGAAACAAACTAATCCGAAGACGGGTATATATTTCGTAAAAGTGATCCTTACTTTGGACAGAGAGGATGTAAAGAATTCTGCTCTTTTTATCGTCGATCTGGTGACAGGAATAGTTGCCAGCGTGTAGCAACTCCACACCATTTATCACCAAACTTTGACCGTTTGAATGGAGGGACAGTTTCTGTTCTTCTTGGTTGAGGAGATTGCTGGACAGATCCACGTCGTATCGAGACCAGACAAACTGACCCGGGGATTTTGGAGAGGGGTTTGACCCCTTCGGGTCATTAGAGATCAAAAGGAGGTCACAGGTCATCTGGACCCTTTCACCTACTTCCGCTTTCATCTCAATTACTTCCACTTTTTCTTCAAGAGCTGGAAAGAAAATTATGTTTATTTTAGGTGCTAGATTCTTTACAAAACTCACCTAGTAGATAGCTTTTAATTTCATTAAATGACAATTATTTCGGAATTTAAACTCTAATCAACTAATTTTTCATTGTAATTGCGCTGGAATGATAATGTACTGCCCGTGGGATTTATTTAGAGAATTAAGTAATGTCTTCTATAAAAAGAAAGTTAAAACTTTCACTTTAACGCGGTATATTTCCATAAGACATACATGTCAATGTCCAACTTTGCATTTAAATTTAAGCACCTGACACCTGATCTAAAACATTTTTTAACGCGAATTCTGACGTAAATCCCCCGAAATAAGTCCCCATTCTGTACAAACGAGAAATCTATTGCGTAGATTTCGCCTCCTACAAATCCAACACAAGCGTTCAAGCTGCAACTCCCATGGGGACTTATTTAGTGGATTTGTGCGTTTTACTTTGTTTGCATGATGTGGTTTCTTACTAGCTGCTGGCGTTGGTTTGTTGAATGCAAAATAGAACTCGTTGAGACTCAGCACCCTGTCTCTGTCCGTGTCGTCGAAATGGAGAAAGTCAACGGGATGACAGTAGAGGAGGAATCGACCCAACTTCTCCTCAAATCCAATCTGAAAACCACAAATATTTCTCGTTTATTTTGTTAATTTGTTCAGGGATCTCTGAAAGCCTTGTTTTACAGCCTTTTGAATCATTTATTTAAATACCATGTTATAATTATTAGAATGACTAAAATTAACAATGCTGTAATGGGAAAAGCTAGACCAAATCTGTTTAAAATAATAATAATTAAACAATGGACGATTATATTTTGATCTTATCAATCAGGAACAGCTTTTATATTTTGATTGCAAAATAAATTGCTCTTGTTTACAGAACTCACTGATTTAAGTTATGAACACCCCTGCCCTGATTTACTTCATTTCGTGGTATTTTGGTCCTTTCTCTGATCATAGTTTATAAACCATTTCCTACATAAAACATACGATTTCACACTTAAAAATTGTCCATAATTAAAAAAATGAATATATTTTCTGATCTTTTATGGCTCAGTTCTTCAAAATCTTATATCCACAAATTTTTGAATGTTGGAAAACATTCGTAGGCTTTTGCCGTTTTAGAAAATTGCTCGCTTTTGATAATAAAAACAATTAAAAAAATTTAATTGTTCTAAGCTCACCTTTTGAAGTTCGGCATAATCCAAAGCCCCATTGTGGTTCTTATCAAATCGAGCAAACATCAAGCTAAGGAGATAAGCTTTCTCAACCTTGACCTCATTATTTTGACCTTTGACCCCAAGGTCTGGAGCGTCCAAACCCTCGAGGGTCAAATGATCATAGTCCCCATTGTCGTCCTCGTCCTTGCCCGGTTGTTTTGCTCCGAATCCTTTGCCAATTAAATGCTCCTGATTGTAAATCAAGAGGGCCTCCTGAAAACATCATCTCAAATTATTACTTCTCTCATCCCATAAATCCTTTATTACGGTTCAACTTTCATTCCTCCAGATTAATAAATACTAGGCCAGGCCTATTTGTTAAAAGAGTTGGTGAAAGGTGTAAAGTAAGTATCAATTTCTCGTAATTTGTGACCCCATTACGTGCCTGACCAGGGTTCTGTAATGATGCGGGCTAGTTTTTGTGAAAAAAAAATCAAAATTATGGTAAGGAAAATGCGTTTATGTACATTTAAATTACCACGGAGTGTTGCTTATTAAAGCCCCAAGGGGGGTTATTTTGAATTCGTCGAATTGTAGCTAAAGATACAAGGATGGGGAGTTATTACGGGGGGTCTTATTCAGTTAGTAGTATATACAACGTTGGTGAGTTTTTTAAAGCTTTTCTGTTTAGAGCCGTTTCTTTTGTCTAGTTTTGGCTATGTTTTTAAGATATTTCTAGTTTTTATCTGTTGATCTTTTAAGATCATGTTTGTATTTACAATTGTATCTAACATCAATTTTTCATTGTATTTGTGTTTTAGAAGTTTGTTTTGTTGAGCTAAACTAACATCAAGCAAGAGCAAAACCGCAGTTTTGAGGGTGTGGGCCATTCATTCAAGTTTACAATTTAAATATGCCGCTCGAGCAGGATTATAAAATGCTTTTTGCCCCAACCATAGAGTTTAATTCTTTAAAACTGCTTAAATTTGTGTTTTATCAAGAGGATTTAGTTATTTTGATTAAATTTAAAAGCTTGGCTAATTTTAAACGAATGTCAGTAGCCACTGGCACTGCCGACAAAGAAGTGATAGCCAAACTATTGTGGTTGAGGATTTGAGTTTGATAGAGGAACCCTGGTTGACAAGATTAGGAATTGTTGGAATTGGTTGGAATGTAGGACGGATTTAAGAAGAATTTAGAAGGATGAAGATTTATGTCCTTAAATTCTCTTATAACTTTTTTACCAAAAAAACTCGTGTTACTTGTTACTACTCTTAAGTATGTCCAATAAAAAAGTTTGACTTGCTGGGGAACATAAAAAGTAGCCTGAGAAATCCCGGAATGGGATCTTTTCGTACAGGGTTTCTCACGAAAAGTTGGACCAACATCGATATATTCTAATTGTGTTGAATCAAATCGAGTACCTTTCCAATATTTACTGATTTTTAATCAGCGTTAAAATTATCACGGAGTATTTACAAAATCAATTTATTAAAAGTTAGCTATTTCGAAATATCTAAAACGGTATAAATCTCGCTTCACAAACGTTTCTGGGATTTTTCGCGCTTTTACCATTCGCGTCCATTCATATCAATTTGTTAGTTTATGGAATTGACTAGATTCTATCGCAAATTTTTTTTATTCTAGCAATCCCCGTCCTATATTAAAGCCATCGAGATTTAATAGGATCACCCTGTACATACAGCCTATTTCTACTATGAATGCAGTCCAATTTGTAATGGTATTATCTATATCCTTCTAAATCTCTAATTCAGGGCCGTTCAATCCCGGAAATCCCAACTTTCAGTTCCACGCGTAGTTTCAAACAATTAAGGAACTCGGAACCCTTAGAATCGCAAAACTTAAAATTGGCTGCAAGAACGAATAGGTTTAGTTAGTTACAAAATGTACATAAAGATACAAACGGATACCGAAAAATCCCAAATTTCCTGCCTTACTTTACATCTCAAGTCTTGAACTATCAAATCTAACCATAGTCTCGTCACTACTGCTACCAGTTTCAAATTCGAAATCCAAAAAATCTTATAATCCTCGTTTTTCACTACATATTTCAACTACGGCTCTGCTCTTTTAAAAGCGTCGATCTCTCAGAATAAGTCGTTCCTCCAACTGAGGACTTTTCAAATCTTTAAAACTCAAAAGAATGAAGAAAAAAGTGGAATATAATAGAGGTATAGTGGCTCGAATTTTTCTGTTCCTAATTCGAATCGTAGGAAGAAATTGATATCCTGAGCACGTACTTTTAATATTTCATATTCTTGAGGCGAGCATAGGGAAGAACCCCGCTTTAGTTTCGCCCCCTTCGACTGATCCGGGTTCGGAATGACCCTGGAACTGGTGGTGGTGATGGTGGTGACACGGGCATTAGGCTTGTGAACCGCCCCTCCCGGTACAACTGATCCCGGTCCAACTGATCCCGATCCGGGTGATCCAGATTTACTGGACTCCTTAGAAGAAAGTGCGGCTTTGCCCGATAAGTCTTCTCTAAATACGAGAAGCCGTTTCTGATCTTCTTCGTCAGTTGTTGAAGTCTCATCGAGTTCTTCATCTTCCTCGTATTCTTCCTCATCTTCCTCAAACCAATCTTCCTCTTCCTCCTCATCTTTCCAGTTCTCGGGACCGGGCTTAGGTGGCTTCATCTTCTTTGGGTTGGATTTGTTAGGATGGACTGCCGGTGGTGGTGGTGGCTCCTGATTCCCGAAATCTGTAGGAGGAAGATAGGGTTATAAAAACATCAGTTTCCTATATTTCCTAAGGAATGGGCTCCTGTCAGGTTGGAACTAATCTACCGAAAGAATCTATTTACCGTAAATCATCTTAAAAGTCCCCTGGGGACTTATTTCTGGAAAATAACATTTTTGGGGTAAAATAAGATTCTTTAAAAATTTAAAATACGAATTTGTCGTGATTTGTGAAAGACCCTTAAAAGGGGATAATGTTTCCATCAGAGCTGGAATATGTCCCTCGTGCTCAGAAATAGGAGAGATGGACATCGGAATTGCCGGTTTCGAGTTGAGAAAGTTTATCCATTTCTATCGACTATTCGTCGAGTCGAATTTATTGGACACTATTATAACATTTGTCTTATTATCTGAGGGATTAGCATTAAGTTCAATGCTAAGCAATGTCCCGTTTATATATCTCCCTTAGTATAGGTTTTTATGTGTTATTCGTTATGAATGCCTCAACTAGATTCAATTCTAAAGTGAGTTGAAATAGAATGAGATGAATGAAAAAAGCGATAAAAAGTAAAGCTTATGTCCTTTAAGTGCTATTTTGATTGTTTTTATTACTGATCGGATCATTGTTCAGCTGAACTTTGTCTTTGACATCCAATTGCTTAGCAGATGCGAAATGCTGGGGACTTATTTCGGTATGAGAAACCCATTTCAATTCCAGTTAGAAATGTCACATTTGTCGGGAGCATAAAAAATGTCAGTGTACTGATTTCACAATTTCACAACATGTCATTGCCTACAGCTTTTAAACAGCTTTCCTAATCCGATTTACGAAACCTCAAGTGATCTACCCGAATTCGTTGACATTGGAGCCAAGCTCGGTACTCGGGATCATTTTTCAAGTTTTTTCTGCAAACTGAGCAAATTGAATAAGTGGTTAAATGTTGGTGATCAGTTAGGAAAAAGTGAAGTGGCTGGCTGTAACAAACTACAAATGCCAAATATTTATAACTTATCTTATAAGCCTCCTCTCTCTCTATCCTAAATGTATCAATAAATATCAAATATAAGGAATTGTAATCCGCAATCCCAGACTGGATCTTATATGTTGTGTCCTCGTATATCCGGATGAATTGTTCCTATGCATTTCTATAAGGGGAACTTGTGATTTGTGATTTTGTTGGAGAAAGAAGGGCGTAAATGGATGGATGATAGTAAGTAATGGAGAGGGCGGATATGACAAATGAGGCCCTTAAATCTATGGACCTCTCCATTACTGAGCTTTTTCCAAGGACCGTTCATACTCATAACCCACGGTCTTAACAATGGTTAGACAAGAATATGGTATAGAATTGGTGATCAAGGTTTGAATCAAAATTTAAAAATCGGAATCTAATTTCATTTTAAACCTGATTTTATTTTACTGCAAAGTCAGTAACTAAATAAGTCCCCACCCCATTGGAGATTTCAAAAAATACCTCACAATACAAAAAAATTGATTCTACCCTTTAAAGAGATGAAAAATTATGGAAATTCAGCCCTTAAACGCAATTTGTCAAAAGTTAATCATAATTTTTATGACCAAACGCGTCCGGCTGTTCTGATTCAAAATATATCTTCCTCCGGAATAGTTCCCCACCCCAAAATACCTACATTCCACTCATTTTTGAGGGTTAATAGCATGAATTCTCTGAGTAGGGACCTTTTTTCGAATTTTTGAGTATTTTAATCAACACCAACTCAATTCTAAGCAAACAAAATAGACAGAATATCTTTAAAATAATTCACACGAACAGCCCTTGAAGTTTGGATTGTCACCAAAAATGAGTTGAATTTGAGATGGGATTTACAAGGCTAGGAAATGGAGAGGGGCTCCTGATCGTCTTCACTTAATCTTCTCAAAAACTCTTTATATTCAGCCCTTTTAACCTCTTTACCTCCTCCCATTTTTCAAACCTGAAAATAGTCTTTGTCGGAGAAAAAAAAACGAAAAAAATTTGAAACTTTCTCTCAAGACAAGAGCCCAGATTCAAAGCCTGTTTTGCCTGAAAATCCCCAAGAAGCCGACGTAAGAAGATCTTATTTTTATGATGAATAGGATAAGTCCCCCCGCCCCGAACCGAAAACCCCGAGAAACTGTAGTCTGCATGCATAACCTTTTATCCCTCGTCTATTTTCACGCCAGAACCAGTGCTTCAGAAATTTAAAAAATATACGAACTACTTTTGCATGGCAATTCACTAGAAAAGGAAGAAGAACCTGGTTCAACCTCATGATCTAGAATAATAAGGTTAAATGTATAATCAACTACTTTAGGGCCGTTCAGATATAATTCCTAAACTGGCTGTTTCAGCTTAGGGCTGAAGGAGACTGCGATCAATGTGAAATTTTTGGAAATAAATATTTGCTTTGCAATTTTTATAGAAAAATCGGCGAAACATAAAATATAGCCATGGATGCTCACAATGGAGGTGCATTTCCTTATCAACTCAGAATGCGATGTGTTATCTTATATACCATAAAATCAAGACAAAATTAGAAAAACGAAAATCATAGTGGCTCTTCTGAATGGGCAGTCCTTTTTGAGAAATCAACGATTTTGAGAACACATCGCATTCTGAGTTGATAAGGAAGTGCACCTCCATTGTTAGTACTGTGAATTTGGATGGCAATTTTTGGCTAAACACTGGACAAAATTTAGCCAAGATTAACCCGGGCGGCCGTGGGTTGATTTACATAAATTCGGTGTTTAATTGGCAAAGTTCATAATCAATGACAAAGCAAACAAAAGAACACAATTACAGAATTTTGGACAATTGAGTCGTTGAAATCAGTGACGTCAGTATAGTTTGGACAAGACATTAGTTTCGACTACGAACAACCCTTGCCTTCTTGGCCCAGAATGATGTGGTGTCAGTTTGGTGAGTTGCATAATTCATTATGATTCTCTCACATCCTCGCATTCAAATCTCTCTCTATCCGCGTAATCATATGGAGACCCCGGATTTGCAAGTCTTAACCCTTGCCAAAAATATTCTGCACAAGTTTCGGAAACCATATCTCTCTTGTTCTTGAGGGAAGGTCGGCTTAGGATTTTAAATTTCTGAATAGGAAAGTCCAACACCTATGCCACATTTCAACGGAAGTTAAGCAGATAGAGAGAGGGTTTATGGATGAGGATCTAAAATTTAAAATGTGAAAGTTGTGGAGGTAATCAGTCAAGAGAGAAGTGAGACTTCTCGGTTTTTGACGGCAGATCTGCTTGTTCTAGTTTTAAACTTATTTTGTTATTGTAAAACACGATTAGTGCTAAATAAATATCCACCTTTATAGGCTCCTTTAACTATTTTTAGCCACTAACACTAAGGAAGGAGTTACGGATAGCGAGTCACTGAGCCAACCTCACAGCATAGTGTTTTTTTTTTTTATTTTGAGAAAATCAGAAAAATTGGGATATTATTAAGAAAATTTCCTGTACTTGTCTTGAAATTGGCAAATTGTCCGATTTTTTTCACTTAAAAATAGCCAAATTAAGTTGATCTCGTAAAGGGCAGATATGGTAACTCGAAATTTTAATGAAACAATTAAGCATAAAAATTCACGGGGAATTTTTCTAAAATCACGTTAGACGGATTTCAGATCTTCTTTTTAAATATCTCATCATTTTTACGCTTTCAATTTTTGTTTAATTATCAAGAGAAGCCGAAATAATAACACTAGCTTTTGACAGAACATGTAAACAACACCACAATGCATTATGTCAACAGAATCTGACCTGTTCGTCCAGTCTTCTGATCCGTTGTTCTTCGACAACCATTCGGCGAAGTGTCAACAAAGAGTAGGAGATCAGTGAGACAGGCCGTCCGGTGAAGTTGACAGGAACTAGAGTAGACAAGTCCATCCGATCCACAAACCGGACCTTCATCCCTCGATTTAAATCTTTTCGTCGACACCGACTTTGTCGAAATGTCACCACAATCCTGTCGACAGACACATTCCGGCACTCCCCTCACACTTGCCCGACATTCCCGTCCTTCCCCGCACCACCAGTCCAAACAAACATCCGAGAATCCTAATCAAGAAGTCAGGGATTTAGTGATTAAAAATTAAAATCAGAGAGAGGGGGATTATAGAGCCTTATATTTTATGGACAACTTTAAAGTCCAAATTCAACCCATCAAAGAGTCAAAAGGTGATGACATGTTGACCCTACTGGGCTCATCTACAGTGGAATTAATTATTAAAGGGTGAAACCCTTTTATGGTGTCACTCGGTCTGTCCGTCTATCTGTCTGTCGGTCCTTTCGTGTTGTGGCTCTCGATCAGTTAAATATTTTCATTTTATTTACGGGAAACCATTTACGACCTAAATCCGATGCATCATTGGAAAATGAATACAAATCAACGATGTATACGATTTGAATTTGGGTACGTCGTGTTTCGTGTGGTTTCACCCCTTTTCGATATGCGTTTGCAAAGGTTTATTCATTTACCCGATGGATGTTCCTGTTCAAGTAGAGGTGGTCTGGGATGGTCCTGAGTCGAGATCCCTCCTGGGGACCCCACAGGGTCTTCGACCTTCTTCCGGTGCCTGCTGTTTTTCTGCAAATTAAAACGGATCATTTCATTAGTAAATGCGAATTTGTTGGAAAAACTCAGAAAGTATGACAAGTAAACATGGATTCTATGCAGACTTTGTGAAAAGAAGCTCAAATATATGGAGTAGAACCCTATGATTACAGTTTTGGACAAAAGTAACTGTAAACTAGCTAACAAAGATAAAATCATCCCGATTTCCGATTTTTACAGAGACCTTAGAAAATGACAATTTTTTCATGAAGTTGCAAAAAAATTCAACTCTTGTCATGTTTACACATGCGGGTATAACTCCCAAACCCGACCTTATCTGTGTTACTTTAGAACGGATAAAAAGGCGTAGGATTTGATGCCAATTTAGCGGTTCTTTGAATAAATGCCCTGTCATCAACTATGTAACTTGGTAAATGAGTGAGGAATTCTGAAATTCCAGAGATCACAAATCCCGATCCCACAAACGAATTCCGTCATGATCCCTATCTTGCTGAGGAATATTAGGATTCCGAATTCCGAACAAAATTTGGACCGAATTCTAATCTGGTTTATCCCCAGATTCTTCTCCAGAATACGAAAAAATCCAGATTAGGAGACTTTCAGGAAATATTTTATATGCTACGACAAGAATAAAGTCTCCGAGAAACAGGACCTTCGATTTATTTATGGATTTCGTTTAGAAGAAAAATGCCATCGTCCTAAATGCAAATTGTATTACTAATTTAATCGCAGCCATGGCTCAGTCAGCTATGAATTTATATACTGTGTCTCGTATGTATGTAAGACGGTTCTAAAAATTGCTCCATTTTGCCTCTTGAGTCGTGGGGACCGTATTAAATTCATATTAAAAGATTCCTTAAGGCGGAAGTGATTAAAAGCGCCCCATCTACCGTCACCTCAGTCTAAACCGCAATCAACCTTTTATATTATAAGGTGACTAAATACTGCCATGAACAGATAAGCGCTGACTAATTCAACTCCTATAAAAATCAATTACGCTTTATAGCGATGATTCTGTAAACGTTCGATCCGAAATTTCAATTCCGGTTTTCTGGGGTAAACTGACTTTCTTTTACGATTGAACTGTTCAATAAGGGGTGAAACTCCTTACTGGTAAGATTATGCAATCTCTCCATCTAACTCGTAAGGTCAAAGGTGACATTTTAAAATATATATGTGATTCGTGTTTAGAAGCGTACGATGAATCCAGTGCTATTTGACTGTGTATATGATTTTTCTCTATGATTGGGGAAATGTGAGATTCTAGTGTAAATCAACTCCCATGTGTCGGAACACGACGTTGATTGTTATTTCGCGTCTGTTTTAACCTGGTTTCACCCCTTTTTGAAGTGTGTTTGCAATGGTTGATCATCTCTTCAACTTGACTGTCAGTTTAGACTTCAAATGTGTAGTATTTTCAGTATGTTCAGCATTAACAGCTTCGAATTCATTTTTAGTCACAGTCACCAGGGCCATTGAAGATGAAATAAAGTACCTGGTGGCCCATGGAGTAGACCGTAGGGACTCTCATTTTTAACTGCTCCCCACGGTAACTCCAATTCCTCCGACTGACAGAAAAATACATTTGTCAAATGGAAATTACGTTCCTTCTTCACCCTTCCTCCCTTATATCATTATTATTACAAGGAGGAACAACATTGGAGGGGTTTGCATTTTTATGCGACAAAAACGGAGTTATTTATTCTCCCGTTCTGAGCAGCATTTCAAATTATTGTCAAGTTATTGTCAAGAGCGGAATGTGGAATGGGAAAGTTAATAAAATTTATATTTATGGAATTGGGAGTTGTGACAGTGACACAAGGGGACTTGCCGTTTCCATTTTTGCAAAAAAATTCAATTTCATTCAATGTTATGCGTATTCAAATATTTACTACAGGATTTATAGAAGGGCTGACAGGAATATCGATTAGTTGTGGCATCAAGAGATTTTGTATTTTTTATAATAATGGGGATTTTAATTGATTTGAATTATTTGTTTGTTTGCTGAAGAATCGATGGGCGATTTTAAAATTGATTCAGCTTGTAACCTTTAGGGTTTTAGCTAAATTTTTGACCCTCTGGGGTCTAAGTTCTAATTCCTTGATCCCTTGTGGCATAAGTTTTAACATCTTGACCATTTGGGGTCAAAGTTCTAATTTCTTGACCCTTTGGATCTAAATTCTAATTGATTGACCCCTTGGGTCGACCCTCTAAATTTCTTGACCTCTGGGGTCAGATTAATGTTCCTGATCATTAGGGTCAAGGATCACTTTTTTAGGCGTCCAGATGAATTAATAAAACACTCCTGACTCCTGTAATGGATTCCTCGGTATTTCCTCAACTCGTCAGAGACTCGAAAAATGTAGATTTAAAAAAAATCAAAATCAAGTAAAAATTGATTTTCTCTCAACCTATTTTCATGCAAAACTGGAAGTCTAAAATTCTGGCTTTTCCGCTAACTTTTGTCTCAAACTTTTGTGATGCAGATTTCCATCCACCTACTTTCCCTGTTTAGAATATTAGCACATTCTATCCCAGTTTTTTTACTCTCCCATTTCCATTGTAATTTTTTTACACCCGTCTGTGTTAAACGATATCACCTTATTGCATTGCAAGACTCGTAAAAAAACCTTTCTCTCTAACAAAAACTCATTTCCATATTTTTGCCATAAAATCCCAAGAAAAATGAATTCCCAGAGACTCTTTTTCATAAGTTTTTATTCATATTTCAGTTCCGAGTCGGAGGAAACGGAACGTCTCCCAGGATATCCCTTAATTGTTCAATTCTCCATTACTTCCATATTCCATTTCAATTATATTTTATAGAGTCTGGAAATGCGGAGCAGATTGCTGAATGAGATAATGTTCCGGAATTTTAATTAAGTGTTCATTGGTTGTTGAGAGGGAAGAAAAAAATGATAAACGACATCGAATTCATATTTAGAAAAAGAAATGAATTTCTATTTACGTGAAGACCAATTTAACTACGGTTTGTTAGGTAGGGGTTCATAAACTACTACACAAATGTTTGAATAATGTTAACACATTTAGTTATTTTACAATTTTGCTAATCAGATCTAATTGTAATATTACAATCAACTTTATTAAAATAAAAAATGTAGGTTGAATTAGCTAAACTTTTATGATTTCAAGTATCAAAATGACAACGTGCAAGGGTGAAATTATAGGGATGAATAACAGGTGAAATATTCATACACTTAAGATGGCAGTTAATTAATAATCTGTAAACCAAATGAACAAAGAAGCCATTTTCAGCTAAAAGTAAGCAAACAATTACTGTTCCAAGCAAATAGTGACAAAAATGTGTAAAAAAAAATGTCAATTTCCTTACAAATCGACCGATAGGTTGCCACAATCAATTCTTTTCTCTCATTAATTAACCTAATTTTCTCTACCTAAATCAGGTCCAATGAAATGAGTGATTAAGTTATTATCTCTAATCACTCTTTTTCTACTCAAGTCTTAATGAGGCCAATTTCTTAATCGAATTCCAAACTTTTACCCTATATATGTACTCTCTCAAGAAAAGATCAAAGGTTAAAACCACCTCGGGTATTCCAAGTTCCAATTCCAAGGATTTTTCTGATCAGAAACCCCGCAAAGAAAGCAAAAACGATGAAATAAAAGTTAGTATGTGCCAAGTCGTTAAGTGGTCTAGAGCCCGAAATGAGGAAGTGATTATTTTTTCCAAGATTGAGTTCCTCTCTTCAATTCTGTAGTCAGTCACACCATTTCACACCATTTGTTTACACTTGACACCTCAAACTTTCTCCAGCTCTTCCACAAACAACGGCTAGGAAATCGACAATTAAAAACCAACCTTAAATATTTTTTTTTTAAATCGAGATTTTTTTTATTTTCGCCGTCATTTTTATTGGTTTAGTGGTCAATTTTTAAATTTTTTCTGAACGGCCCTTGTTTGGGGGAAAAGTGCTGATTCTTCGGTGGCAGAAGTTGGGTGGGCATTTGAAGTTTTAGAGATCCACTTCAATTTCACGCCTTTTTATCACCCAATATCCAGTGGAGCGGGACATTACACTTTCACTTCAAATTGCCAATCTACTTAACTACTTCCATCCCACAAGACACACATACAGACACACACACACACACAACCACGTATCATCTATCGACGGAGTAAGGGTAGTCAATGTTATAGGAGGATCTTAAATTTAAAACCTCGTCTAACTGTCAACAGACCCTTTTGACCCTACCAGAACCTCCCTTTACTTTACGGTTTAGAGGATTGGGTTAAGGCTTCATATTCCGGAAGAGAGGATCAGAAGTGAATGGGTCAATAGGAGTTAAAATCGGGTTTAAGGGTCTGGGCTGGTTATAAAGTGGTTACTTATTAGAGGGTAAAAGGTGAAACACTTGCATGTTTTTACTCTGTCCGTCTGTCCGTCTGGCAGTGGATTTTTGCTCGAAATTTCTCTAAAAGGGGCTGAGAGATGCGAGTCAAGTATTCAAGGGTCAAAATTAACATTAAAATTGTCTGTGAACATTGTTCTATTATGAATTCATCGATTAATACGACTTTAATCTATGGTTGGGGAAATGTGAGATTCTTGTATAAAACCACTCACATGTGTCTGACAACAGCTTTTAATATTATCTGACGTCTTTTTCGTGCGGTTTCATCCTCTTACAATGAGCGTTTGCAACGGTTTACTTTGGCGGGTTAAGTCAAAGGGATTTTGGTCATTTTATTGAGTTGACTGTCTTAGTAATTTGGTCTGAGTCATCTCGTTTAGATGAGTAAATTTAACGACACAATTTGGCGAAAATGGGAGTTTCACCTTAGAAGGTTTCCTTGTATGATTTACAAACCCTCATCAACTCCGACTGTATTTTAACCTTTCCCTTAATCGATTCCCGATTTCCTTATCCATTAAGACGGACTTCAAAGCTTAAACAAATCAAAAAGACGTGAAATATTCGTCGTTCATTTAGACTTGCTCATTCAAAATATCAGAAGCAAGGCAGTTTCAGCTGTGAAAGCCTGGAATAGTCAGACCGAGGTTGTTCCTCGTCCTGAGTCAAGTAAATTGAGATTTGCTGTAATGAAGTGATTCCCGACGGCGTTTTATAATTCCGTGACTGCCTCCATTCTTCCTTTGAAGCCGTACATTTTACACAGAATAAAATATATATTTAATCTCCTCAGTTCCTCCATTCAAATATGGTGGAGAATAATGATGTCTTTGTTCTACGTACATTTAACTTTTTCGCCATTGTCCCAGACCCAGACTTCCTGTTAACTTTCTAAGTGTAAGGAAGTGGTATGATTTCGGCCTGTCTGTCTGTCCGTTCGTCTCTCAGTATGCTTATATGGAGTTGGGATTTGAAATAAGTATATAGTTTGAGACTTTGAGAGAGTGAGGTATAGTTGGGCCGAGATAGTTTAGGGAAGTCCATTGTCTCGTTCTCTGAATTCTGATTGTTCGGTTAGAATTGAGAGTCAGGACGGAGGATTGTAATTCCGACTTGGAGACAAACCTCACGTCCTTTCTTTCGAATTACCAACCCTTCCTTTGGCCATCCCCAGCCGGAGGACTAATAAGCCCTTTATCATAATATCGTCTGAGAAGAGTTCGAGCTTTTTTTTAAGGTTAGTTCGGAAATAACGAAATTTAGCTATTTGTGGTAATTTTTCTGAATTTGCCCGATTAAAAGTCAAATTCGAAATCCGGTAATTTATCCTCGGGTATTTTTCGTTCTTCTTGAATCGATAAAAATAATTTTCAAAGAACTATCTCGAAATCTATAATTTCACGTTTTTTTGCATTTGCTCAATTTCAGAACAGCGATCCATAATGTTAATGGTGCTTGTGCAAAACAATCAATCGGCCAAAGTCCCTCTAGCGGCAGTCGACTTTCGTTTACGTAGGGATTTATTCAAGTAATTCTCATACAACAGGCTGAATTGTCTCTGTAAGTGTCACTTGAACCACTAAGTGTATTTACTTAAAATTAGCGCAGAATGAATTAATCCAAAACTGTGGTACTAATGCGCACAACTAAATTACTCAATTAGTAGTTAAGTATGTTTGTATTTGAACATATGGCCTGTAATAAATTGTACATATTTTTTGGGATAATTAAACCTGGAACATACAATGCAATCCGTGTTCAAACATAATTTTAATTTAAACATTATTTACGAATGGCACATTACCCTTTGTCTGTACATTGTTCGCAAGGAGATGATAGCTACGTAAAATACCTAGGTGTGTTTTTAAGTTTGGTGGTCATGTCCTCTCTACCCTCCTGGACTTTCAAAGTTTCTCTATATGCTATGAGGCTATGACATCCAGCAAAGGCCAAGACTATATAAAATATTCCACACTTACAGTTAGAAGCTATTATGGAATGTCAGAGTTGATATGGTAAGGCTAAAGGGTATAGGACATTTATTTGCCGAATGTTTGAGGAATCGGGTGTGGTATTTTAAGAGGACGGAAATGAGTTGTAAAGAGAGAGAAAGTGTCCAGAATTACAATCGCACCTTCGGCTCAAAAGTGAAAGTTCCTTAAATGAAGTCCCCTCTCTCTCTCTTCAAGAAATCCTAGACTAATCCACTCTAATCCCTCTCAATAAGCCCCACCACCTCCGACTTACTTTAGAATGGACAAAGACCACCACCGACATATTTAACGGATCAGTTCAAAAGACTTACGGTCTAAACCCACTTTCGAAATCTCGGACCAGGGTCAAAAGTGTCAGAAGAACTGAAGACGTTTTGGGATTTAATTCCAGTTTACAGGCCGCAACGAACGTGATTTATGCTTACGAAGAACTTGCATTAGGAATTGTTGAGTTTCGATTCTGAGAAAATCGAATTTAAATCCCCAAAATGTTGACAAACAAATAATACTAAATACTGGGTTCATGGAATTGGCCAAAAATGATTTTTTTAAACTGAGTTTTCCTAAAAAAAACTGTGATATTTCTACGCATTAATTTAATAAATATATGAATTTCGAGGGATAAACAGTTCATTACTTCAACATGATCAAAAATCTCGAAAACAAGAATTCGATCCTAATTGCTTAGTGAAAACTGATTAAGAGATGTCAAAAGCCTTCGTTTCACATTTTATTCATGAATTTGGTGCCTGGTTGTGATTTTTAATAATAGGGAGGATATGAAAAGATGATTTGAAGTGACATGTCATTAATTCCAGATATTTTTTGTACAAAGGGGAAAGAGCTAAGGGAAAGTTTGATCCTTTCACAAACTCAGAGAGGGATTTTGTTTGGATTCTATAAATTATTATTATTAGGTTTGTATTATTCACAACATGTTAGGATTCCGTTTTAAAGTATTCAAAATCTATCTAGAGATATTCAAAAATAATATGTGTGTTTGTATTTCAGCAATTTGCCATTAAACTTGTACCTGGAACTGACTGTAATTTCATAATATTTTGTCCTCCTTCTTTCCCTAATTCATATAATTCATAACCCCGAACAAAGTTTACAAACTTATTCATTACCACAAATTCACTATACATAACTCATTTATATACACACAGTCCTTTGTTTCTAGTGATTCATATCTTGAGGGGCTATTCATATCCAACTTTGAAATTTTCTGTGCTGTGATCCATATCAGTCGATTTGGTGTTAAGGTAGTGTACAGTAAAAATACGCCCACTGGGGAAAACCACTGTAACTATAATTTAAATTTTAAAATGAGTTTGTCTTAAAAACTTAAAGCATAACTTAACATTTCGAATACAAAGAAAGATCGGTTCAAAATTAGTGATTTTAAAATCGTAAAAAAATTCTCGTATTATGTTACCCCATGCTTTAAGTTTTTGAAACATGAGAGAAAACAGCAATGATGCGAAATAAATCCATTTTTGGCTGTAAGAAAATGAATTTGACCTCATTTTTCGTAATTATTCGAAACTTTAAGTTAGGCTTTTGATTTTTCACACAAAAAATCAGTCATGAAAATTAGCTTTAGTTCCAGTGCTTCTCCCCAGTTGGCGTATTTTTTACTTAACACTCACATTAAAGTTAGTACATAATTTAATTCCATTTATTGTGAATGGCCCTTACAAAAGTTATCTAATCGTTAGGTTGTAGGGTATAGCTTGTGCCGTGGTGGGTTTGTTTGTCATGCGACATGAAGAAGGCGGATCGACCCACACTTCCGTCTCTCTCACGAAATAATCCCCAACTTATACTCTCTATTTATTTCCTTGTTTCTGCTTACAATCTCACAACTTTCCCTGGCTGTATAAATTCGCGGAGGGATAAATAAACAAACGGAACATGGACATCAGAATCAGAATCAAAAGTTTTTGGAAATCGGAAACGACATGCTGTCTAAAATTATTATTTTTAGAATTGCTTGGAGCTATTATTATACATGAAAGCGGTGGATGGTTGAAAAATTTAATGGAGTTTAACCAATAACTATTGATTAAGAGACAACTTTTACCGTCTTTGATATAATAATTAATTGTGTAACGTTGTAATTGTTATGATCTTTAATATTAATTGGTTTTTTTACACTCGGTTACTAAACTGACGATAGATAAAACATCCGAGTCATGACTCATGATTCACCTGTAGTAGTTACAACTTGTAGTTTAAATGTAATTACAGTCTGATATTTAAAACATATTTCTTTGATGTTTTTAAATACTTTAAAAATGGGATGAATTTTTTGGATTAATTTCAAAAAAATTCGAAATTCTGTCTCCTGTCTCAAAAAAATAATAAATCCAGCACCGACATGTGCAAAGCCTCTATATACATACATATCTGTCTTGAAATACCTCTTTCACCATGGTCGCATTATTCTTTGTCCAGAATGGAGATAGTGAAAGACGGTGAAAGTGACATGACAAGAATATCTCCATTTTACAAGACAATCCAACAATTTTAGACAAAACCGTCAAGATAACACGTACGAGCCTTTTATCGCTTGTTACAACCAATCCTTAAATGTTAACAGTCAACCCGAAAACCCTGACTTGGAACTTTTTGAAGCATTCGGTAGTGTTTTTCGGGTTGGAGAAAAATCTCGTCAAATTTAAATTTTTTAGCATAAATCATAATTATTTCTAAACAATAGAGCTAACTTTTACGATTCTTGCCCTGTTTGGGATTTTGAACTATGGCGGATAATGTTCCATTCCTTAACACATTTTAATTTAAAAAGATGCAATAAAAACTAACAAAAACTAGGACTGTTGGTGCAAATGGACTGGGCAACATAACTTTCACTTTAATTGAAAGTTAAATAATTATCTGCAATTATGTTGATTTTGATGCAAAAACTGGTAATTTTCATAAAAAAAGTTGCACATTCTTTGAATTTTAAACCGGCTATATATGAATAGCCCTCTGCACTTGAATCAGGATAGATTATTGAGACGGATGGGGAATTAGACTGGAAAGCTCACCTCTCCAACTCTTCAGACTTTCTCTTTATCTTTACACTTTTTTTTGTATATTCAGCCAAGTTTGAAATTTTTTTCTGAAACGAAGACATCGACGTAGATTTTTTTGGTTTTTTCACACGTTCCTGGTTCCTCCTTGAAAACCCTTGGTTTTGAGTCCCATCCCGTCAGAAAATTCGGAGTTTAGAGAAGAGGAAGATTGAGATTGGACACCGTATCATCTTCTCACTTGACTTAAGGAAACTAACTCCGTTCTACTTATTCCCAGTTACCATTCCAAATTCTTTAGACAACTTCTTTCTTACTTTTTATTTCCATACAAAGAGGGCTTCCTTTCATTCCTGGAACTGAGGGCCGTTCCACGACGAAATAAAATCAGATGTTTTTAGATTTAAAAAGTAAACTTGTGTTTAAAACATGTAATCTCTACTAATGGGGGTTAAAAAGACAATCTCGATCTCATAATGTGTGTTTTAAATAAGAGTCTTAATGCAAACAGCTATTAAAGCCACCAGACCTTTAGTGAACAAAAAAACATTTTAGCCAAGGTATACTGGAATTAAACATTTATTTACCTGAATTCCAGATAATTATTGAATTTCATATAGTATCTTTTAGCTATAGTAGCACTATTTTTAGACATGCATTTTATTTATTTTTTTAGTTCTTTATGAATGGGCCAAGTCCGTAAGTTTTGGATCTTTTTATAAGTTGAAGGAGGGAGAAAGTAAATTGAGTTAGAAAGCCGACAAATCCACCCGACTTTTTTGCTTTCAGAAAAAAAAATCCAAGGAAATCAGATCCTGGAATATACTTCCTCCTCACTTTTGTGAATTCAGACTTCTATTCTTCCTCCATACGACATCAATCAATTCAGCTGAGGAAATACGAAAAATATGGTCATTTTTTTGTACCTCAATATGCATATTTCTTAAATTAAAGGAAATTGTTGTTGTTGTGTAGTAGTTGAATTGGGATTTAATTGAAATTTTATCTATTTTTCAACATTTATACAAGTTGTATTAGAACCTAAAGTTGTACTTAAGAAGGATGGGGCAAATGCCAGGATGATATAAATTGCGAATGCATTCTTTTCTAGCAATTGAAACATCAATTACAAAATTGATGTTTTTAGGTAAAGATTCAATTGAAACCAGGTTTTAATTGGCAGTTTTCTATCATTTTATTAAAAATACATGCAGATTTAACAAAAAAATAGATTAAAATTAAATGGACATTTTTGTGACTTTCGATTAGTGATTATTTAAATTGAGAACTGTGATTGTGTTTTAAAACCAACTGGTTCTTTAGACTTTAAATAGCTCATTCGGTTAACTAAAGTTCGCCCGTTCTCGTTTTAATAGTTTAAGTTTTACAAACGAACCACTCATGCCACGCAAATTGACTCTCCAAATTCCTGAACAATGAACACGATCTAATTTTAATAGCCTTATCTCCTCTCTTCATCCTCCACAAAATTTAGCCCATTTGTGGATTCCCTTTCTCCATAATTGTGAGTGAGAGTGGAATTTAATTACTTCTGTTTATTTCTCTCATCTTATTCAGCCAAGTCTTGTTCTTCTTCAGGCAGATTAAGAAATTGTGAAGAAAGATATTGTAGAAATACGTAGTGAATCGAGATCAGTAATAGACGGATGTACGAGGAGGTTAATTGCGGCTGTTAAATTGGGGGAGAAGGCTAAGGGAGGTGGATGAGAGGTTAATGGATAATGGCTCACCTGGGACAGATCCCGAACATCAACAAGCCCTAACTCACACAACAATACACCTTTCCCCCTCTACTCTGACTTTTACTTGGGAAGGTCTATAGGACCAGAGACAAACGTCCGTAAAAACAACACCTCCAGAGACCAGGGTTCGTTCAGAAATCACGTCGGTTTGAAATTTAATGGAGCAGTAGTTAGTAAATACATTGACCGGAGGGTTCAAATAGAGAACAAGGGAACCGTTTCAATTGTTAAATTCCCGGACAAAGATTCCAATCTCGACAAAAACTAAACTGTAACGAAGCCTGAAATTCGACCATTTTTAAAGAGGAAAACCATGGTTTAATGACACATATGTACGAGATGGACAGAAACACATATATTGGGATCACAAATGTGCAATTGAAATTGGAAATAAACAGATTTTAAGTCTAAAATTTAAGAAACATTCATGTCAGTAGATTAACCTTTCCTATCTTTTTAATCTTTTTTTAAAAAAGCTGTCGTGATAAATTATAAATAAACATCTTAAACGACCTTAAGATTCTGTCTGATTTTGAGATTCACAATCAAAAACATTGTTTGTGAATATAACTTCGAAAGACATTCGCACTTTCTCTTTTGTAATAACTTTCGGCATCTTTCTCTATTGGCGTTGGGATGGTTTTATTTTTACTTCCTCATCTCAATAAACACGTTTTTATTTTATTATTTAGCTCGGGGAATCCCCACAAGTTCCTTTACACGTGTCTATCCCTATCCATATCCCCATCCCATCATAAAACCAGTAATAATAACAATATTCTTATGAACAAACTTTGTTTCAAGTTTCAAGTGCAAGTTCAAGCCGGGGGACTTGTGCATTATATTTGATCGAAATATCGATATCCTATTCAAGTGAAAGTGGAGATATCAAATCCCATTCACTTGCTATTGAAATGTGAAAGGGCTTAATTAAGGCTTGGGTTCATTGAGTTTGTTCAGTCTCTTGAACTTTAAATTAGTTTTGGGGCAAAGTTGTGATATTTTGCTACCACATCTTTTAAAATGTCCCCATCGGCGATGTAGGAGGGGCTGTTTTTGCAACGTAGTGCTTTTGATGGGATGAAGTTTTCCACATATCGTGAAAAATATGCCTTAAAATTTTATTGTGTTTTAAAAGCGTGACCTCGATGTGACCAACTTTAGGAATTGGGCATAATAGAATCCAGTTTTTCGTCATCTTCTCTAGAAATGTAGTAAATGTAATTGGGTGCCGATGTGCGGGCCAATCAACTCGACTTTTCGATGATTGGATTGGTTTTAGATTACTAATCAGGGTTTAGTGGATTCTCCACTTACTTTTAAGTGGACACTATATTTCAGAGTCAACGGAAAATGAGGAAGACCCGAAAGAAGGCCGTCTAAGCAGAATGACCCGTCTGTTCATCCTCTTCTGCAAATGGAATTAAGTTGACACT
This sequence comes from Desoria tigrina, assembly GCA_906901685.1. Lineage (NCBI taxonomy): Eukaryota > Metazoa > Arthropoda > Collembola > Entomobryomorpha > Isotomidae > Desoria > Desoria tigrina. The sequence goes on from CAJQTU010000028.1 coordinate 260,303, forward strand.
CGAGGCTGAGAATGGAACAGCAAATCGTGCTGATCCCCCTTTCATTAAGGGATGGAACTGCTTTCTGAGAACACTCTGACTCTGTCTGTCCGTCCATCTGTTTAAGCTCTAAACCTTGTACAGTTCAATATTTTGATTTTTTTTGTAATTTATGATCCTCCAGTGGAAATTAGGTTCAACTGATGGTCGTGCAGGCCAAAGGTCAAACTCCCGACTGTCAAAGGTCCCGATTTCTATCATTTCAACCCAACGTGTATCACAGCGATGAATTTACTCTATGATTGGGGAAATATGAGAATTTTGTCTAAAACGACTTTCAGGAGTCCGCCAACGACCATAAATATTTGACATGGCTTGACAACCTAGACATGATTTTCACTTGATATGAAACTCACTGTTTCAGATCAGAAGTAAATGAACTTCCAATCCCATTTAGAAGCTAACAAAATTATTTACAGATCAATCATGCACACCCTTTGCATGTCCATTGTAAGAAAATGACTTAAAGTACTTTATTAAGACAAGAACTTTGTGGAGCACCGCTTTGACCACTGACCATCAAGACATTAACCCTCGAACCAATTTATTCACTTCTTGTTTTTTAAGACAACACTTCATCCCGTTCCACTTTGTTAAGAAAATAGAAGGAAACGCGATCTCCAAGTTTTGTTTGGAAAGTTAATATTTTTCGACATGTACTATTCTAGTACAAATACTACACAGTATCTATCCATTTAATAGAGATAAACAAACCCGGGGACATTTCAAGCAATTCTAGGTGAACGATTTGCAAAAACCACGGGGTCTCCAGAAATCCAAACCCTGGTTTTGCAAAAGCGATTTCCTCCGAAAATGCAAATCCCATTCCCATTTAAAAAACATTAAGGGATTTTGGAATTTCCTTCCGAAAATAATACATTTAGAGACTCTCTAAAAGACATCAGTTCATAGCGGATAATGGATTATGGATACCGAGCTAGAGTAGAATCTATCTTAGAATAAATGGGTCGGCTTAAAAGGTCCGTTCATAAGCCCAATCCTTATACTTTCCAAATCTAGTACAAAAGTTAATTTAAATTTATTTATGGACACCACTTGTAAAGGGAAAACTTGTCGAGTGGAATCGTCGTAAGAAAAAATAAATGGTTATCATAACTGCATTAGAATCTCCGTAAGATATTATTCCCCGAAATCTTGGCACAAAAGTACTTGCGAATACTTACAAGTCCTGTTCCTAAACCCTGCCAAACTGGCAAGTTTCTACTAAGGGGACTAAATCCTGCGAAAGTATTATATAGGGCTTATGAACGACCCTTGTATTGTACGAAGAAAAGAAAGAAGTGGGTTAGTTCGGCAATAATTTGCGGAGAATAGTGTGGAAACTGTTTCCCGTGGACTGAACTACGGAGTCCAGTAGTATCCAATTATCCGTTATCCGGTGCAGAATTGCCCAATAGTTCCATTACATTATATTACTACTATTATGATAAGAATAGACGAGATGATCATCTCGTGGTGGTCCATCTCGGACTATTCAAAGGAGGCAGGAATTATCGTATAAAATGCCTATTCTTCAATGAACAATGAACCGGGTTCCCACACACTTTTCATCATCCCTTTAAATTACATGCGGAGGTACAGGGTTCAAAGAACCGGGGTTGGCGGATATGAGAATCTAGACATCTCTCACATGAAGACAAACATACTTAATTAAAAACAACAGACTTATGTCAGGACCGAATTTTTCGCGGGTTTTTACATTCTCCCTTTAACTAACATTGGGGGCGGGAAAAGATTTAAAATATTCCGCCAATCTTTCTATAAATAAATATAAATGAAACTAAATTTCCAAATGGACAAACCGGAGCTTGCAAACAGGCCTCGCTAAAAAACCACAAAGAACATGTTATATGAACCCTTGGAAATTGTAGTACATAAATTTATTCCGGAAAATTATTAAACCGAAAACGGGAAGACTGCAAATTTAACCCAAATAAATTCCAGAATACCAGACCCAAAATGGATGTTAATATTATCCCGTTGAACCTTAAATGTCCCTATTATAATATTCATAATAAAAACGACATTAAAGACAAGGCGGGGAACTACTTCCGTGGTTCAAGCCCCCATTTCCCGAGAATTTAAAATTTAAGCAATGGATAATTCCCTTTAGCTACCCGAATTTTTTACCCCCTCCCATTTTTTGGCAATAATGGCTTTTCATGAAATGTTTTATTGCAGTTAGGTTATATAAGACACCGCAGTTTTGAGGATATAGAAATTTGGAGTAGATTTAGTAGATAGGGAGAGGGGACTTGAGTCGGGTTAATTCAAAAGGCTTGAGGATTCCAGACTTCCAGGGAAAAGGCTCACACTTGCCAAAATATTTCCTAATATTTTTTTTAATGTTGTACTAAATATCCTGGCCCCGTAAATAGGGACAGTCGGGGCACACGTGGCCCTGACTTCTCAGACCATACATCTCTCTATCTCGTAACTTCCGTTTCAAAACGGGGACGGGAAATATTACGGAAATATTAGTTCCAGCCTCTAATGATAAGCCTAGGAAATTTGAAAACTAGAGATTTACAGTGAAAGTCAGACCGAGAGGAAAGCAGGACTTGTATTTATTGTCACAAATTGTGGTTTTGGATTTGTAATGAGTTATGCGATGCCATAAAATAAACGGGTCTGATTTTTCATAATCAGGGATTTTGGAGGTTTTATTTAGTATTGAACAAACAAGTTTTTGTCGTTTTAATCCAAAACTTTAAGGGTTCATTGTATCAAGGGTTTACCATATTTTTATTTTATAGCCCGTGGTTTCTAAATTATTGCACTTGGAAATTGAGAACGCAGTTCCTAATGAAATACAACTTCCAAGGAAATGTTGTCATCGTGCTTTGTAGCTAAAACATGTCTCCAGCAATGTTTATGGGGTAATGAATAAAAAAACATATTCAATTACTCTTTAATTATCATTTGTAAACCCAAAACATTTATTCTAAATAACTCAATGTTGTATGTGAAGATTACGTACATCGTAGTAACCTGTAAAATATTGGGTTAAATTAATCGGCCTCCTTATTCAATGAATTTGCCTCCTATTTTAAACTGAAACTTTATTTTTTCGGGTGAATACTTGTAACTTTAAAAAAATCTAAAAAGCAACAAGGGTCAATTTTTAAGTTGTTTATTAAGGGTTTACTTCAATTCATAATTATTTTGTCACAATATTTGAAAACCCAGGAATTAATTTACTCTTGTTGATTCAACAAAATGAATGTTTGAAAATTTTTGGCTCGCCCTTCGGCATCAGATAAACGGATATGAAAACGTATTTGACCTTTTTCGGTTCAGCTCGTAAATCGTTTATCTTTCTGAATATTGTACTCCCATACTATTTTATCTAAGAGTAAAGAAATCCTCAAGAAACAATGTTCGAGGAATTGAGATGTGATTCCGTTCCAAGCTTTTGTTAAATCCATAGAAAAAAATACTGGCGAAAGAATAAGAATAGGAGTTGACAGAATTCTGTCAACATGGAGCCCTTAACTTCCACTTTCCCATTTCCCTCAAGAATAGACAAAGTCCTTTTCAATAAAACGGAAGATCTTACCGTTCATTCTCGGTAAACGGAACATCCCTAAAAGTTACACCGGAATAAATACCCCACCCCTAAATAAGCCTCTCAATCAGCTATATCGAAAGCCCAAATCCCAAACGGGTCCCAAATAACAGGACCAATGTTTTACGATAAATCGAGTACTCGCATTTGCGAATCCATTGTACGTTCTCCGAGATCCCCTATATCTCTGAACTCAAGCCCTGTCAATTTACCAGTTGAGATGTCTCATTCGATTTTTGTGTCCGAATTCGGTAAAAAAAGTGCAGGTGAATGTATAAAATTCTGTGCAAAGAAATCGATATCTTTCACTCTATCTACTTTCTCTCATTTTTCCTCTTTTTCTTTCCTTCGGAAACATAAGAAAGTCAACAAAAATCCGGAAATAAATCCAGCCACTCAAAAACTTTCTGTGTTTTATGATGGAGTTATTTGTGGAAAGTGGAAGTAAAAGAGCACTAAAAATAAAGGCAGAAGCTACGGGCTTTTTATATCCATTTGAGTGAAGTTATTAGAATATTAAATTACCAGACGTTGGGTACGCAAATAGGGAATTTAGACATTTTCTGTGAAAGTATGACAGAAAAGATCGATTAAAGTTAGACTGGCATACGCTTTTGCCATTACAGCAATTAGAACTACATTCAGTATAAATATTTAAAGCCGGTAGTATGTAGTAGAAAAAATTAAAATTCGTAATGCTCAAAAATACCCTAAAAACCGAAGTACATTAAAATCATCCATTTGTTGCTCACTAAAGTACGCCAAAAAACGCGAGGACTACATTCTAGGATGAATTTACCAGACGTTGAATTTTTAGAGGAAAGACGGCTTTTAAGGAACATGCGATTTAAGGCAATATATTAAGAGTTTCGAAACAAGGATGTAAGGTGCAGGAGTATCGAACTGTCAGAAATGAGTTATCGGTTCGTGCCCGATAGACCAGAACGGTCCATTTTCCAGTAATCGATGATTCAGTGTTCCCCGAATTCAATTGAAATTGAAACACGAAGGGATGAAATAGTACCCGGTGAGTATTATAAAACAAAGTAACGAAACAATGTAATTCGTAGAGGTTCAGCAGATTCAAATTAAAATCCCGCGCGACCTTCTATTTCGTTTTATTTATATTTTTTAAACGCGCGACACGACCGATTCGTTCAGCAACTGTAAGCTTTACTATATAAACTTCAGTTTGTTGATATTAATGATACTTTGTGGATTTATTTGAAAGTGCCTACAACTAGGTGATTCAATTTGTTATTAGAGAATAATTAGCGGATGGTAGGTTTGAAATTTGAAATGACGTCTGGCGAATGTCATTTTTTTCACTTCAGAAATGTATTAAGCGACTTAAGCAAGCGGAGTTTAGTAACTGAACGACAGCTAGCGAATGCTTTTGAATTAGTGACGCCTAGTACATCTTTAATTTTAGTATTATTTTAAAAACCTAAGATAGTAACGGATTTTTTTAAACGACGACCGAAGATAGCATATAACATAACATTTTTCATATTATTTGCTAAAATTTTAGTGGACCTTACTAAAAAATTCGGCCAAACAACAAAGAAACGCCCTGATTCTGAGCGACCGCGACCGTATTTAAATGCCAGGTAAAGGTTGACGGTTTTTGGAACTCGGGGCAACCCTACTTTTCTGCATTAAGACGAGGTGGCATGCCTCTGAAGAGTGTACAATATTAAGAGATCCATCATTTACTTCCTCGGTTTTGGAAAGCTGAAACAAAAGTGTTTCTGACAAGACATCGAACTGGAAGTCAGGGAAAGTGGCAGTCTGGGAACAAACAATCCGGACAGAAATAAAATAAAAACGCACTTCCGAATTTCTTACTCGAATCTTAACTGCAAAATTCATCCAGAATTCAACCCCATCTTCAAAATGCCATAAAAAATGAAGACATTTATTTTTCATACATTTTTGAAAACCTCAGTTCATTCCATTTTAGTTTCTCTGTATCCTTTCACTTACTGACTTTTATTTAAGCATGAACTGGAATTTTCCCTAAAAGTTTTCATAGACATATATAAAGATTTCATGAAAGTTTTACAATTTTAGACTAAGGTTGTAATTTATTTCAGCTTCGTTTAGTATTTTGCAGAGGAATTTAGAGTATCAGAATAGGAATGCAGTATTGAGTTCATTACTAGATTTTATTAGTCCTACGAACTGCTGACAGTTATTTCAAGGAAGAGAAGAATAGACCTGCAAAACTCTAATCAACAATAAGGATTAATCAAAGATATTGAAAAACTTCGATTAATCAATGTTGAAGTTGAGTACACATTCATATTTTGTAGGATTTTTGGGATTTTGCATAAAGAATGCTAAGCCAGCACAATGGTTTTTTACAATCTGCTGAATTTTCGCTATATCTGGTATTTAAATTTTTTTCTTAGTTTAATATGAACTCAAAATACGGTTTTATCAATCTAATCTATTCAGATTTATGAATTCCTTGGTTTTAAGGGTTTCAGTGTTCTTTAAGTCACTTCTTGTGATTTTCTTAAATTTCCTTTTTCAAGGTGCAAATAAATTAAAAATCGGCAAGATTTTCAAAGACAAACGTTAACTGTCGGGGTGTCGCACACTGCAACACTTAAAAATGTATTTAAACAGCCCAGAATTAGGAAATAGTCAGTAAATTTCTCTAACGCGAAAAAATATCGTAATCGTAATTACAGTCATCACCCTTTCTCCTTGTATTTTAATTTCACAACCATTAGTTAAAGCGGCATGTGACCTTAGAGGCACTGCCCTATTTCCCAGCAAAATTAATGCAAAACCCCATTACACCGGGTTCGCTTTAATGAAGTGAGACACTTAAAAAAACAGCTTAAGATGAAGATATTAAGTTCTTTAGCCATAAACTCCTTTTAATAGGATTTTTGAGAGTGGATTGGTGCTTTTATGAGGCAGGGGAGGATTTCTAAGGAAATGAGGTCCAAAGTTTTTTGAGACAGGTTTTTGGGGATTTAGATTAGTGAATAAGATTGATCACTTCCGCTCTCGAGGAACAGGAGAGACAGTAAAAGGACGAAACGGGATTTACGTCCATACATTCGGGATGGATGAGGCCACTTAAGATTATATTGAATACCTTTGGAACGATTTAAACACCACGAGCCATTCATAAACTCCAGCTTACTCGAATTATGTACTTTAAATTCGCTGAAAATGTGTCAAAGCCCCCCGGAATTTTAGATAACCTTGGGTTAATTCCAAAGCCTTCATGAAAATTAAAGCGTTCAGATGTCGTGGAAAATCGAAACTAATTTTAAAACCGATCAAAGACTGTCGTTTTTAGACATTATAACTTCTGATTTCGAGTTTTTTCAACGTCACGTCTCCTAAAATATTTACATTGGTCAAACACTTGACACAAACGGATTTATGACTGGCCCTTGAAAGGATATATTTGAATTTAGAGCTTAAATGTGAATATAACGGCTTTAGCTTAAAGGACGTATTTAATGGAATGCATTTTAATGGTAAATTATTGACTGGAATTCCGACAAAATTGGATAGAGACTAGGAGAGAGCCTTGACATTGATGTAATACCTCAATTCCCGAAAAGTACGTGCTATTTTAAACATTTCGGTTTCGCCATTAGTGCTCCAAAACTATTCAGTTCTATGTACATAAACCGGGCCACTTTATTATGTCAAAAAAGTTATATTTTCAAGAAAATCAAAGGAAGTTAATTTTCCGATTTTTAATGAAAATCTTAATTTTTTCGCAGCCGGTAAGGTTAAAAAAAATCGTAAAATTCGAACAGTCCGTGGAAGTAAACCCGTTTTTCAAAAATAATTCCGGGTTACCAAAACGGTTTCCCTTACATGAAATTACATCTTGCTCCAGGTGTACCCTTACCTCCATAAATTCCACATGAAAAGCTGTTACTTGACACCTACAAATGTCCCCCTGTAGCTAATAACTCATAATTCTCCTGTAAAATAGCCCCCGAAATGGGTAATTAATCACTTGACAATCCCCCTAAACCTCATTAAGCTCTTTCCTTTGATCTCTCAAACCACCCTCCACACTTCCTTATTCTTTTGTCCTCTTTGAACTCCGTCATTATTAGAGAACTACTGAGGTTTAGCACATTTACACCAGCTCCGATTCAACTCCTGACATTTCTTACACAAAAAATATAAAAAACACGGTGTAATCCGTAAGGAGAAGTCTATTCACGGAGAGGGAAATAATGATATTATTATGTGGAATAATAATAGTAAAAGTACCTATATCAAGTTCAGGCTGCCATGAAAATAGCAATAGTTAGGAACTAACGATCGCTTTCTCCTTTACAAATCCTTAGGGACGCGTTTCTTTATCCTTTGTCAAAATTATTTTATCAGCTTCTTCCTCCTTCACAAAAGAATGACTAAAGATGAGGAAGCGAATGTCGTCACATCAAAGTCACCTCTTCCAGTCAAAATAAATCCCCACCATTATCCGATTTACTGAATATTAGTTCGACACTCGGCATTAGCACTATACTATGGATGTACCTAATTCTCGAAATAAATCCCCACCCCGTTGGAGGTTTAAAATAACTAAACACAAGGGAGAGACATATTTATCAAATCAAAGTCATCTGTTCCAGTCAAAATACATAAATTATTAAAAATCTCACATTGCCCCAATCATAGAGGAAAGTTACATACGTTTTTCGAAAGCACTTGTTCATATAGCTTTCGAATGGTTATTTTTATGCTCACCAGATCATTATGTCCGCGACCATTTTTAGCTACCATTATCTCCCGACCATTACTTCCTGGACCATTTCATCCTAGACCATTTTGTCTGCAACCATAATTAACATAATCAACACCGATAGCCCTACAATTAATTCCCCAGGAACCACTTGAGGAAGTTGTCAAATACTGTGTCAAAATTTCAAATACTAGAGCTCCAAATCCCCCGCAATAAAAACCCACCCCGAAATGCAGTTGCGTAATATCTTGCACGTTGCAGAAACACATTGCCAGGATTATATATAAAAAAAACAGAACCAGACACCATAGTGCTTGCATTGCCTACTTTAGAGACGGTTTCGAAATGTACTGGACACACAAGTATGGGTAAATGTACCGTTATCAATCGAATCGAAACGATTTGAATTGGAATGAGAGATCCTTATCTTTCAATTTAATAGCCGTCATATAAAAGGGCCAGTCAAGGATTTCCCGATTCTGGGTCATCTTGATTTAAATCTAATATCCAACTCTATCCAGTGGAAGTATGGAGAAGGGCCGTTCCAAAATTTACTTGATTTTTCTACTCGTTTTAATTAATCGATAAATTACATTTAAATGTCACGAGCTACATACTCCTTTGAATCTGGGGTAAAAACTCAAGTAGTTTAAATTCGGGGTTAAAGCAGAATTGTACAACCCTAGGGCTTCTGGTTCAAACTCTAATCATCGTCTCTGTAAACCCCGGGGGTTAAACCCCAACACCTAAATCCACTGCCCCAAAAACCCTAACCTATCTCGTCTCAAATCTTTCACCACAAACTGGGAAATTAAAAAACAAACTTGATATCTTTAAACTCAACATATCCTGTCCATAAAACAGACCCAGTTAAATATATTCACATTTTGGTTTGGGCTACGAATTTCTTAGGTTCTCGAACTCTCAAAGGTTTCCTGCCTGTAGCAAACCAATTCCTAGCCTTTTCCGTGAAGGATTTACAAGCCGGTTTATTTGCCAACAAGAAAGCTAGCGGAGACTGGGGAAATAGGACGGAGATTACATATCCATGAATTGCATTAAAACCGAAATCCGGGGAATCCTTAACTAACAACTAAAGTCAACCCGAATCTTCCAAACAACCAACAACAAGCTCCCAACTTTAATCCCGCAACCAATCTCACAATATAAATACACACATCTTGTATACATGTATAGAGATCTGAGGTTTGGAGTTTATCCACACCCTGCCTTAGGTCACATTTTGGACCGTTCATAATTTATCTGAAGACGATAAACCCGACACCCGAATAAATCACCAAACCACAAACTTATGGTTAGTCTTGCGAAATTCATCCCAGGGAGTTTACTTAGAATTTTAGGATATTTTTACGAATAACTCAATTAATTTTTAAGATCTTCTGGATTTTTTTTTGAGAGAACCATCGTTGATTATATACGGTCCTCCGGCTATAAAGAGACTTGAGAGTCTCGTAGATTATCAAAATGGAGATCGGGAAATAGAACTCCAGTCGACCCGGATTTAAACCCTTTCACTGCAAAATCGGGAATTTATTTTCGGAAATCCTAGATGAATACATTACAGGGGTGGTTCATAATTAATATCCTGAGAGAAAAATCGAGAAAAATTGACTAAAATTGATAGCTTACTCTGCGTTTTATAATAAAACCAGTGTCGATATTTGATACAATTTCTGATCGAACCCTCCTTGTCTCTCGGATTCCAAAGCCACTTGATATTGCCGATCCAAAATATCGATAAGATTTCGTCGACACGGGTAGGTATATCTCTAGTTATCTGATCTACATGATAGGGTCGGGTTCAGGTTACTGTAACGAGATCCCCGCATTTCTCTAAGCTCCCTGGCAATTTCCACTATCTTTGGAAATAAATAAATTGGGGAATTTGTAAGTTTATGTATTTGGACTCAAAGCTGGAATTTAATGGAATTACATCCTCGTCTAGAGATACAAACGAGGAGTTATTACAGGTGAACTAATCCTCTTCTACACAACCTAATAATCATTATGATAAGCTCTTTACGTCTCTTTCGATTTGATGCCTGATAGGAGTTCGGGTTGTACATGAACTACGAAGTATTTACAAGGGAAGTTCCACAAAGACAAATACTCAATTCACTTCAATTTTTTTGTAATGAATCGTATGAACTTAATTACGAAGAATTTAGTGATTTAATTTTATATTTTTATGTTTTAAGAACTGCTGAACATCAAAATTGTCATTTTAACATGCTTTGAAAACAATGGTTGGACTTTGGAATTTTAAAAAATCTTTTCAGTATTTAAAAACGGCAATTTTGATGATTTCTTACATTTTTCCACACAGCAAATAAATTATTGGGTCCCTAATTTTAAGCCAACCTGAGATTTTCTTTTGCGAAATGCCCTTGTCAGCTTGGGTACTATGATTTGAAGATCGAGGTCAAATTTGATACCAAAAACTCGGGGGGATAGTTTGACCATTTGGGTGCATATATGCAGCTATACGTTTCTCGGTTTAAGTAATAACTGATTAGTTATGAATGGCCCCCTGAAGTAATAAACACGGCAAAGCTCACCGTCGGAGCCAATTAACCTCAAAACCGAAACTTGTAATCCTTGTTAATTAGAGTAATTACAGCCGGAAAAATGTTCCTAAATCGGCTGAAATAAATAAAAATTAGTGCTACAATTTAAAGTGAAAGTAATTACCTTTTTGTTCGAGGAGACAAAGTCCGTTGTTAATGAGAGGAGGAGGAAGAGAGCAATTAAGCTCCGAATTAACAAATTCTTCTTCATTTTAGTGAATCCCCTTCCAGAACTTGTAAATAAATGCTTTTTGCACTTTTACTTTCACAATCACTTTACTTTACTTATTTTTTAGAATGTCCCAGGACGAGGACTAATTAACACCTGCTTTTAATTAGCTTTTAAAAGTAATGACACAGTAGTTAGTTCCTTCATCAATTTGGTCTTTGTAAGAGCTGACGATCTTTAGCTGGAGCTCCGAACCTATGAATTAAAACAATCGTTAGATAGCATTTGATTCTAAGCCGGTATTTTTTAGTGTCTAAATCCACTAAATTAGTGCTCAATCATTGGACCTTGGAGTTTTTTAGAGTATACGACAGTATCGGTAATAATAAACGTTAATAACAAGTGGACTGCTATTAAAAATCCTTAAATAAGTCCTCAACCCGGTCTCCACAGATGAATATTAATCTGAAGTTCTTCCCGAAATAAGGCCCCAGTCCCTACTTAAAACCACAATTTTAGACATGGGGACTTATTCCGACTTTTACAATCCTCATCTTACTTCACGGAGTTTACAGACAGCCCTTGATATGGAAATGAGCTAGCGAGTCATGGAGCAATTTCACGGGATGAATTTTTTATCCCGAAATGTCACGAATCTAAAGGATTAGGTTTAACTACATCGAAATATTAGAAGATTGATGGATAGGACTTGTATTGTTTTCCGTGTCACTTGACTTGTGTTAAATTTGTCGGAGAAATTGAAGGTCAATTCTGTCGAGGCATGAAGGCACGTAATTCCGGCAAATAATGGATCTGTTTTTCTCTCTCTAGGAAATTGTAATCCTCCACGCTCGATATCGATTCTAGTTTATTGGGACGTAAGTAATGTTTTACAAATGTCAAATTTAATCACTTTGTACATAGTCTTCCAGGAGCCTTGCCTCATATTCCTCACCAAAAATAGACAAATCTTTCAGCCAATTTAACGTATTTTCATGAATTTCAGATCAAATTTTAGGCATGGAATTTAATTGAATGAAGTCTAAATGCAGTTTTGACCACAATCATCAATATGTTTAATGAAATTCGGTTCAGAATCTTCTAGTTGTAAATTGAATGGAAAAGAATGAAATTGGATTTTTCATTTAAGTACCAGTTGAGCCCGTTTTTAATCTCTAAAAAAATCGTTGGATTTAAATCCAACTTTGATAAAAAAAGAGCCGGTTGGAGCCTTGGTTAGCGGTTGAAATGATCGGAATGACAAATTCGAGACTGAAAACATTTGGGAGCCGAAAGTGTCATTCCCACAATCTTGAAATCTCTGTTTCTGAGACTTTAAAGCCTTTAAAAGATGTCATTCGGGACTTGTTTAGACTTTAATAGTAAATACGTTCACAATAATCTGTTCCTCTCGAGCTACAGATTGTAAGGTTCAACGGGTTCCATAATCCCCGGTTTTGCAACCTTAGTTAAAAGTTAAAGTAAATAGTTTTCCGACAATTTGAATGTTTAAACTTATCAGAAGGCCTCAGGTTTAATAGCATTTATTGAAACCGGTATTTAATAAAATTGTCTAATAAAAATCAAATTCTGGTCTCATTTACAAATAAATAACATTCGATGTTATTATGTCGTTTTTGTCAAAATCACTCCACAGTTTGTCTCGTTTGCATGCGAAACCGTTTCCGTATGATTCTATCGATGTCCTAATATTCACTTTACGGTTCCAATGTTCTGGATGATCGTAAATTCGTAATTACAATTTTAAGACGTGTTTCTTGTCATTAAAATTCGGATTTCATTTGCATTCGGTGGGGCAAATAAGTTGTTTGATGACCTATAGCTACCGTTATTTCTTAAAACGAATCCATAAATGGAAGGCCCGGGTTCATATAAACCCTGTCAAGAGTGTGAGAGGTTTGATGATGAGGATTTTGATGTTCTAATCTTGAAATTGTTCAAAACAGTAGAAGAGGAAGATAGGGAATTAAACTATGGTTCTCTTGTTAATTCAGCGTAAAGATCGACACTCCCTTTCAGGACCACTTTCTCCGAACAACTAAAACCAAAGCTGGCCGTACACAAATCCCGTGTTAATTAAACCTATTCCTCGTGTTAACCAACTCGGTTAGTGCATTTGTCTCTTAAAGTCAAAAATCATCAACGATATTGCAAAACAAGACACAAAATATGGATGATACCCACCATCAATCAAATTCGGGTTAGTTTCATAGTTTAGTATAGTTTCTTAAAGCTGTTTCGTTTCCTACTGTACAGATTGCAGTTTTCGAACAGACGACGTTGCCTGTGAATTAAAGGCTTATATAGACGACCAGTAATCAGGAAATCAGAGAGAGGAGCCTCTCTTCTTTACCAACTAATTTGGCTTATCCAGAACAACAGAATTTAGGGAATAACCACAGGGCTTTATGGATGGTGGAGAGGTTTTATTACCGAAACAAGTAATTAAATGAAGAGAATAACGTGCATGGAGAAAGTACATGACTTTAAATTCCTTTTACATTTATCTGCCAATTTAATTACAAAGCAGGCGAGGCTTTCAACTCCTGTTGCCTGTGCAAAGTTAATGTATTATGTTCTCTTAAATGTACCGTTTACACGAACATGGATACTTTGATTGAATTTGTAATCTGTCATTTTTAACGGTGAATAGTTTAGAACCGAGATTTTTTTGTAATAATTTTCAGAATTTAGCATTTCGATTTTAAGAAATTTTGTAATTTATACCAGTAGTGTGAAGAGATTCAATATTTTTTTTAAGCGTCCGACTGTTTTGTCGATATTTAGCTTATGTCCCCAGTACGGACGAATATAAGCTCTTTTAGACTGATTCTATAGTTGTAGTCTTAACTGTCATTTTTGGTCATATCAGTCATGTCGTATTTATTGGTAAATTAACTTTTTTATGCTTTCTACAACCGCCATAACAAACAAGGGATTGCTGATTGTTTGATTGAATTTTAGCAAAAATTTATTCTCAGAATTATTGCTCCGACAACTCATTGTCACAAATTTAAAGATCAGATGTGCCTTACCGTTTCGAACCTTAATATTCCATCATTTCAATTAAAGTTGCAGTTTTAGAACAAAAGCACTTCCGCCTTCAAATTTTAAAGCCAAAACTTTCTCCTCTTTATAGCTCACGATGGAATGTAAAGCTGTACTTGACAGCTACTTTTGTTAGTTCAAAGGTTTCACAGAATAGAACATCCCCAAGGCTTAAGGATTCCTAATATAGTTTGGAATTCCGATGCACCCAAACTTTGGAAAAGTTAAAAGAATAGGTTCAAAAGTTCAGAAGACCACAACTTTTTTAAGGAAGAGGATGATGATGCTCATTAGTGAGTTTGGAAAGAAGAGATGGTAAAGCAAAACCGGCGGTGGTTTATGGGTTAAATTCACCTAAATAAAACCACAAGAAAACACTCCACAGACCGAAGATTTAATTGTAATATTTTAACGAGTTTACAACTGACAAGAACAATAAATTCGGATGATTCTCTGATGTACGAGTACAACTAGACAAAAAGACGATTTTCACAAGTTAAGAATGACAATTCCAAAAAACCGAAAAAACGTCCGGAAATCTAATCCAGTGTCAGGACTTCAGAACCGGAGGGGCAGGAACCTGTCTCCATGACTTTCCTTCATGAACTGAGGTTTAGTTTCCCTGATCTCGAGACAAAACCCGAAAATCCGGGAAATCGGTGAAAGTCTCCTTGTATTCATGTACCAAGAGCGAGTGTAATCATAATCGGTTGCCCGGGTATTCTTCTACAGCTTTCCCAACCCGGTTTCTTTTGCCTGCCAAGGTTCCTATGTAAACATAACGCATGCCTGACTGTTCAGTTTCTATCCTGGTTTCTACGTAGTATTCTCACGGAATCATTTATTTCTTCGATCCAACTCTGCTTTTGTCATACAAACGGAATCTCGGGAGATTGGACTAATTTCCTAGTGATTCCAATACCGGTAGAACCTTAGAATGAACGTATTTTCAAAATAAAACTTGAATTTAAGAGAAGCATTTGATGACTTGTGCATATAATAAATTTGGGTTAATAATAATGCTTCCAACCTTAAGTAGAAATGTTCCAACCATTTATATGCAACCATTTTATTAGAACCCTTCCAACCTTAATTTTCCAACCATTTCGGGCCGAAAATAATGCTTCCAACCTAAATTAGAATTCTTCCAACCTTTAACTTCCAACGTTAATAATAATTACATAAATACACATTTAGTCAATCAAAAGAGCGAAAAATCCACTTCCTTTTTACGACGCCGTAGCTTAGAAATGATTAAGTTTGGCTGTCGAATTCCAAGCTGAAGAATAGAATCAACTTCAGTTTTGATGTGATCAGGAATTCCAGTTTTATTTTTAATTATGTGGTCGTGTTCATTATTACCACTATACTATAAAGTTGTACTTCATTGCAAGTTGACACCAGGAGAAGGTAAAGTTTGGCTGAACATTCTCTGGATATTTTGCAGCAGTAAAAATGCTTCGTTCCACCCTCTGAATTCCTTTTTGTTCGAAAAACGAACTCGTCGCTTATCGCAGCTTTTGCCAATTCAAAAGTATCAAATTCTTTTTCGAATTCATAGAACGCAAATATTTTTCGCTTCTTCGCTAGGGGCTGATTTTCAATATCGTCATCTGAACTACCAGATTGAACATTTTGAAGGGATGAATAACTTTCAAAAATCAATTTGGATATGAATAAGTTCAAAAATAAATATATTAATGAAATCTAGGATCAGTTGAACCTTCAAACCATTTACTACCAAAGCCAAGGCAAGAAGACCTTCCCAATCTTTCTTAATCTTTCTTAATCTTTAAGACCCTTCATTTTATCATATAATACTCATATAATTTCACATTTGAATAGTAATTCTATTGAGTACAGATAGCAATACCATGATCTCAGTACTTCATGTGCATTTCTTAATTTTTTATAGGTTGGAAATTTTCTATTTTTTTGTTGGGTGTAGCCTAATTATGGTTGCAGATTTGGAGCATTAAGGTTGGAAGGGTTCTAATAAAATGGTTGCACATAAATGGTTGGAACATTTCTAATTTAGGTTGGAAGCATTAAATGAATACCAATAAATTTCTGATTATCTGTTTTGGAATTTTTTGCATCAAGCTTTTTGAATTCAAATATTCCTTAATTTTAAGGTTATAAATTTCGACTATCTTATCTTTTTAGTTGGTTGTATTCAGTGTATATTTATTAAGAGATGTCCATAGTCCATGATCGCTATCATTGCTCCCTGCTTTCGAATAACGGCAGAAAATATGATTAATTCGAAGCGATATTATATCAATAACTCGAGATGTTATATTGTCGAGGATTAATAAAACACAATTCATTAAGACCGTCCCATTAAATTGGACCCAATTTATTAACAATTACAGAATCTATCCACATTCACCGCAGCATTACCGGATATATTTTATTTGCAAATAACATTGTACCTGAAACAGACTAATTTCAAAATATTTACGTCGGGTTTGTTCCATTCCTAATTCATAATCCTCACTCAAATTTAATACTGAGGGGCCATTCATAAACCAAATGACAATGAGTTTTCCACATATAAAACCAGGTCCAAAATACGAACTTAAAACCATAGTTCGGTAATCACTCCAGTAAAAAATATGCTATCTTTGCGTTGGGTACTGTGCATTTGTTTGTCAGGCAACACAACGTGAAGAAGGCGGATAGACTGACACTATCCTACGTCCAATTTCAGTTGTCCTAACCAACGTTCTGTTTATTTCCGTGTTTTTGTTTACCAACTCACAACTTTCCCTAGAGAAATAAATTCTGCGGAGGAATAAACAAAACAAGCAGAACATGGAACATTTACATCAAAATCATAACTTTCCGGGAGTCTGGATATGCAATAAAGCCTATAATTATTATTTTTAGAATTATAAAGAACTATACGGATAAACAGAAAGGAAATTAGGGGCCTAAACAAATTAAATATAAAACAGATTTCATGGCCGTGTTTGACCACAGGAATTTGAAGAATCAAAATTTCAATCCGGTTTTTCTATTAAAATCTTATAATTTTAAAGCAAGTTTTCGTGTGAGGAGTCAAAAATTAAAAATAATTTTATTTCGATATTTTTTGAACTGTTAAATATGAAGTAATTTATCGACTGGATTATGAATTCTGTACCGTTCATAAATCCGAATTGCAAAAGTCAAACAAATAGTTTCAGTTGATTGTAAAACAATTGAGTCGGGCTACAGGTGATGAAACTGCATAAATATCGATAAAACAAAAAACTGGCAGTTAAATACAGATAAATCGCTTTGAATCTCAAATCTCCTCCAACAATTAAATTCCGCTGCATAAAGCTGTCTAACCTACCTCAAAATGACGTGGAACAAAGTATTTCAATTGGATCCTCAAATTCTATTTTTAGCAAGAGAAGCTTTGAAATGTTCGTAACATCCACTAAAGTAATGGATACACTACTTACATTGTTACAACCTAATCATTTACAAGTGGATTAGGTTTATCTCAGAGACTGGATTAATCTTGGAATTTCAACTGGCTGTAACCGATTATTAGTCAATGGACAGTTTAAACCGATCCATGGTTAAATGTACCGATATGCTTTACACAACTTTTTAAATTTTGTAACTCTTAATTAAATGAAAATGATGTTGGAGTTTCCTGATGACCTTGTCCAAACTTTCAAGCAATCCGTTTCTCTGGAACGAACGGAAAAAATGTGTCATTCTACAGCAAGAAATCAAGACGAAAGGGCTCAAAAACTTGACTAGATTTGGTCTTCGAAATGGCGAAGCGGGTGTTGGAGTGGATTTTCTACAGTATCGAATTTGTAAGAAACCGGTATTACCCGTACTTGAACAGTTGTAATTTTTTCCGACATTAATAATTTTTAGTGATTTTCAGATGTTTTATATTGTATTATAACTTGTTTTATTGTATATATTATTTAAAGGATTCCAAAATCCCAATTAAGTAGTTCGCTAATTAGCCCCCTATTAAAAGGGGAACTGCCCAGACGTGAATTCGGCCCCACCTTTTATAAGACACGGCCAATTATATGCAAAGTATCCCCATAAATTAATTAAGATATAAAATAATAAAATTTGCCTCCCCCCTCCCCCCTAATCGAATCCGTAATAATCTTATATAGATAGAACATGTCATACATACATATTACGAAAAATTATGAAATTAATTATAATTATCAACAATTTAATGTTTTCAGCTATTAGGGATTGCCTCGATCGTGCTGGTTATTGTGGCAACACCAGACGATCCCGAAGCCATCGTATTCGTCGTTTGTGTTGGGTTTGTTTTGGTAATATCGGGACTCTTAGTTTTATGGACAAGTTTACCGAAAACTGGGAAGGGAATTTTAATTGTAAGTTACATTAATTACTGTACACTACTAACACCATCATGTAAAAGAAAAAAAAAATCTCAAATATTATAACACCATGTAGATATTGAATATACTGTCCATTTTTGTTGCATTCGCAATGGCGGTTCTTATGTTCGTCAATTATGGAGACTACCAAGACGAAGAAATATTGGACTCGAATGGAAGAAGCATTGAAACGGTAATTCAAATTATAGTAACAGTTCCATTTGTTTAGAAGTTCATTTTATAGAATGGATGAAGTGTTACAATTTAGATGGAAGTTGACAATTTAAGATGCAACGAAATTGATTTTTTTAAATTAACATTTAAAAATTAAAATTTTTAAAAATTAATTAACGCATAATAAGTTTATTATGCAACAAAACTGATAAATGCAATTGCCTAATTCTTTGCAAACATATTGATACTTGTTGATTTTCAACGAATTATTCGATTTTAAATTTTAGGAAGAAGACAGACTGATGGAGCTGTTACTGGAATTTAGAGGAACAATATTGGGATACGTTTTGGGAATAATGGCCCTAATGAAACAGGTTACGGCGTTCGCACTAGTGATTAAACCTCCATTGTGCCCTGAATGCAGAAAGGGCAGGGGTTAAATATTGAAATAAATCGTATTTTAACAGGGTTTATCTTATCAAAATTAAGTAACATAAAATAAAAAAAATTATCTATTTACTATTTCAACGGCTTCTTAACAAATCCGTTCATTATTTCCTTAAATCTGAATCTGATACTGAATCTCAAATCTCTACCGTTTTTTGGAACAATTTTTTTATCTTATGGGTTCCGAAAGCTGGATTTCTGCGATTTCAAAAACAATTTACCTCAATTCTCCTAAACATGAAATTCACCACCGACAAGTGCATAGTTGTCTCAACTGAATTATTATTCATCTTTGCTGTATTTAAAAGTTTGTTTGTTTGTTTTTATTCATACAAAGCTTCTCCAAAAGGAGCCGGTTACGCTTTGACGCATAAGTTCAAGTAATACAGTAATTGTAATTAGTGAGTAGAAATAGTAAGGTATTGAATATGACAATAGTCATGATTAAAGTACTTAATGTTATAGTATAATGAATATGCCATAATTTTTTATGACATATTTTATATGATAATGATGTTTTAAAATTTGACGGTAGTGGCATTATAAAGAGTATCACAATGATTTTCCGTCAGCCTTACAGTTTAAATTCCTGTCTTAAACAGAGTTTTGATTTCCGCAGGTTAAGAGATAGTGTTTTAGTTTATTTCTAGAAATAGAGATAGTTTCAGCTTGTTTGATACAGCTCGGAAGTTGATTCACATAAAATTGACCATGTAATTACCAAGAGGGATCAGACAAGCGTTAATGACAGTGGCGATTGCATTGACAATCTTAGTTTCAGTTAACACAAAGAATATCCATTTTGTTCTCATTAATAAAAAGGGGTATTTCAAGTCTAATTGAGTTTACGTTAAGTGTTCAGATGATAATTGTGTCTTGTTTTTTGTAGTCGTGTCGTCGTGTGGGTTTTCTGGTCATTCGTCGTCGTCCTCTATCTATTCTGTAGTATTCTTCTTCACTTGACTGGTCTCCTTCTCCTCCTTCATGCTTATCAGCTGCTGCTCCCATTCTATGTTGCCTTATTTTTGGTTGATCTTCAGCACCTTTACTTTCTCGAGGTTTGGAATTGGCCTGGAATCTAGTTGCTCTTCCAGAATTAGTTTGATTAGTGTTTTCCAGGTCGGCTTTTCGTTGTAGTTGCTGTGACTTTGTCAGGTCTAGTTGGACAGAAACTCCTTTGAACTTGTCGATTCCCTTCAGTTTTTTGCAGTTCGATCGAGCAGTATATTTGTCGCCTGAGTTGTCTAGGTAAATTCGCACAGGTCTCGGCTTAGATTGATTTTCAGCAGGTTTTCCTATTCTGTCGTCTCTGATGTGTATTGGTTTGTCAGGCAGGATTATCTCGAAAAGTTCACCAAGCAGTTGGTGTCCTTCCTCTGTTTCAGGGATTCCAAAAATAATAAGATTATTCAACCGTTTAATAATATCTAGCTCTTCGACGAGACTATTTTTAAAACTTGTCAGGCGTTTTGAGGTGTCATTCTTAAGGTTTTCCATCTCGTTCTGTATACGCCTCGTAGTGTCTTGGGTTTGGGCCATGTTTTTCTCCAGCGCTGTAAGTCGTTTGTCCACTGTGGTTTTGATTTCATCAAGCTTTTGATCAGATGTGTCCATTTTGCGGGCTAATTTGTCGAGGATCATGTATAAATCATCTAGTGTTATTGGTTTGGTTGAGGCTGTTCCTTTCATTCCTTCTTTTGAACCGCCTTTTTTTGTTGAGGATGGGGGTAGAACCATCTTCTACATAAAATGTAAAGTGTGGTGACAGTATCTTTGGGAATATTTATATAGGCAGGATAGGACTGGGTTCCTCATATACTCATTTAAATGTGACTTATCTGCATTTTGAGATAAAGATGTGGTAGATGTGGCGTCTTCTGAGTTTGGGGAATCCTTCTCATAAATAAATTTTTTGCTGCACTTCAGAATTTTCACAATTTTATTCCCGAGATGAGGTTTTTGTTGAAATTTTCGATGGAATTCTTGTAGAGGATTTAGTTGTGCTCAGTTTGATATAATTTAGATTTTATTTAGACGAGTATTGAGTTAATAGTGAATTTAATTGAATTATTGTAAGTATGAGCGGAAAAAAGCACGTCTGTCTAGTCTGATAGTCTATCCATCTAGGAATCTATCCTCTAGCATTTGGGCCTAACGTCTAACAATGAATGGTGCATGGCAAATGAAATTACTTAAAAAATACAGTCACGCGTATCAAATCGATTTAGAATGCTAGGGGTTGGAAACCGAGCCCGAGAATGGCCCCGTGTCTAACATTCTGTGACCTCTGCACCTTGTCTTGATAATGCTACCAATGGTTCATATCCTAAAAACTCAAGTATTTCTGATGGTTCACAAGCTAATACATCTTTGTGAGCAATGTAAGATATTTCAATTAATTTGTGCTGTCAATTGCTACTTTTCTCAATTTTGGTCAGAATGTTAATAACCGGGATTTCTCTAATGATTTCGAATCTCATGTTCTTGATGACACCTACCTTATCTCCGCACATGAGGCCGTTTTGTAGCCATTAACCACGCTTTCCTTGGACGATGTAACAGGCAACAGGACAAGAAGGCTTGTTTTCATTTGATCTTCAAATCACCTTCATACCATACCTCCGACTTACGGAATCAGGATTGAGAGGTCGAGCCTTAACTTTCTATTATTATCCATGGTTGAGCTCGACATTTAGTTAAAGTGGTCGATGGTACTCCCATTGCATGATAAGCAATTTCAATTCCAAGCACCTCTTCATGTTTTTAATATTTTCACATCGTCAAACATGAAAATGCACGACACCAGCGGTTTGTCTGTATGTGCTTCATGTAAAACAGTTCAAAAAATGATAATCGTCATTTAGTTTTAAGTCAAGATTATGCAACTACTCATTACTCACTAATACATCGGATAATTTTTAAATACTATGTACAAATGATAAATAAATAAATGATATGTACATAAACAAGCTTTGGCGTAAAGTCCTTCGGACGGTCATAACATTTGATTAATAAATGACGAAGTTAAATCACTCGAATTTCGACAACTGCTTTGTTGAGCTTACATCAAATATCAATCAACCTTGTTATGAATCAAAAAAATAATTGCAAACTTAAAAAAAATCTGCATGTCATCGATGGTGGTGTCAATTCACATATTTTATCTGCGACACTTTGACAAACTTGTTAGAATATTTTAGTTGTTGGCTCTGACAGAAACACTTAATATTCGATGGCCAAAATCATGTCGTGTTCGCGTCGGAAAATAAATATCGTTTATTAAATCCTTCTTTGGAGAGTCAAATAATCGATATTGTTCAGGACAAGGCTTCGGATATTAGCAGTATGAGAGGTTAAATTTTTTAGAATAATTCTGTTCGCTTAACCAGCAGGTGTATTAGATGTTTATAAAAGAAAGTATCCTGAATAATTCGCAATTGAGAGTTAGAGTATTGCTTTACTAGAAACTGACATTCTACAATTGTAGCGTTCCCGTACTTTTCGCTTTATTAGCTTTCTTTACACGTTTAAAACATATACCCCATTTCAATAAAGGAATCTCAGTACGAGAATTCAAAAATCAGTCTTGGGCCTAACGTATTTAAAACAATCTGAACAAGATTTGCACGTATTAAAAAACATCGAAACACGATTAATTGACTTTGAATCTTAAATTATCAAAATTTGTAAGCAAAATGGACAAACTACAAATTAAATTAAAAACTGTGCTACAAGCGACAATTCTAGCGTTTTGTTCTTGTCTTGTTACTAAAATTAGGTCCAAAGACATTAACACTGATATAACGGAAATTATAAACAATGTTCAGAACTGTCACGTTCACATTGTTCATGATGAATTAGAAATTGGACAGATCACAACTCCTATTACAATCAGCCATGTGGGAATAACCCTTCCTTTTGAATACCATCTCCGGTTCAATCAGTATACTACGTACCAACAGAATACTAATCGTCCAATCGATAAATGTTCATTAGCAAGTGTAAAAATAAATGTGTTAAAAACTAAAGGAATCTCTTGTGTCTTTATAATTTTGTATTTTAAGGAACAGACAACAGCACGTACAAATAATTTTTTCAATTCAATGTTTGAAATCGGACTATTTGAGTCCAAACTGTGTCTTTTAAAATCTATCTCTACCATTTTCTCTGAACCGTTTACCACTAAGCAAATAGAAAAGGTAAATAGTGTTGGGAATAAATTCTTTTTATTTTTTACGGAACTAAGCATCCAAGGATTCTTATTAGAAATTTTGCATTTCCACAGTGTTATAAGTTCCTTCGTAGACAACTTTGCAGTCAAGTTTTTATTTTCTGGAAAAGAGATTAAAAGCAAGGAAGAAGAGCAATTTAGCGGAGTCTTTTTGTGGTTAGATGTTGAAAACGTCAGTTCAACTGCTGGAATGTTTAAAATAATGACATCCAAAGGCAATGAGTATCTATTTGAAGAGCTAAAATCATTTTCTGCGAATTTGGTCTTCAAAACGTGGGTATTATTCAGCGACACTCAGCTCGGAATAGATTTCCGGATTGCCGAAACTCAACTAGGAATCAACCCATTTCGGCTTTTGAATGCTAATTATTCTCATTTCGACTCCTATATATTTAGCCAGCTAATTAATAAAAACTCGTCCTTCTTCTACTGTGGATACTCGACGTTTGAGAGCTGTTTTAATACCCGGGTATTTGGTGATATTTATTTGCCATCAGCGACCTTTCTCAAAGTAACTTCGGCTGATGTTCAGAGATATTTCGAATTTACACCCGAAATCGTTACAACGAATATGGAGGGTTTTAATTTTTTAACCTGCCACTCGGAACCGGAACTAAATTTCCAGTTGTACGTTAAACCGTTTCAGAAGGAACTCTGGCTGGTGCTTTTTATAACCATAGCGTGCCTGACTGTCTTGTGCCAGATAAGACTCTGGAAATGCAGCGTTGTGACGACATTTTCTCCTTTAATGTTTGTGCTTTCCACAATTATCGATGATGAATATCCAGTTCCGGAACGCGTTCGCAAACTAACAGGATACAGGATAGTTGTGGGTCTTTGGCTATTGGTTGCGCTCGTTGTTTCCAACGCATACCTCGGACTCGTTATTACGAGCCTTACCTCTCCATTGCCGCGCAATGCCCCCAAAAAATTCGAGGACTTTGTTCCATTTCAGTTTAATATGTCTAAGGATGAGAAAGTATACCGATTTACATCCTTGGACATCCGACCTACTGACTTTGGACATCTTATGGAAGCCGGGGATCGCAATCCTTTAGATTTCAGGATTCACTCAAGGATTAATGAAGGCTCCGAAACAAAAGGTGTTTATTCGCGATTGGACGATGTTCTGGTTGACTATCTGGGATTATATGCGTACATAGTCAATGATTTTAGAAATCTACATATCAACTACACTAGGCACGAATTGTTTTTAATAAGTTTGAAGCGATTGATGGTAGACCATTCTAACTACAATTATAGTGGTCAACCGGTAGAGAAAGCAATTGTGGAATGTCACAAGCATGTATATGTGGATAGCAGAGCGGTTTTATTTCAAGAATACAAGTACTTGTCTCAACATTACCATTGGCTTAAGTTTGCGATCGGAGAGGAGGAAATACTTTCGAATCTTGAGGGATGGCTATGGGTTGATCGACCTGGTTCTAGAATTTCTGCGAGATTAAAGCAGTTAATTAGTTCAGGGATACACATGAAAGCTAAGGAGTACTTCGATCATCAGCCATTTGCATTGCGTCAAAATTACACGAATGGAGCAGTTAGAGAAACGGACCATCTGCCTGTTGCTAAACTTAACTTGACAGGAAGTATACAAACGATATTTATAATTTATTGCATCGGAGTATCCGTATGTACTGCCATACTGAATTTTGAACCTGTTATCAAATATCGAAAAGAAATTTGGTTCACCGTAGTTTCTATCTTCAAATCGTGTCGTAACGGATTATTGATAACGTGCTCTCGAGTTAATTCCCATCTAATCTGTCAAGACAACTAGGACTTTCAAAAATGAAATGCAGATAATGAAAATAGTGATACGGAGTTGCAATCATCATCATTATTTTATGTCAATAAGTTCTAAATATCAAGTTTACTCATATCACACCACCTTTATGCTAGCTCAGCTTAATAATCACGTTGGCCATTCGTGCCACTTATGTCGCCTGAGACAATTAATGCAAACTGTGCATTTATCAATTAACATTAGCCCTTACCTAGAATAGTTCTATAAATACAGATTTCATAAATTATGGTAATCAGTCGAGAGTTGCTTCTTGTCACTTCTTATTCTTGAATTCTCAAGTGCCCCAATAAACCCGAATTATATTTGTAATACACGTCACCTTTCCCCGATTCTGAACCATTTCTTGTGTTAAAGAATTACATGTAACAATAGTATCAAGCATCGACACTCATTATCCCTGACATTGTAATAGGTATAGGAACAACTTTATTTTCTCAGTTTTACCAGTATAATATAACACCATAATAATAGCAATTAAAAAGATCTGAGTTTTAAACATATTTAGGAGCTATTTCAAAGTTTAAGCCCCACAATCTGACTGGTTGAAGAACAGATTGACTTGTAAAACTAAACTGAGAAAAACACTTGAATAAAGACAAAGATAATAAAGTCATTTAAGCACTTTGTTCAGTTCCTACAACGACTAAAATAATTCAGACTATTCGTTAACAATTGAATCACGTTCTGGAACCTTGTTGAAAGGTGAGAACAGAAGTACTGTTTGTCTATATTCTCATTTTATCATTCAAATTCAGTGGATTACGAATTTCATACAGGTTTTTCCAAAATTATGTCCACAAAGAAAAATTAACAATATGGAAAACTAAAATTCAATTGCAGCGATTCCAAATTTTCAACTGTTTTTCTGACAATCCTAGTACCTATTTTATATCTATATACTTGATACTATATAGCTACCTAATACCTAAGACCCTGTATAGTATATATCTTATATATTAAAATAATTATCGGTCGGTCGGACTGTCCTGCTCCATTCTGGTACTGGTTCATCTTTGGACTCGTTGAAAGCAACTGTTAAACTCAACTCAACTATTTGAAATTTTCGAATAATCAATTACAACCTTCAGATGGAGGTCTAGTTTGCGTCATTAGTCGCAAGTCATTAGTGTTAGATAAATGGTCAATATTAAAAGTGAAGAAGATGCCGTGTCACTAATATAACCCCTTGACGTGCACCCTGATTCAATATTTCTCCTGATTTAGGATTATATGTATTCATTAGTTCTGGCTGCAATATCCAATACTATAACCGATAATCATACACTACCCTTCCCACTATAATTGGAATATTGTTGATGATCCCTCTACTCTTCCCCCACATAGTTGGTTTATAACCAATGATGGTAACTCTAGCTACTCCTTATTAATTATATTACTATTATCCTTTTTATATAAATTATATTATTCTTATATTACTCCTCCTATTAGGTCGCTTCACAAGTACGGATATAGCGGACTACTTATAGTCTACTTTTTCATATCCGGATGATCTTCTAGTTTCAAAATCGTCTTCATTTCTGAATGCTTTGTCTTTCCCAAATGTTTGATTAGAATATCGGTAGGTTGTTCCTGGGTTGACATGCAATTAACAATGATCTTCTCCGCTGTTGCACGGTCCCTCGTGTGATGAAATCGTCAATATTTTTTGTCCTCTTATGTAACTCAGAGTTCTGAACAAGATGAATGGCACTTGTGTTGTCAACATGTATTTTCGTTGGACTGTTCCTCGCCTAGTTCCTACGGGAATCTTCTCAGCCAACAAGGTTGAATTGAACAGTCCAAATATTTCCTGAATTGGAGCGTCCTTGTCCACAGGTAGGTTCAACCGCTTCTTCTCCCGTCGGGAATGAACGTCATCAAACCGGAGCATCCGCAAAATGTCCATAAATCGGTTTTTGGACACAGTGTCTTGAAACGGGGGCTTGAGATACCGTAAGTCCTTTGTCCAAAATTCCTTTAGAGGTTGCTTAACTGCTCGTTCAACACCAGCGAGAAGTAGCAGTCCAATGAATGCTTCGAGTTCCAAAACATCAAGCGGCTTCCAAACCATTGGGTCAAGATGAATCCCATTCCAATGATCTACCACCCTGCCAGCCCAGTTATTGGTGTGTACCACGATCTTTTGTAGAATTTCAGGGGTAATCATAGCCGAAAATACTACTTTTTTGGTTACAAAGTTCCTAGTAACGGCTTTCGGCCCCGGCTGGAAGCTAATGATGTTATGGGCCAGGGTTTGACGGGGAGCAGGGAGTTCTCTTTTCCAAATAGTACCATCAGGTGCTAAGAAATCTTGAATCTTCAAATAAGAGATATTTTACATTATTATGGAGTGTTGTGTATTTCAAAAATTAAGCATTCTTTGGAAGTATGTAATATTTTGTATGGGGAGCGACATAGTCATTCGTACAAAGATAAACTTACCTGGGGTTGTTGCATTTGCGGTCCCTGTGCAGTAACCATATTTTGCTGGCCAGGGTCATGGATGTGATCTTCGTCGTCTTCACTTTCTCCTGAACCGGAATCCCCACCGTCAGACACCACTACGTCTTTACAAGGAGAATCCTCCCCATTTTCATCCTCCGAATTGTTGACCTCGTCACTTGGAACTTCCTCCTCTACGTCGGATTGGTCTAGTCCTCTTGCCAACCGCCGATAATCGACCCAACGGGCCGTTATTCTTGGCCTAACTGACGTGACTACTGACACTATTTACTGGACTATTTTGAAGATTAGAGACGGGAACAAACAATCTATTCTCTTTGAGTTATACACACCGATAGACTGCAATTGTTGTAAATATGCACACAGATTCAACCAGCTAAAATTCGTGATGTGGAGATAATTAGGCTCGCTATCGTAAAATGGCAGCTACGTACATCCTTCGACTAGTTCGCAAAGCCAGCATGTTACAGAAGGACAGTTTTAGAAAGCGCAATATATCGCTCGTCAAAACGATGAATGTTTGTTTTTCTACCATCGGTCACTTCTTGAATTCTTATCTTGACGCTGAAAGCGTTTTCAATATACTGTAATTGTGGTTTTTGCATTCGTGTCATTCTAGTGTCTCTAACCTGTTGTGCTGTTTTCAATACAACGCTGCGTGCGTCTGAAAGCGTTTCCGAGTGTTTCTTGTACTAACTACAGTCTCGAAGTCAAACCTGAACTGGTAAGCGTTTGTGCAATTCCAAACGGGAACCTTACAATTTCGACGCTGGACTGGACGGGTCATTCTTCAGAGATCATTTCAAAAGGTTCGATGGTTTTTTCCTGTCAAATCATTAAAATTTGAAATTCGACGCTGGAAGCGTCTGAAAGCGTTTCAGTGTTTTTTACCAGCCTCATAGTCTGAAGGTTAAACTAGTAAGATTAAGAGTTTGTACAATGACAAATGGCAACCTTACAATTTCACAGCAGTTTGAAATTCGACGCTGGAAGCGTCTGGCAGCGTTCTGTAATATTTTTACACCTATGTATAAGCGTTTGACCTGTTTAGGATGGTCCTGATTTATTTTTGCCGCCAGGGGTCAATTGTCGGTTCGACTTGAATTACCGGCCCTGACGGTTGACTTTGCCGGTCTTGGAAAAGCATTAAAATTCTGTCATTTATACCCATTTTATATTGAAAATGTCCGTTTTGTTGGACTTTACTATTTTTAAAATCATCAGTTTTCAAAAATTTTCTGAATTTTCTTTTTGAAAATTATGTCAAAACGTTTTGTTGAGGAGGTCCTAAACGCTAGATTTTTTCGGCTTATCAATTTTGAATATTCAGGATGATAAGTACGGGTGTAGACAAATGTCGCACACGTTGCTAATAAGATAAGGAATAATATGCTAGGATGAGAAAGGCGGACGAGTGATCAAAACTGAAGGCGCGGTAGGCCTGCGTTGTCGCAGAAAACACTAATTTTGCAGTAAAAGAATATTTTTTATGTGGAAATTAATTTTTAGTAAATAAATATATTAAACTTTTGAAACCATTGTTAGTTAAGTTAGTAAAGCGTTGAATAATTGAATATTATAACGCCATCTTTTTATAGGTGCCATACATCCATTTACTGTTGAAAAAATTTTTCCTCGTTAGTTTTCATATTTTGAAATGTTCGTCTATTTACCTTCTGTTTGATCCGTTCTATTTACCGTCCTGTTTGATCCGTTTATTGTCAACAAAAATTCATAGCCTTCTTTTAATATGGCGTTACACTGTACACTTTTTTATGTGGAGTTTTGAAACTAGGTTTGTAAGTTATGTTACAAAGACTTAATATTTGAGGATATGAACTCTTAATTTATTTATAAGTAGTTAGTATACGCTACTACGATTACATAAGGATTTGGTCATAGTTTTCAATATCGACATATTATATATCATTTTGTCGCAAATTTTTCGTAGATTCCGAATCTGCAAACAAAACCCGCGAATGTAACAAAAACTTTCGAGATAAAACCCGAAAACCGGGTAAAAATCGGGTTTTTTCGGATTTTATTTATTTTTAGGTGCTTTATGATTGTATACGTGGACAAAATGATGTAACTGTTTGTTAACAATTTAATTACGAGTTTTTATCACTAACCAGATTGTCATATCTCCGAAGCGTTCGTGAGAAATTCGCCAAATACTAACCCAAAAACCGATTAAAAATCAGTTTTGTACGAGTTTTCCCCATTTTTTATCATGGTATTTTACACGTTGATTTTTGTAACATTCGATTGTTGTTATATTGTCTTAATTTTCGCCTCGTATACTGAGCAGTATAGCATTGAACTCCCCACTTCGCTGCCCCCGGCAGGGGCCCCGCCGGCAGGCGCCAAAATGTAAAAAAAATACCGTTGATTAAGGTTAGGAAGATAGGATTAGGGTAGGATACCGAGGTATGCGAGGTATGTAGGGGTAGGATGCCGAGTTATGCGAGGTAGATAGGGGTAGGAGTAGGACACCGAGCTATGCGAGGTAGGTAGGGGAGGGACACCGATCTATGTGAGGTAGGTAGGGGTAGGATACCGAGCTATGCGAGGTAGGTAGGGGTAGAATACCGAGCTATGCGAGGTAGGTAGGGGTAGTATACCGAGCTATGCGAGGTAGGTAGGGGTAGTATTCCGAGCTATGCGAGGTAGGTAGGGGTAGGATACCGAGCTATGCGAGGTAGGTAGGGGTAGGATACCGAGCTATGCGAGGTAGGTAGGGTTAGGATACCGAGCTATGCGAGGTAGGTAGGGGTAGGATACCGAGCCATGCTAGGTAGGTAGGGGTAGGATACCGAGCCATGCGAGGTATGTATGGGTAGGTAGGGGTAGGATAACGAGCTATGCGAGGTAAGTAGGGTTAGGATACCGAGCTATGCAAGGTAGTTAGGGGTAGGATATCGAGCTATGCAAGGTAGGTAGGGGTAGGATACCGAGCTAAGCGAGGTAGGTAGGTAGGGGTGGGATACCGTGGTATTCGATGTAGATAGGGGTAGGTATTTGAACTCAAGCATCGAATTGTACCGTTGCTGGGCCTCCGGCAAAACTAAATGGCCCCTGCCCACTATTCGTGGCCTCCCCACCAGTCTTGTTGTTTACAAGATTTCAATAACTCCACCCTAGTTTGGAATTTTAGTTTGTGAGGTTTCAAAACGTAAGGGGACAACTTCCTCACAATTATTGAAATAGAGAATTGCAAAGGCAAACAAGAGGTACGAATCTTTTTCTCTATTCCTCAATCAGGTTCACTTAATAAGGGATGACAGGTTTTATGCATGAAATATGAGTTATATGGTTTAGATGGAAATAAATAAATGCGAATCACAACAATGGTTTAATTGCAAATAATTAATTAGTTTTTAGAAAACGAGGATATCCTAACTATTCCTAAAGTTCTTGGGAGATTCTCGACCAAGGCTTTTTGGAAAACTAAAATTAACTACAATCTAAATCTGGGACTTTCGTCAGACCAGGTAAGTGCCAAAGCAGAAACAAAAATCAACCCGGCCTGGAGTTTCTGAACTCCTTTTATAGCCCTCGGTTATGCTTGTAAAGGCAAGACTTGAATCAGTCTAATAGATTTGCTTAAAATCTATTAGGCATTCATTTCAACCGAAGTTGAAGAACTTAAATTTGCATCGTCTCAAATCTCATGATAATCTGAGGAATAGCAATGCACGGATAAGTCATTCTATCATGTAAATGCCATGATAGAGGATTTAGTTAAAGAAGTCGTAAATTGAGACTTCACATCCCTTTCCCCTTGAAAACTGAATTAATAAATTTATTTATTAATGAAGATCACGAAGTGTTATTAGTTACAAACATAATTGTAATTTGGTTAATAATGACTGAATAATTTTTGTAATTAAATTGATATTACAGAGTATCATTTAAAATGACATAATAAGATTATAATTTTGTGACAATAATATACTTCTTACTCTTAGAATGTTATAATAGTAATTATAGTAATTAATGCTGTAGTAGATCGAGGCTGCAGTTTCAGAGGACATAGTGGATCCGTTTACGTGTAAGGATGTGATATCGGGGTTGATTTATGGAAAGAATTTAATCATTTTCCATATAATTTTATCGTTAGATATTGTAAGAAACTAATATCGTTTTCAATTAAGTGAGATTTCAATTAATGATCTGAGAATTCATTAAGATTAAGGATATCGTCTGAATATTTGCAGTCATCTTCAGTAAAGCATGAATTACCGGGAGTTGGAGGCTTGTCAATTTCCATGTCGTCAGAGATAAGTTCTGAAGACGAATTTGACTTTAGAGAAGTAGGGACATATAAGGGTATTCCATCCTTATGTGTGGGATCAATCTGGTTCAGAGAAGCGATATAAGGGTTAGGGTTAACCTGAGGGTCGATTTGGGATGATCCTTGAGATCGAACGTAAGATGACTTGAGAGGGTTGATGACCTTAATGGAGACCTTGTTCCTTGAATGGCCTGGAGTCGTTTCCCTTTTCTTTTGTCGACCCTGGGTGGACTTAGTTGTCGAAGTGGTCCGGGAAAATGACGATTCCGGTTTGAGCTTCGGATTTGACGAGGGACTCTTCAGTTGTGGAACAGGAAGAACATGGGTCCTGTTCGTTAGGGACATGAAAGAGGAGTCCATCCAAATTCGATTCAGGTGAGTCGATGGAAGTCCAATTGGAGTAGATGGTTTTTCACGGATATAGGATTTAGTTGACTGGACCTTGTGAACCGGAGGTAGGTTTATGATGACTGACTTCCGAAGAGAGCTGGCGAGGTCTAAGGTTACGACGACGCTGGCCGGATCAAATGGAATGTTTGTGAAGATGTCATCATTAAGCTGGGATTCTGAGAATAGGACACCTCTATTAACACATAATAAAGGCTCTTTGTCACCGGAAATAGATTTCAATTCGGTCATTTGAATTTGAGTTAGACGCTTCATTTCGCTAACATTTTGTTGGAATTCAGGTTTTAGAAGATTAGGGGGCAATAAAGGGGGAATTGTTGAACCAGATTGGTTGGGATTATTGGAAATCGAGTCTAGTGGAACAAAATGATTAGGAAGAACATCTAATCTATGCGCTTGATTTTGAGTCGAAGGTGGGTTAGGATTATGAAGTAATCCAGCTTTGAACTTTTGAGTTCGTTTTTGAACTCGTTCAAGCTTTTTAGAAGACTTGATAGGTTTAGGAAGATGTTGAAATGGAGTTGTTGGAAACCAGCTTCCGGTTTGCATCGCACCAGGATATGGGAACATTGGTGGGTAAAAGAAGGGGTGCGGTGGAAATGGCATCCGGTGATTCGGTCTCGGGCGATATGGTCCCTGAGGTCTGGCTTTCGTTTGATCGTTCGGATTCATCTGTATAGTTCAGATAAGGAGAAAGTTCATTAATATGAACTTTATTGACCCTTTGATTTGTCTCAATCGAGACTAAATCGTAAACGTGATTGGAAATAACTTCCTCAATCCGGAAAGGTCCCTCTCTCTTCGGAGCAAGTTTAGAGGAAAATCCCATGCTTGCGTTGGAAAGGAAATGCGTCTTCAACCATACCTTATCTCCGAGTTTAAATTCCCGTTCCTTGGCTCTTCGATTATAATAATCGGTACTCTTTTCTTGGCTGGATGTGATGTTGTCTCTTGCAACTGACCGAATGATCTCTAATCTTTCACGAAGATTCTTAATATCTTTATTCGATATCAGCTCAAGATTGAGAAGATTGTCGAATGAAGTACGAAATTCCCTTCCCGTATTAAGGTAGGCGGGAGTAAATTGGCTAGAGTCATTAACTGCCGTCCGCAATGCAAATGAGAGCTCGGGAATATATCTATCCCAATCTCTACATTTATCAATTATGGATACAATCATACCTTTCACGGTTTGATTGTATCGTTCTGTGAGATTGGATTGAGCATGATATGGGGATATGTGGAATGGCTTAATTCCCAACGACTGACACCAATCCAAATATGATTTTGATGCAAACTGACTCCCATTATCGGAGACAATCGTCCTTGGAACTCCCCATCGGCAACATACTTGCCAGAGAGAATCAATCACAAGGGAAGTTTTGGAGGATCTAAGTGGAAATAATTCCACATACTTAGTGAACATATCCACTACTACGAACAAATATATGTTACCTTTACATCCCTTAGGATAAGGCCCCATAAAGTCGATCGTTATAACATCCCATGGTACTTCAGCTGTAAAACAACTAGCCGGTACAGGGGGTAGTTTTGGCAACTTTGCTTGCTGGCATTTAACACAGCGGTTGACGAAATGAGCTATATCTCTTCTGAGATTCTTCCAGTAGACTCTTTGCTCAAGTCTATGGAATGTCTTCCTAATGCCTAAATGACCTGATGTAGGATTAGCATGGAAAATTTGCATGACTTTCATCTGTAAATCCTTAGGAATCCAGACTCGCCAATATGTGCTATCGTCGTCCCAAGGTTTTCCTCTAGGACCGACATAGCGTAATAATAAACCATCCTGGGTTATGAAGCATCTTTCAGCCTGGTTTTTTAGACGCTTTTCTGCATCTATGTTACTCGGCTTTAAAAGGAAATCAATTATTGGTTTTAATTTAGAGTCGTTACTTTGAAACTCAATCATCATCTCGCGATTAATTTCAACTTCTTCTTGTACAAAAAGACAAGAAGGTATACGACTCAACGCATCTGCAGCTTTTATGTTGATTGAATTTCCAGGCTTATACCGGACTTCATAATCGTACATTTGCAGAATCATGAACCATCGGGCAAGTCTACCGGAAGGTTCTTTGACACGGGAAAGAAATGAAAGGGCTTGATGATCCGTTTCAATGATAAAATGTCCGTATTCAACAAAACCCCTATATTTTTCGATGGCCCAAATTACTCCAAGTGCTTCCTTTTCAGACACGCTATATTTACATTCATTGGGCTTTAACGCCCGACTGCTGAACCAAATGGGATATCTAATCCCATCCTTTTCTTGAAGCAGAACTGATCCCAGTCCCGATTCGGATGCATCGGATTGGATAATGAATTGCCCGTTTAAATCCGGTAGATAAACCTCAGTTACTTCTGTTAATGTTTGTTTGAGATAATCAAAAGCATCCTGGCAGTCATTGTTCCAATAAAACAATGTTTCCTTTTTAAGCAAGTTAGTTAATGGTCTTGCGTGATTTGAAAAGTTGGGAATAAATCGGCGATAAAACCCAACAAGACCCAAAAATCTTTGAATATGTTTTTGAGTTTTAGGGGTTGGGTAATTTCGGAGGCATGCCACTTTCTCCGGGTTGGGGTGACATTTACCAGGTTCAATAATGAAACCAAGAAATTTGAGGGATTTACGGCATAATTGGACTTTCTTCGGATGAATGGTCAATCCGGAATCTCGTATTCGATCCAATACTTGGCGTATATGGTCCAAATGCTCCTCAAAGGTACCACTAAAAACGATGATATCATCGAAATAAACCGCACAAAATTGCCATTTCAGGTCTCCGAGGACTTGATCCACGCACCTCATAAAGGTTGCCGGACTATTTCGTAGTCCCATAGGGAGACGTTTGAATTGCCACAAACCGTGGTGAGAAAGAAATGCCGTTTTCTCCCGGTCCGATTTTGACATCAAAATTTGATGGAATCCCTTTGTTAAGTCAAAGGTGGAAAAATAAGAGCATGGCCCTAAAATAGCTAGCATATCATCCATTCTACTGATTGGGTAATGGTCGGGTACAGTTATTCGGTTAATGGGCTTATAATCAATAACTACTCGATGACCACTTCCGTTCGGCTTTGGGACAACGAACCCGTTGGCCGACCAGGGACTCTTACTTTTTTCAATAATATCGTATTGAAGTAACTCATAGAAGTTTTCGTCAAAAATCTTTCTTTTGGCCTGGTTCATAGGCCGAAGAGTAGTCGCTAGCGGTTTATGAGTTCCGGTATCAATCGTATGCTCATACAATGTGCAAAGACCCGGAGTCTTTGTAAAAAGCTGAAGGAATCCCTTAATTACTTCGTTTAATCGACTTCTTTCATCGATAGAAAGGTAATCCGGAGCCTTAAGTTCCTCAAAAAGCTCTTCATCTTGTAATGCCGGAAAAAGAGGACTCTCAGGGATGGAATCCTTATTCTCTTCCATGTCGGGGTAATACTCCCAATTAGCTAGAATTGATGCTACAGACGGTCCGGATTCACATACTAATTCGTCTAACTCCTTTAATACAGGGTCTTGCACTTGAGATTTGTTTTCAATCAGAACTGTATTAAAGGTGCTAGGGACTTCGTCAATGTTGACAAGAAATGAATCAGGGGCTTCTGTAAACGGTATAATCTCAGTAGAATATTTTCCATGAGACCATCCACCAAGCCCAATGTGAACTCCTATCATAGAAGGACCTATAAAATCCCTTCCTAGAAGGACAGTTTTTATTGTTCCAGGCATCAATCTGAAATTTTGCTTTCTGGAACCTGCGTTAAAGTCAACGTCTAGAGTCACTGACTCTTTTGTTAGAAAATCACCTTTAAGAAATCGTATTTGATTATTTACTTTCTTTGGTGTAATTCCTTTAATGGAAATTAGTGAGATTATATCATCCCCAATCACAGATATAGAAGATCCTGTGTCGAGGAAGGCAGGAAAAATTCTTTCCAGAATTTTAACGGAAATGAATGGCCGAACTTGAGCCCTTTTATTCTTAATAGCCTTCTCTGCAGTGGTATTTGCGGCACTAATGTCTACCTCACTTAGTAAACTAGCATTATTTCCCCTTTTTTGAGACCTTATTGCCTTTTCGGACTCGGGGTAAGCCCGTTTTTTGACTGAGAAACAGGACTTTCAGATCTGAGCTTGGGACAGTTGGGACGAATATGATCTAATGATCCGCAGGAATAGCATCTGCGTTCGGTTCCCTTATCTGATCCTCCTGAAGACCTTCTTTCTCTTGAAAAGGAATTGTCTTCTCGAGGAGGAGTTTTTGCATAAGATTTTTGAGTCGAAGGAGAGTTCAAGGGAGTAACTGTTTTGCATTCACCTTGGAATTGAACTGACTTCCTTAGATTCGAATGGTGATATGCAAACGGGTCTACCGATGCAAAGTGCAATTTCGAGGGTTTTGCAACTGTCTCGACTGACATATTCACCGGAGCATCATCCTTGATTGGAGTAATTTTCATAAGAGGCTTCCAAGCCAAGGATGGCTCTAAGTTTCCAGATACTGGTGGAGGACGATAAGTTCTAATATGTTTTAGAAGCTCCTGGGCCTTATGGGCTTCTATCTTAAGTTGATCCATATTGCGAATATCTTTACCCAGTAGAGCTTGTCTATATTCTGGGTGCATTTTTTGCAAAATTCGAGTCACGACGCTAATTTCAGCGACTGGCTCCCCTATTCGTTCATAGTAATCTCTTATGATACGAATGTATGAAGTCAATGACTCTGTAGGACCTTGAGAACGGTTTTCCAGTTCTCGTTTTAAGTCCTCAAAATATCCTAAGGCTTGGAATTCGCCACGAAGCCTATTCCGAAAATCCTCCCAATTTTGGAATGGTGGCTCATACCTATACCAATTATAGGCGTCACCAGTTAAAGCTAATGGGACTACATGCTTTACCATGTCGTTGGAATTATACCCTATGACCTCTTGGTACTTCTCAAGTTCAATGAGGAAATCGTAGGGAGTTTTGTGGTCATAAGAACCAGCATATTGCGGGATTTTGGCATGAGCTGACTTAAGGTGCTGTGTTCTCAGAGGAACTTGACCTCCGGGAGCGGGTGGTTGAGGAACTTGACCTCTTGGATTCAATAATCCAGCCGGTTCTTGCCTCTGATTCTGGGGAATATGCATCCCAGCATTTTCAACAGGGTGGTTGGCATTTGCAATTGGACGAATGTCCATCGGAATATTTATATTCTGTTGCAAAGCCTGAAGCAGAGCCTGCTGACCATTTTGCATGATAATTTGATGCTGTTGCATCATTGCCATTAACTGCTGGAACATAAAATGTTCATCAGCATGAGGAATGGGATTGTTGGGGTTGCCTCCGTCAGCTTTTTGACCAACGGGATTTCCAACGGCTTCAGCGTATCTTGGAGGTGGTGAAATGTGTGGGGGTATATTTCCTCCCTGTGCAGCGTTAGGTGGGGAGTGTATAATACCTCCAACTGCTCCTTCCTCTGGAGGATCTTGCAGGGCCCTCGGCCTGCCTCTACTTCGTCCTCCAGACATTTTCTTCAAGAAAATCCGGGTAGAAAAGCGAAACAAACAATTTCGGGATTATAAATTCCTTTCTCAAAAACCTGCAATCCTGCCAGGGTCGCCAACTTTGTGAGGTTTCAAAACGTAAGGGGACAACTTCCTCACAATTATTGAAATAGAGAATTGCAAAGGCAAACAAGAGGTACGAATCTTTTTCTCTATTCCTCAATCAGGTTCACTTAATAAGGGATGACAGGTTTTATGCATGAAATATGAGTTATATGGTTTAGATGGAAATAAATAAATGCGAATCACAACAATGGTTTAATTGCAAATAATTATCCTTAGGGATTGAAGGATGGAAGCTCAATCGAAGCTTTAGATCTTTCGTTTTTAGAAAACGAGGATATCCTAACTATTCCTAAAGTTCTTGGGAGATTCTCGACCAAGGCTTTTTGGAAAACTAAAATTAACTACAATCTAAATCTGGGACTTTCGTCAGACCAGGTAAGTGCCAAAGCAGAAACAAAAATCAACCCGGCCTGGAGTTTCTGAACTCCTTTTATAGCCCTCGGTTATGCTTGTAAAGGCAAGACTTGAATCAGTCTAATAGATTTGCTTAAAATCTATTAGGCATTCATTTCAACCGAAGTTGAAGAACTTAAATTTGCATCGTCTCAAATCTCATGATAATCTGAGGAATAGCAATGCACGGATAAGTCATTCTATCATGTAAATGCCATGATAGAGGATTTAGTTAAAGAAGTCGTAAATTGAGACTTCACAAGTTTCTCAATACAAGTAAACAAGACATGATCCGGACTTGAACTTTCATGAAACTTGCCAATGGTTAAGTATTATAGGAAAACCAAGATTTCGAATTACAAAAAATCAATGAAGAAGGGAGGAATGCTATGCGTGAATGTTATACAGCCTGTGTTGCTGATGGTGTATGGACATGTAATTTAGATGTACTAGAATTATAGTCATATACTTAATGCATAAAAGTAACAATATCTCCATTGTGTTCTAAAAGCAAAACATCGTCAATTTAAATCATTTTAAAGCTGTTTATGTTAAATCGCTCTTCTGAAATGTTCAGAAAGCAGAATGGCAGATGTAAACTACGAAGAAGGCTTATTTTAAAGTTCACAAGGGAGTATATTGGTGTTAAACAATTTACCATCTTGCATATATATTAACTCAACTAATTCTAATTAGGAAAATCATACCTACATATTCTTCTTGTATAGTTAAAATTAACACAACCACTTCATTTGCCCCTCAGCCCATAAGAAATTTGGAGTATTTTTCTTGTCTCCCAACCATTTTTTACGAACTTTGAAATATCGATTCATCTTCTTCGAATTGCATTACCAACTCCGACTTACGGGCAAGGGATTAAGAACTAATAATCCTAATGTATTATTCTTTATGTTTTTTCTATTAGATTATTCATCAGTGCTTCATGGTATTCCTATGGCATGCAATGGAATGTTGACAATTTATACCACTCATTCTGAATATAATTTTACATGGTCCAAAATCAAAATGCGAATTTCTTCACTAGCTGTCTTTCTACTTATAAATCATGTAGAACGTAAATTTCGAGTGAAGTCAAGATTTAAAACAAAAAAATTAGCAACCAATTAATAGGGAATTGATATTATCAGCGATAAATGAAGATAAGATGAGTGTTTAGATTCTTCAGCCGCTCACAAACTCGGTACAATTTTTTACTTCTGTTTTCAACATCTAACGATAAAGATTAATGAACTATACGAAGAGCGAGG
This sequence comes from Desoria tigrina, assembly GCA_906901685.1. Taxonomy (NCBI): domain Eukaryota; kingdom Metazoa; phylum Arthropoda; class Collembola; order Entomobryomorpha; family Isotomidae; genus Desoria; species Desoria tigrina. Next base: position 300,017 of record CAJQTU010000028.1, read on the forward strand.
TCCATCAATGCACTTCAAATCGCAAAATAAATCGGCGACTGTCATTACAGGTGACATTTAAATATTTAAATCGATATATCTACAACACATTGTCATACTTGTTTGGAAATTCTAGTCTTGGGCTTGACTATTACAAAAAACAAACAGTTATTATTTTATGTGCAAAATGAAGTGGTGGTCTTATCGCGATAAAATATCTTTTAATAAATTTCTATTTGTGTAAGCAAGGAATCGATTTTGTTCATGGCCGAGCGTGCAACCTCATTGTTATGAAAAGCTTTACACTTGATATTAGTTGGTTTTGCCTAACCAGAGTCATCAGTTAGAGCAGTCAACTTAGTCAACAGTCAACCAGCTCATTGGTAAAGGACGTTAAGGTGTTTGAAACTTTGCCATTCGACTTCGATTCGGAACCCTATATTATTCAGCAAAAACTATACGTGGCATATCGACAGTCTGACGACACTAAAGTTGTTTGGTACAGGTATAGTTCGCATAGATATTTCGAGGTAATCTATAGTGGTTTGCATATCAATTGTACTACATTCAGTTTGCTTTTGTCTCCCTCAAGTTGTGGCTATCTTAGCTTCAATAGTCGAAGTAACCTTTCGTGTCCTCTGTGTGGAAAAGATTTGAAAACAGCGTATCGCCACAGATTTGACCCTGAACTACTCAACCAAGAAACAAAAGCAGTATTAGGTTTTAATAAAACCTGACATAAAAATGCTTAAATAATTTGCAATCGCAAGTTGGAATTTTGTTAATTTAAAACGAACATTCAAAAACTGTAGCGTAGCATTCTCTTTCGCTTTTAAAATTTTCTTTAAAAGTTTAAAATACATATTTACCAGAGATAAGTTCTGCACCAGAAAAGAGAGATAAATCTCCTGCGTGTTGCGCATTTAAAATCATCTGAACACGATTTACGCTTCGTAATAATAAAGCATCGAAAGCATTCAATAGATATAAATTTAAAAATTTGCGAACAAAATGGGAAAACCACAGATTAATTTAAAAACTGTGTTTCAAGTAACAATTCTGACATTTTGTTTTTGCCATCTCAACACAATTAGTTTCAAAGACATTAACACTGATATAACAGAAATCATCAACAATGTTCAAAACTGTCACGTTCACATTGTTCATGATCAATTAGAAATCGGACAGATCACAACTCCTGTTACAATCAATCAAATGGATAGCTACCATTCTATAGAATACTATCTGTCCGGTAAGTATTCTTCATTCGGGCAGAACCCTCCAATCGATAAATGCTCATTGGCAAGTGTAAGAATAAAAGTGTTAAAAACTAAAGGAATCTCTTGTGTCTTTATAATTTTGTATTTTAAGGAACAGACAACAGCAAGTACAAATATTTTGTTCAATTCAATGTTTGAAATCGGACTATTTGAGTCCAAACTGTGTCTTTTAAAATCTATCTCTACCATTTTTTCTGAACCGTCTACCACTAAGCAAATAGAAAAGGTAAATAGTGTTGGGAATAAATTCTTTTTACTTTTTACGGAACTAAGCATCCAAGGATTCTTATTAGAAATTTCGCATTTCCACTATGTTATAAGTTCTTTTGTAGACAACTTGGCAGTCAAGTTTTTATTTTCTGGAAAAGAGATTAAAAGCAAGGAAGAAGAGCAATTTAGCGGAGTATTTTTGTGGTTAGATGTTGAAAACGTCAGTTCAACTGCTGGAATGTTTAAAATAATGACATCCAAAGGCAATGAGTATCTATTTGAAGAGCTAAAATCATTTTCTGCGAATTTGGTCTCCAAAACGTGGGTATTTTTCAGCGACACTCAGCTTGGAATAGATTTCCGGAATGCTGGAACTCAACAAGAAATCAACCCATTCCGGCTTTTGAATGCTAATTATTCTCATTTCGACTCCTATATATTTAGCCAGCTAATTAATAAAAACTCGTCCTTCTTCTACTGTGGATACTTGACATTTGCGAGCTGTTTTAATACCCGGGTATTTGGCGATATTTATTTGCCATCAGCGACTTTTCTCAAGGTAACTTCGGCTGATGTTCAGAGATACTTCGAATTTGCACCCGAAATCGTTACCACGAATATGGAGGGTTTTAATTTTTTAACCTGCCACTCGGAACCGGAACTAAATTTCCAGTTGTATGTTAAACCGTTTCAGAAGGAACTCTGGCTGGTGCTTTTTATAACCATAGCGTGCCTGACTCTCCTGTGCCAGATAAGAGTCTGGAAATGTGACCTGGTAACGACTTTTTCTCCCTTAATGTTTGTGCTGTCTACAGTAATCGACGACGGATATCCGGTTCCGAACCGTGTTCGAAACCTCTCCGGATTCCGAGTAGTTGTAGGACTCTGGATATTAGTTGCGCTGGTTGTTTCGAACGCTTATCTTGGACTTGTTATCACGGGCCTAACCTCTCCACTACCTCGTAATGCCCCAAAAAAATTCGAGGATTTTGTACCGTTTCAGTTTAATATGTCTAAGGAGGAGAAACTATACCGATTTACATCCTCAGACATCCGACCTAATGACTTTGGACATTTTGCACAAGCCGGAGATCGCAATCCTTTAGATGATTTCAGGATTCACGCCAGGATTGATGAAGGCTCCGAAACAAAAGGTGTTCGTTCGCGATTGGAGGAAGTCCTGTTTGACTATCTTGGATATTATGCTCACAAAGTCGATTATTTTATGAATGGTTTTAAAAAAAATCTACATATCAACTACACCAGATACGAATTGTTTCTAATAAGTTTGAAGCGATTGATGGTAGACCATTCCAATTACAACTATAGTGGTCTACCGGTAGAGAAAGCAATTGTGGAATGTCACAAGCAAGTATATGTAGACAGCAGAGCGATTTTGTTTCAAGAATACAAGTACTTGTCTCAACATTACCATTGGCTTAAGTTTGCGATCGGAGAGGAGGAAATACTTTCGAATCTTGAGGGATGGCTATGGGTTGATCGACCTGGTTCTAGAATTTCTGCGAGATTAAAGCAGTTAATTAGTTCGGGGATACACGGGAAAGCTAAGGAGTATTTCGATCATCAGCCATTTGCATTGCGTCTAAATTACACGAATGGAGCGGTTAGAGAAACGGACCATCTGCCTGTCGCTAAACTCAACTTGGCAGGAAGCATACAAACGATATTTATAATTTATTTCATCGGAGTAGCAGTATGCATTGCAATAATGAATTTTGAACTTGTTATCAAATATCGAAGCATTATCTGGCCCAAAGTAGTTTCTATTTCAAAAACTTGTTGTAATATTATTTTGTTGATGTGCTCTCGACTTTATTCCCATCTACGGTGTCTTAGAGTCAATGGGGATTGGCAAGAAGCAAATGCATAGAATGAAAGAAGTAAGATTAGAAATTAGTCAATCAAGAGTTTATAAACTTTTATTCACTTCTTAAAAAGTTGTCATATTGATAATCACATCACATCAAATGCAATACAAATACATCACATGGATAATGTAATGAGTATATTATAGTAATTGCAAATCTGAGAATTTGTCACAGGAATATTATAAAAGGCTGACCTTGTACAGACTCACAGAAAAATTAAAAAACTGATTAATAAAAATTTTAAAATTTAAGATTCACAGAAATAATACTTGTAACTTGAAGGTTGAACTTCTAAATAATTAACTCTGTAAAAAGATTCAAGGAAAGACAAATCTTCGCGTTCTTTAGTGTTAATTTCAGGAACTTCTACATTCAAACGCTTAATATTCTCATGTAAATTATATTAATGATTAAGTGGTTCAAAAACTCGAATCAATTTGCTTAGCCTTAACATAAACTTCATTTTAAGAAATTAGACACAGTCGTCGTTAGGCACATGTGTCACCGAATCCGTGTATGTACCCCTGTTTTGTCTCGATTAAATATTCCGAAATAAATTCATTTAGTTAGTAAATTCAAGTGGATTTCAGTAGTTTCGTATTCTTTCACCAAGGATACTAGGAATTGGCAAACCAGTCCTCAATCAACCTATTGTCTGTTTCAAAATGATTGGCGGCTGTAATTACGCCGAAAATCTGCGAGGTTAGCTGGCGGTTTCCTTGACAACAAATTGAAAATTGCATAGGCTTATCTTCAGATAACCTCCTAGTTTAATTAACATTGGAAAATTTTTCTCAGCCGCCAATCATTTTGAAACGGACAATAGATTCAAATTAATGAAGTCTTTTCCTTTCCTCTTTGAGTTTAGGAAACTTTCTGCATTCCCTGCGGTTTTTTTATTGTCGATTATTCAAATGGTACGTCGTGTTTGTCCTTCAAAACCCAGTAGGGTTTCTTAAACTACGCGTTCAGGTTTAAGAAAGCTCCACATCCCCTTGGTTTTCAAAAAAAGAAATCAATCAAAACACAAAAAACTCATATTTTTAATAATAAATTGTACATCAAACATTCGGTGCAGTAAACCTTCTAAGGCTAAAGTGTACTTAAATTGAAGTTAAAGCTTACAAATTTTTAATTTTAATGGGTTAACAAGATCAAAGAAGGCTATTAAAAAATTACTGAACCTAGTTAATATATAATATTTTAATATTTAATACATAAAAAACCTCGACTCAAATTCAAGACAACCCTCAACCCCCGAAGTAAACAGTGTTTTCTGCGTTTCAGCCATTTACAAATTGCTCTTTGTACTCACATACAACAGTTTATTTTAGGATTTAACCCAAAAATGCGTAGAGATCCGGCGTATCTTTGAAGTATTACAAAACCCTGAGCTTCTTTGTCGATTCAAGGAGGAAAAAACATTCGTATGCCAAGGGATAAAGATGCAAGCCAAAATTCGAGCTTTTTTGCAATAATCCACCTCGATTTGATTAGATTTGCTTAAATTGGACCGGATTTTGGCTTCGATTCTCTCAAACTTCAATTTCGTTTAACTGTTTGGAAGGAACAAGAAGACGATATTGAGTCAATTCGATCGGAGGATTAGATCGGAGACGTACCCTTAAATTCAATCCCAGATTCGGTTCGGAGTTTCGGTTTTTTTCTCCATACTCTTCACAAACTTTGTATCTTGATACTAGATGTTACATTATGGAGATTTAGGTTTGATGTATTTGCCTATCTTTCATTCTAAATCTCAATCTGCACGTCGGCAAAGCCTCAAAATAAAAAACGGGGCATTTTTGTGGCATCTTAGGTACCCTTTTTGTATTTTGACTGTCATGAAAACGCAATACTTATGAATACGAATTAACATATTCCCTTGAACATTTATTCTTCTAACTCAAGGATTACTGGCATTTTACCGCAAAAATTTGAGATTTTCGCCTAAAAATTTACAACTCTTCCGTGGAAATCTTAAGGAGTAAACATAAACCTTTCCCTTAAAGTCTTAAAAACCAACCAACATTCTTTATGAACCAACCGAGTGGAATTTACTGTCCGAATTTCTGATCCATGATCTCATTTTAACAGCTTTGTAGTCTCCATCTTCTCCACAAAATTGGGCCCATTTATATCTTCCTCTTTCCCCATAATTACGAGTTGGAGTGGAATTTAATTTTGTCTCTTTGCTTATTCATTCCTATTAAACAACCGAAACGGAGTTTTGTTGTTTAAAAAGATTGGGAGGTGGAGAAAGCTACTGTGAAAATACGTAGTGAATCGAGATCTGGAATAGATATGGCTACGAGCTGGTTAATTGCGGCTGTTAAATTGGGGAAGAAGGATAAGAGAGGTGGATGAGAGGTTAATGGATAACGGTTCACCTGGGACCGATCCCGAACATTAACTCACACAATGATACACCTTTCCCCATCTATTCCGACTTGTACTTGGGAAGGTCTATAGGATCAGAGACAAATGTCCGTAAAAACAACACCTCCAGAGACCAGGGTTCGTTCAGAAATAACGACGGTCGGGAGTTTAATGGAGCTATAGTTAGTATATTGACAGGAGAGGTTGAAATAGAGAATAAGGGAACCGTTTCAATTGTAAACCTCCCGGACAAATATTCCAGAATCTGTACGAGATCTTTGAGTATTCGATCATTTTGCAACATTGACATTGTTTGTGAATAACGCTTTGAAATACATTCGCACTTTCCCTTTTGTAATAACTTTCGGCATCTCTCTATATTATCGTTGGGATGGTTTTATTTTTACTTCCTCATCTCAATAAACACGTTTTTATTTTATTATTTAGCTCGGGGAATCCACCCAAGTTCCTTTACACGTGTCCATCTCTATCCATATCCCCATCCCATCATAAAACCAGTAATAATAACAATATTGTTAAGAACAAACTTTGTTTCAAGTGCAAGTTCAAGCCGGGGGACTTGTGCGTTATATTTGATCGAAATATCGATATCCTATTCAAGTGAAAGTGGAGTTGGAGATAGCATAAAATCCAAACTGCTATTCGGTTTGGTTTACTACGAGCCAAATATCAAAAAAATTAATTAAGCCTAGAGGTATTGAGTTGAGTGTATTTCAACTGGATTCCAAAAAGCCATAATACGTTTTACTGTGGAATAAAGCTCTAAAGTCTACGCAAGCATTTCGAAACTTGTTGAAAAACGACAGCCCGTGAATTTAAAAAATTATGCCGAATCAGATACAGACAAAATGTTCCAAATAGGCCTTCAAATATTAATCTATTCGTCCACATCTTAAATATGTCTAATTTAAAAGAATAACATTCATTTCTACTTTGATAGGAAAATACAATGGTTTTCCAAGCAGTGTTGGAAATTTAATTTTGAACATCAAATACAGGGCAAGAAACCCGGATAATAAACACCCCTGGGGTTAATTTTTCGACACAACGGACAGACACTATTTCTTTGCAAATCCTTTGGAAATTGGAGCCGAAACGCAATCTCCTGCCTTCTTATTCTTCATAAACTCTGGAAGCACGGGTTGCCAAAATCCTTCAAACTAAAAAACCCGAATCTCCCTTTCGCAAATGCCATTTCCTCCGAAAATGCAAATCCTATTCCCATTTGTAAAACATTAAGGGATTTTGGAATTTCCTACCGAACGTAATACATTTAGAGACTCTCTAAAAGACATCAGTTCATACCGGGTAATAATGGATTATGGATACCGAGCAAAGAATATATCTTAAATGGCTTGCTTTTACCGGTCTGTTCATAAACCCAATTCTTTTTATTCACAAAGCTAACAGAATCCCTAATTCACAATTTAGTTTATGAAGGGCAGATTCAGAGAGAGAACTTGTCGAGTGGAATCGTCGGGTCGTAAGAAAAATAAATGGTTATCATAACGGCATTAGAATCTCCGTAAGATATTATTCTTCGAATTCTTGGCACAAAAGTACTTACGAGGTCTGTTACTAAACACCGAACCTTGCCAAGTGTCTATCAAAGAGGGACTAAATTCAGTGATGAATAACTGCATAACTGCTTATGAACGGCTCTTTGTTTTGGTGTCGAAAAAGAAAGAACTGGGTTAGTTTGACAATAATTTGGAGAGAATGTGAAAGTGTTATTCCCCGTCGATAGAACAGCAGAGTCCAGTAGCATCCGATTATTCGGCCGGACTGCAGAATAGTTACATATTATATATAACTGTTATGATAAGAATAGACGAGATGATCATCTCGTGGTGGTCCATCTCGGAATATTCAGATGAGGCCCGAATTATCGCACAAAATGTCTATTATTCTTCTTGTATTCGATGGAACAATGAGGCGGGTTCCCACACACTTTGCTTCATATCTTAAATTACATGCGGAGGTACAGGGTTAAAAAAAACTAGATTTTATCCAGAAGTTAAGAATTTTAAAAGGTAGTAGAATCATCAAAGGGCCAAAAACCTGAAAAAAGTACGAAAAACTCAGATGAACCCTTGAAAGCTTCTGCAAGAGCGTATTTACGAATATAATCCGATGAACGAGAAGACGGCGAAATTTAAATCAACGAAATTACAAAATACAGCAACCCGAATGTATTTTATTATTATTATTATATATTATTTTTAATCAGTCAGTCTCCTAGCTCAGTGGTTAAAGTGTTCAATACTTTGCCATTGGACTGGGGTTCGGATCCCTCGAAGGTCCGAATTATTCAGCAAAAAGTACATGTGGCAGATGTACAGACTGACGACAGTAAAAGTTGCTTGGCCCTGGCAGGAAATCTGCATAGAAATTCTGAGATTATCTATAGTGGTTTGCATATATATTGCATTCCATTCAGATGGCCATGCCCTCCCTTTAATTTCATTTCTCCATTTCTCCTCTTGTATCTATCTTAGAAATCCTAATCAGTTCTGACTATCTCAGTTTCAGTAGTCGGTTTTCATTAGTAATCTATCCCGTCCTCGTTGTGAAAACGATGTGTAGATCATATCATCTCTGTTGGACCTAAAGCCACTGCAAAACAAAAACAAAACAAACCCCGAAATGTTAATAATATAATATTCATAATAAAAAGAACATTAAAGTCAAACCGAAGAACTACACCCGTGTTCAAGTCCCCGTTTTATTAAAATTTAAATTTGAAGTAATGAATAAAACCATCTCGAAATAACTACCCTAATTTTTTATTATTTGTCCCATTTTTTGGCAATAATGGGTTTCCACAAAAATGCTTTATTGCAGTTAGAACCTCCAGTTTTGAGGATATAAAAATTTGGAGTAGATTTAGTAGATAGATAGGCAGAGGGGACTTGAGTGGTGTTAATTCAAAAGGCTTAAGGATTCCAGACTTCCAGGGAAAAGGCTCACACTTGCCAAAATATTTCCTAATATTTTTTTTAATGTTGTACTAAATATCCTGGCCCCGTAAACAGAGACAGTCGGGGCACACGTGGCCCTGACTTCTCAGACCATACATCTCTCTATCTCGTAACTTCCGTTTCAAAACGGGGACGAGAAATATTACGGAAATATTATTCCCAGCCTCTAATGATTAGGCTAGGGAATTTGAGAACTTGAAATAAATAGTGAAAGTCAGGCCGAGAGGAAGAAGTAGTATTTATTATCCCAAATTGTGGTTTTGGATATGTGTCCAGTAAGTCCAGTTGTGTCTTGTGTTATAAATTTACAGTAGAAACCTGGATTGGTCTGATATTCCATAGTCCAAGAAGTTATTTTTCATGTTAACGGAATTGTTATAGAAAATTGAATATTTCATCGAACAGGGCTAATTTTAATTTAAAAAAACTTGGGTTGTGAGATGAAGTGGATTGTAACTAAAAAAAATTTGCTTTCGTTTTTTACCAAAAGAGTCAAAATTGTGACACCGGACAAGGCTTAATTGCATATTAATAACCGTGGTCGTGGTGTGGTCTATAAATTATTACATATGGAATACGAAGTTTCTAATAAAATACAACCACCAGAAAAATGTCACTCGTTTTAGAAGAATGAATTAACAATGCTCATTAAGCGGTAATTATACTTGCGTTGGGTAATAAGTTTAAAATATTACGAGAGCATACGTTTTGAGTTTAAAGGGTAAGGTTGTGTTATTAAACACAAATTCTTCAGCCCTTACACTGAACATTGTATTTTGGTAATTCGATTAGCAACGTTCGGAATTTTCAAAATCTACATTACAAGACTATGCATTTATTTAAAATCAAATAAACATGAATAATCAAAAGAAAAAACTTAACATCCGGTGATTCTAGCGTTCAAAAAATTTTGTCTCTTCGGCAGGAGATAAACAGAATAAAAATGTAGGTTTAACTATTTTCCGTTCAGCTCGTAAATCGTTTATCTCTGTACATAATTCTGTCTTGCTATTTTATTTGAGATAAAAAAATCCTCAAGAAACAATGTTGAAGGAATTTAGGAATTGAGATGTGATTCCATTCGAAGGTTTTGTTGAATCCATACAAAAATATCAGCGAGAATAGGAGTTGACACAATTCTGTCAACACTGAGCTCTTAACTTCCGCTTTCCCAATTCCCTCAAGAATAGACGGTCCTTTTCAATATAGCGTATGTTCTTACGGTTCATTCTCGAAAAAAATTGGTTACACCCGGAATAAATACACCAGCCCTAAATAACTCCCCCCTTCAGATGGCTTGAATTGAATTGAATTTAACATTCAACCAACATCTTGTGAATCAGTATATGTCCCTCGAAATAACTGTATCTTTTGTTTCACGATAAAGGCGATTGTATGATTTGCGAATCCATTGTAAGTCTCGTTCTAAAAAGAACTCCTCCTATATCTCTAAACCTGGTTGAGATGTCTGATTCGATTTTTGTGTCCGAATTCGGCAAAAAGTGAAGGTGAATGTATAAAATTGTGTGAAACGAAATCAATATCCTTTACTCTACACGTTCTTCTTCTTTCTTTTCGGCTTTAGAAACATAAGCAAGTCAACACAAATCCGGAAGTAAATCCACTCACTCAAAAACTTTTTCATTGTTCATATGTTATGATGGAGAAAAAATAAAAACAAAACTACCCAAGCAATCGAGAATTTTTTATTATTTTGAGTAAAGTTTCGTGTAATCAGAATTCAGATAATTGATTGGCCATTTTGATATTTTTTATCAAAACAATAAAATAAACTGACCTTCAATAATAATAATTAAAATTATGTTCAGTGGAAACATATGAGTGAGGCAAATAATTGCGAACTAAACATATGTAGTGATTTAGACTAAAATCGCTCATTTCCGGTCCGTTTTTCAAATAGGCCGTATACTAAGCTGACTCTTTGATCAACAGTTCGTAAAGTAGAATTGACTGTATTCTGTTGAGCAGACGAAGATTTTTTGTTAGGAAATCCGAGTTTCTAGAATGCCGCAATTTAGAAAATATTTTATACGAGATTTGAAACAAGGATGTTAGGAACAGGAGTATTGTACTGTCAGAGATGAGTTATTGGTTTGTGCTCGATAGGGTGGAACGGTCCGCTTACCAGTAATCGATGATTCAGTATTTTATGAATTCAATTGAAATTGAAAAACGAAGCGATTTAAGAGTACCAACGGAGTCTGAGGCTATTTATTAGAAACAAGTGAAAGGTGTACATACAACGGGATTAAGGTCAACATTGTTTTAGTAGGATTGTCCCAGATTCAAATTCGATCTATTTTGTTTGAATTATACTTTGGATTTTGCGTTCTATCTAAATTGACAACATCGATCACTTTAACTAATGATACCTAACGGATTGATTTAAATGTACCAACATCTTTTTGAGTGCGCTTATTAACTCGTTGGTCACCATTTTACTCTTGGAATATAAGACACCTTTATGGAATTATTTTAATTTGCCGATATTTTTTACAGTATTTTTACAATAACCCGTTCGTCAACAAAACTGAAAGAAATAATTAGTTAGGATTCTCATTGTCTTCAAGTAAATGGCAGTTTTAGGGTTGAGAATTTATGAACTCGGGACATCCCTATTTCTGCATTAAGACGAGGTGGAATTCGTCTGTCTGAAGGGTGTGTAAAAATATGAGATCCATCATTTACTTCCTCGGTCTTGGAAAGTTAAAACAAAAGTGTTTCTGACAAGAAGGCATCAAACTGTAAGTCTGGGAAAGTGGCAGTCAGGATCTCAGAATCCGACCAGAAATAAAATAAAAATGCACTTCTGACTCCAAAAGCACTTCACTCCAATTTCGAACTTCACAACTCATTCAAAATTCAAACGTCATCTTCGAAATTCCATTGAAAAATCCATTTTAAATGTTTGTTTTCAAGCTCCGTCCATTTTAATCTCCTTTTCGATGTTGGTTGATATGAACTCGAAGTTTAGTTAAAAAAACTTCTCCAGTAAATAATTTCAGTAGGTCTGACAACAAAGATTTTGCAGGGGGGCTTGAAGCTTAGGATGCTTCTTTTGGGGAAAAACAGGAATTCTAAAAAAAGTTCCTTTCATTTCATAAATCGTCCCAAATGTTAAACTCTTTTAAACTCTATTTGAAATTAAAAAAGGTTTATTTTATTATCATACCACAGTTATTAACAGTAATTTACAAAAAACTAACAGTTGACGATCTTATTATCCTACCTAACCAAACCAACGTATGAAATTCGCTGGTCGGGCTGGCTCGGTTTTTGCAAAATTTCTCTAATAACACAGTAAATGTTCGGACAAATAGAAGTACAAAAATATTAAATCTTGCTCACAATAAGAGTAATCGTGCGCACTAAAGGTAACAATAGGGTTGTGCTGTGCTGACAGGCCAGTTTTACGAGTAGCCCTTGAATAGAATTTGGATTTCAGAGTAAAGCCATTGCTTCTAACAGGCCTAAATCTGGTGGGTTCAAACTTTTAAATTTTTTCCCCGCCCCCAATGTCAGTTAAAGGGAGAAGGTTTAAACCCGCTAAGAATTTCGACCTATGTAGATCTGTTGAAATATTATATAAGCAAAAGCGGTAACGGTTGCACGGAATATAGTGTATTAATGGAATATATTTTAGGACTGAATTATTGAACGGAATTGCCTAAAATTATGTTTCTACCATTTTTCTTCAAGTCGGACGATACCGAAATTTTCTTGATCAATTTTATTTTCTGACGTCTGTAATAGTCAACGGTCCTATTGTACCAATTTATCACATCATATCTAAGTTTTTCATACACAAATATTATCAAACTTAAGCTTATTCCAGCACTTAAAACTATAAAAACATAACTAATATTTCCTCCTATGTTGATTTTTATTGGATCTGGTTTCCAAATTTCACTATCACTAGTAACACCTATTTTAAAAGCTTTACGCTTCTGCATTAGTAATTCAATCTCTTTAATCAAAGTGGTCCATCGATTCGAAATGCCAGACTGAATTAAGCCACTCAGTCGTTGCCATTCTTGGGGATTATATAGGTTTTTAATTGCCCAACCTTGTCGAACATTGAAAACAGCCTCCTTTCCAATGTACACCTCCGCCCTTGGGTTTGACACTTTGATCTCTATTGCCAACTCTTTCAGACGTTCGAAACTTGAGAATAAAGCGACCCTGTGGCAGCTCTTTAAGATGTCAAAATCTGACGGATTTGGTAATATATTTGAAAAGTTGGGTAACTTAAAAATACGATCGAAAAACACCTCTCGCTCCACTGTAAGTTGCTGTTTGTAAAGATCAACAAGCACATCGAAAACTCTGATGGGTTTCTCAAGCCACCAGAGGCTGATTGGCGAACTATAAATTTCGAATCCGGCATCGACAAGTTGACTGAAGTTGGTATACGGAATCGGTAGGAGCGGGGCCGTTAGCTGTGTGACACTGACACCTTTGTATGCATTGCTAAGAATCAAGGACATCAAGATCCACACACTAAAAATCCAATACCTACCGACTTGCCTCTTTGGATTCATGATTTGGCTGTCTGATTGCTCTAGAAGAACTTCCAATAATAAAATAAATGCTTTTAGTACTGGTAGCTTGTTATCACTGTTGTAAAGAATTAAAAAAATGAATGCCAGCCAAAGTAAAAACATTGATAAAATTATCCCAATCCAGGAAGGAACATCATACGCTGCAACGAGACTATTAAAGGAGGCTTCATCCATTCTAGATCTGCCGCAACTTATAAAAGTGAAATGGTCATGATGTCTTGGTAGTTTTATGGTACTTGGTATGCTTTCTATAAGGTGTATTTGAGGAGCTGTATCAGTTCTGTCACAGTAGCGTTTGGAACGATTTAATCCGACCTTAAGATAGGTACAGAAATCGTGACCATATTCTTTTATTGAAATCAAAGTTGTGTTTGGGGACACTGCAAGTAGCAGCTCAATGCTGACCAACCCGACCGGACTGATGTTTTTGTAGAAGCCAAAAACGGACTTGATGGTTAATATAAATCCTGGTGTAACCGTTTTAAGCAATGTCTTGAACTCTTGTGACATATCAGTTAATATAATCCAAGGAACGCCGTGATTTATTTCATTCAATTGTCCGAAGATGTTATTCATTTTATTTCTTTGAAAGCTAGGATTTCCCAACAAGGTCTCGTTGATGAGGCGCCATTCTTTTGCCGATTCCGTACATCGTACACACGCAAAAGATACCTCTTTTAGTTGAAACACATTTTTCTTTCTGACTAAAAAAATCATAATTTCTCCGGCAATATAGTAGCGATTCAGCTGCGTCATGGCCATCGTCCAGGAAGCTGGAGTTTTTAAATCAAATTTTTCTGTAATCAACACTCGGTATGCATCCCTTGAGCCAGAGATGGACCAGCCTGACTGTACGTCAGTATATTTGCTATTAAAGAAATGTGCGAAGGTTTCGGGTTTGTCAAGAAAGAGCTGGGGGTACCCATAAAATTTAGGTGCTTCTGATCTCGTTGGTGGAAGGGCGTAAAGTTGTGCTTGACAGTTCCAACGGGTTTTTAAAGATCTTTCAGTCGGAACTAGTTCCTGTGACCAATTTTGATGACCGCTGATTTTGTTTGGATCAGGACTGGCTTCAAACGGTAGCCAGTAATCAGTACGCTTATTTTCTGAAGTAATGCCGATGATGTTATATCGGCTAAGAACGACTGGATGGTCTAAGGGATGGAAGTCTATCCCTTGATAGTTTATGATTTGGATGAGACAGCCTTCGAATAAATCCAAGTAACTGTTCAGATTTTCAATGATTAAGTTGCAATAGTCAGGTTTGGTTGGAAATTTAGCAATGGTATAGATACTTTTAAGTTCCTTAGTCGACAGATGGTTTGCGAAAATCAAGAGTGTGAGTTGCATTGATAAATATACGTTTAATAAGGTCTTGGATTTCATTTTTCTGTCCTGCTTTTTTCAGAATGGAAAAAAGAAGTCAGTGGTATGAAAGGGCTTATTCGATTGTCCATCGTTGTTTAAAATACATAGATAAAATTAGAGCAAGCTAGAATCGATCGATATATTCCAGCTAATAATATAAATACATTGCTTAGGAAAATTATTTTTGTTCTTTATTCAAACTTTAAAGTATTATGTATTTGTCGTATATTTTAGACACTAAAGCCATTAAAAATTAAATAGGAATATTTTCCTAACAAGCATGTTTTCAAGTTTTCCGATGGATTGAAATATATAAAAATATTTAATTCGGAACATTTATTTTAATGATTTGCGTCCGATGCCTTTTTATGTAATTTGGATTAATTTCCTCCGGCAAAAACTATCTAACAAGGGAAGTTCATCAGAGTGAACTCAAGGAAATGCTTGAAACTTTCATGGTCGTATCTACAACTAATATAGACAATAAAAATCTAAAAATTAGCGGCACTAATGGACGTTGACTATGTTTAAAAAATCGACGAATATAAAAAATCATGAAAATTGAGTTTTTGAAATGCTCATAAAACGACGAGTTTTGGTCCGATTTTCAAAATTTTTCGAGTTTTTGAATGTCAAAGAGTTGTAGTTTAAGAAAAGTAAAAGATTTGAATTAAAAAAAATTAATACTTTTTTGGAATTTTTAAACTTTTTGAGTTCTCTGGAAGTGCCTAAAAAAATGATTTTTATCAATATTTTTTTGAAAAGTCTTGACATTTCCTTGAACTACTCAATTGTTCATTAGAACAATTGCGAAAGCGCCTGGGTTAAAACGCAGTCATCTAGGTGAACGTAAATTATGATATTTTGATATTATACAATCGATTTTTATAAGTTTTTCTTGCTATATTTAAACCAACACGATTTCAATTGATATTGAACAACAACCTATTTGAATTGTGCGAGCTGTCGTTAACGTTTACCACGCTTTATTTTATTAAATGTAAATGAATTATATATTCAGCCCTTAGCGTTGTTTTTAAATCTAGCACTACCAGAAGGAGCACACTGAACTTGAAGCCTAGAACATTTGCGGCTAATTAAAGTTTGTTCTCTAGTTAGACTGCGTTTCCTTATGAGGCTAAATGGGCAACACCGGTAATTTGTGATTCTGCAGCAAACTTTAAACGAGTCCATGGTCCGATTGCAACAATAGAATGAGTCCGATTTTAATCTTTCACAAATTAAAATCGTAAAACTTAGCACGATTCCAATACTAAATACTACAAAAATGGAACTGAGATTGCCTTTCATGTTTATTGCCTGTGGCAGAGGTTTTGTGTTGACATTAATTTTACTAGTCGCAGCCCTCAACAACTTTATTGTATCTATTAGAGTCGATCACTGTTTTGAAATTCCAGATTCAATTAACCCTCTCAATCGTGTAATTTGTTGGAAATTGTTGTTTTCTATAGTCCAACCCTGTCGTATCTGGAATACGTTCTCCTTTCCTAAGTGCACCTCTGCCTCTGGATTCGATCCTTTGATTTTGATTGCAATTGTTTTCAGTAACTCAGATTCCGCAAAGACGGCGATTTTATTGCAACTTTTGATAAAATCGTTGCGCCAAAAGTTTGACCGATTAGACCTTGGAAATGGCTTTAGAATACACCGAAAAAAGGAGATTCTTTCTGTCGAAACTTGCCAGCGAAATGATGAAGCTAGATGTTCAAAAATTGTCATGTGTTTTTTCTCCATGACGTTGTAGTAACTCTTGGCATATATTTGAAATCCAGCATCGTGGAGTTGTTTAAAGTGGGTATGTGGAATTGGTTGAAGTGGAGCCGTTAAGCTAGTAATACTGATACCCTTGTAGGCATTACTTAGAATCAACGACATAAAGATCCAAACTCCAAATATCCAATATTTATTCGCTTCTTTCTTTGAATTCAAGATTTGGCTATCTGACTGTTCCAAAAGAACTTGAACCACTAGAAATATTGATTGTAGCTCCCAACATTTGTTTCTTGTGCGTGTTAAAATTGCAGATATTAAAGCAATCCAAAGGAATACCATTGCTAGAAGTATTCCAATCCAAGAAGGCATGTCATAGGCAGAAATGAGCCCAGTAAACGAGAGTTGGCTCATCTGAGGCCGAGAACAGCTTAAGAATGTAAAGGTGTCCTCAGATCTTTCCAGCACAATTTTTTCGTTTGCATCAAAATTTATTACAGGAGCAGTTTCGGTTCGGTCACAATATAGTCGTGATTGATTGGACCGATTCCACAGGTAATTGCACAGATTGGAACCAGTGTTTTGCCATAAAAACATGGTTGTATTTGGAGACATTGACTTAAACAGCGCAATATTGGACAAATCGCCCAAGGAGACACCAGTAGTCATCATAGATTTATAAAGCGATTTGAAAGTTATTTGAAGCCCTGATTGTAGCACTCTGTCTAGCATCTTTAGCTTATCTTGTGATCTTCCAGGAGCAAAGAGCATCCAAGGAATTCCGCAATTCTTTTCATCTAAATTGCGTAAAATGTAGTTCATCTTTTTCCTTAGAAATTTAGGTCTTCCTAGAAAGTTCTCATTGATTAATAGCCATGATTTTGATAATGCAGTACAAAATAAACAAGCAAAGGCAATGTTTTCTATTTCAAACCCTGCTTTGGTTTTGGAAAAAACGGCCAGAACTTCCGCCGCCTTGTAAACAGTATCAAGCTCAGTCATTGCTTGTGTCCAGTGTTGCTGAGTTTTTAGACTGGATTTTTCCGCAATCAGCATTCGGTAGCTTTGTCTTGAGGCGGAATTAAACCAGTTCGGGAAAGGGAACTCGGAATATTTACCGTTGAAGAAAAATGCAAAGGTTCTTGGTGATTTAAGAGACAGCTTGCCCGAATTGTCGTAGAAATTCGGTGCTTTTGATTTAGTAGGAGGAAGGACGTAGTTTTGTGCTTGACAGTTCCATCGGGTTTTTAGTGACCTTTCAATCGGAACTAGTTCACCCGACCAGTTTCTATGATTCTTAATTTTATCCGGAGCTGGGGTATCCTCAAAAGCTAACCAGTACCAGAAATTATTAGTTTTTGAATCTCTTTGATTTTTTTCCACGATATCGATGACGTTAGATCTGGTTAGAACAACGGGATGAGCAAGTGGGTAAAAATCTATCCCTTGATAGTTTATGATTTGGATGAGACAACCCTCGAATAGGTCCAAGTAACGATTGAGATTTTTGATAACCAGATTTAAATATTCGGGACGAGTGGGAAATTTTGTCGAGAGTAATTTAAGTTCAGTTCAAGTTGACAAATAATTTAAAAGAATCGTTCCAAGAGTGAATATTTTGAAATATTTTTTCGCAATATTTTTATTAGCCATTATTCTGCTGTATAGAGATTTTATGCGTTATTACTGCTGAAGAGAGGATCTTTGTCCTGCATATTCTTTCAATTTTTCTGTTTAAATTGTAACTGAATTCGAAGCAGAATAGTCTATTGGGTTTTGTGGTGTTTGTTGTGACAATAAAAATGTTTTCAATAAAAGTAGGTTATTGTATATACCACTAATTTAAACTCCATAATTGAGGTTGATTTTTTCAAGCCCGACATATTATATACCATTTTGTAGAAAATTTTACGTAGACTTCAAATTCCCCATTACAAACATTGTGTAATATAGCAGTTTCCTATATTAATCCTGAAAGTCAGATAAAAGTTTGCTTGTTTCAAGGTCAAAGTAGTTATGAATAGGGTACCAAACTATGCGAGTAAGTTGGGGGCAGGGTACTGAACTATGTGGAATAGGTAGGGGTAGAGTTTCGAACTATTCAAGGTAGGTAGGGTAGGGTACCCAACTATTCTAGGTTTGTAAGGGTAGGACAACGAATTATGCGAGGTAGCTCTAGGTAGGTAGGTAGTGGTAGGGTTCCGAATTATTCAATAGTAGCAAGGTGCTTAACTATAGGAGGTAGATAGAGATAAAATTCTAACTTCAATCGTATATGTTGGGTGATTCTAGCACTGAACTATTGTATCGTTGCATGATCCCCGGTAAGCTAGTTGTCCTACACCTGCCCAAATTTTCGTAGCCTACACACCAAGTCTTATTCTAGTAATAAACCGGAAACCGGATTCTCGTGCTTATAAATTTCGGATATCGTCTCATTGATTAGGTTATAATGGTACAATATTATTTTTTTTTTATTTCAGCACTGATAATCATTTCACAAACGGTTGAATTTGAAGTTTTTTTATATTGCTTAATGGAATACTCAATTTATTACGATGCTAGTCCTAGTAGTAATTTTACAATAATACATAAAGCATCGGTTTCAGATATTAATCAATAGATTGTTGAAAACTAGAATTCATGGTTTTTTCTAGGTGAACTCAAACTATGGCTTTAACTTAATTCTATTGAAATGAGGCGAATTGGTTGTGTAAAATATATTTCTAGTCTTCAAAGCTTACAACATTAATTTATAAACTTATAATTTGATTTGGTCCTCATGTCGAGTCGTTAGTCGGCCAGTAAGTATCGATTTTTGCAAGTGGAATTTTTTGATATTATACCTTATTGTAGGGTCCCTTATACCTCAATTGCTTTGAATAAGATCAAAGATATTCCATAGATGATAGAGTTCATTTTTTAATCTTGGTGTTTTGAGTTTTTCTACATAGTACAAAATACGGTATGCAGATGATTGCTCCCCATTATTTGCTCCCCATGATTTGCTCCCCATTATTTGCTCCCCATTATTTGCTCCCCTGTACGTTTTGCTCCCCAAATTATTTGCTCCCCTAGAAATTTTTCCCCCTGAAAATTCGCACTTTACTTTAACTCTGCTGAACAACAAAATCGAAACGGACAGCGGCGGACTGATAAAAGTAGTTGCAGATTGAACTTTTGCGTGAAATGTAGATTGCATGTCAGTGTAATTTTACAAGTTATTAAGTATGAAGTACAATACTAGGTATAGAATCATATCATAGATTGAAAAAAAAACATTCTTTGGACGGAAAAATTTAAATTTTTACGATGAATTGGGTCCTCGAAAAATAATTAAAAATAATCCATAAATAATGATAATAATCTTCTACTTTGTATTTCATATTTACAGACATAATATATATATTATTGTTTTTATAATTCAGTCAGTTGAAAGTTTTAACTTGTAAGTGATAATGCCGTATATTTATGACCATGCATGTATGAATGCAAAACAAATTGGAATAATTTGACGAATGGCATAATTTCCAGGGTGGAAAAATTTCTAGGGGAGCAAATAATGGGGAGCAAAACGTACAGGGGAGCAAATCATGGGGAGCAAATAATGGGGAGCAAATCATGGGGAGCAAATCATGGGGAGCAAAGATCCGCAAATCCAAAATACGTCTCTAACGAAGCATTTTCAGAAAATATCGTTTAATTTTTATGTAGGAGCTAGTAGGTGTGTTATAATTATAATTATAGTCAGTCAGTGATATTGTCACTTCAGAAACTAACTTGTTAAAACCATGTATACATATTATTGGAGAAGCAGATTGTATATTTTGGCTTGAAGAAAAAACGGCGTGTAAAACCACCATTGAAATCTGAAATTCCTCTTGAATTTAATGCTTCTTAATAATTATGGTCGAACGGCTGCTGGATGCGGACAACCGTAAAATGTCAAGGGTCGTAAATGAATCACCTTAAATTGTAGATGGTCGAAAAATGTCAGGGTCGCAAATTATCGGTCGAAAAATGTATTGCTGATAACTTAAATACGTATTTATATATATATAGTAAATCGAGATCAGATTAAGGGTTATACGAATTTTTACTCTATTCTAGGCATACTGCTACTGGAATTAAAATCCTTGATAGTTGATAGTACAATTTACTATCAACGAAACCGAGAATAACAAAAGAGTATTCTAATTGCAACCTGACTTTATTGTGCTAGAGTGTTGGGCAGATTGACCCGGCCCCCAACTTAACATATAAATCCATTAAAGCTAAATTCGGGTCACCATCACCAATCAAGGATGTCTTAATAAAATCTAATCTAATTAACTAATCATCACACCCGAACATAAGAAGTTAAAAACGAACCATTACACGAGTTGACAATGATAATCCGCAATAATCTTTTTAATAGATCGTAAAATCGGTGATTAAAAATCAGAAATTTCAGAATCTAGAACCATTACACATTAATCAAAGACAATGAAAAGGGAAACGTCAATTGCCATTGTCTTGATATATCGCATTTTAGTAGAGTTCGGTCCTCACAATTCCCATTAATATCCATGTCATATCGGTATATTAGTTTCACTTCTCCAACTTTCTAAATTCTCCGGCTCCTTTCGGTCACAATCAATCAATGGCCAATAACAGTTAAAAAATAATAAAGCCCAGTCAAAGCCCTATATAAACCAATTAAACTGGAACGTATTTCGTCAGTTAGTCAGAATTCTTTGTCACTTCGGTTGCAATTAGTCTGACTTCACCGTGCCCCAGCATTCCTAAGTCTCAAATTAGCCCAGGACAAAATGAGAGGCACAGTACCTATCCTCCTCGCCGTCATCTGCTGCGCACAAGGTATGCACTAATTAATACAAATCAGGAAAAGGTTGGTATTGGAACATAAATTAATTTTTGTTTCGATGCGCAGGCGCACCCCTTCTTAACAATGTCTTAGGAGGCGGAGCCTTGAATGGACCAATCAACCTTGGAGTCCTAGGATCGGCATCTAGCGCACAAACCGCACAAGCGCAGAGTATTTCGGGAGGTATGCCATACGGTGGCGCGATGCAGAGCGCGTCAGCTGTTGCCGGAGGCTATGGCGCCGGCGCGGGTGGTCTTGGTGGCGTTCCCGGAGGCTATGGCGGCGGTGGTTATGGCGGTGTCGGCGGAGGCGGTTATGGAGGTGTCGGTGGTGGCGGTTATGGAGGTGTCGGCGGTGGCGGATATGGCGCTGCTCCAGGCTACGGCGGCGTTGGTGGTGGATATGGTGTCGCTCCAGGCTACGGTGGCGTTGGAGGTGGTGGTTATGGCGCTGCCCCTGGCTATGGCGGTGTTGGCGGTGGCGGATATGGAGTCGCTCCAGGCTACGGTGGCGTTGGAGGTGGTGGTTATGGCGCTGCCCCTGGCTATGGCGGTGGCGGATATGGAGTCGCTCCAGGCTATGGAGGAGTTGGAGGCGGTGGCTATGGAGCTCCTGGACTTGGCTACGGTGGTGGTAAGTCAAGTGCATAGTTAGGTAAATCCGTTTAAAATCTAAAGCAAGTACTAATTTGTAATTAAATATGCAGTTCAAGGGCCAGTTGGTGGAGTCTACCCCGCTACTGGACCAGTTGGAGCTATCGGTGGCGTTGGGGGAGGATATGGAGCTGGTGGAGTCGGAGGATATGGCGCTGGTGGTTATGGTGCCGGTGGATATGGAGCAGGTGGTTATGGCGCGGGTGGTTTAGGCGGTGGGTATGGAGCTCAAGGTATGTACACAATAATCAGATATTCTATAAAGTAATCCTTAATTACTAATTAACATAATTTAAATGAACAATTAGGAGGTGCTTTCCAAACTGCATCTGCACAAGCGAGCGCAGGCTCAGCGGGACCAGGTTTCGCACAACAGTCCTTCCAATCCGCCTCCGCGGCCACTGGAAGCGGACTCGGTGGCGGTCTTGGCGGTTTGGGTGGCGCTGGCGGCGGGGTCACTGGGGTCATCCCCTCAGTTACCCAAGGAGTCGTCCCTTCGCTTTTGGGCTCCCTCACCGGTTAATTAACCAAAGCAACAATAACAACAACAAAACAACAACAACATTCCTACCTGGATTCCGATCAAGCAGATCTCCGTAACTGTTTGAGAGGATCATAGGCATTTAACACCTACAGGCTACTAGTCGTTTACTAAAGAGACAAAGAAGAATCTTATCAGAGCTCGCTAATCCGAGGATTGTGCGTTTGATTGTTCCAACTCAATTAAAATTTTGGCTGATTTGACTAAAATAAAACTTTACTCAACCTACTAATTCTGCAATTTACTAATCATCAAGGCAAATTATGCACAATGTTCGTGCTTTTGAAATTATCCTTCATGAAAATGACATATTAGTTTTTTAAATTGCGGAGTAATTTATTCAGTTCTTAATGCCAATCAAAGTGATTTTTAAATATTTAAACGAATGTGTTCCCATCTATTTCTTCTGGACCTTGGCTTGGCTTTCCTTGTAAAGGGCTTCAACTTTTTGCTTCAGTTTGTCTCCTTGCATGGCCGCCATGAACTTGGTGTAACTGTAATTAGAAATTAAAATGCTTTAAATGACATTTATGGACAAAAATGCACAAATACAGTTCAAGGACATTTTAAAAACCGTTAATACTTACGTGACATATCCAGGTCGGTTTCGCTCAGCCTGGCTTTCGCATTCGAAAAGACTGCCGCAAACACAAGACTTGTCTCCATCGGCCCATTCCGCACATTGGGAATCCGTCAAGCATCCTCCTCCGCATTTGTTCTTAAATATAACAATTAATTAATTAAAATGAGCCACTAAAGAATTCCCCATAATAATATCAATATGTTAAATACCTCGACCAATCCGCAGTGAAGGTTGACGCAACGGCAAGAGAAGTCATCAGCATCTCGTGCACACTCCGTGGACGAAAAGCAAGTATTTGCGAAACATTCCGCGCTCTGAAAAGTAATTAAAAATTAATTAACAAAGAATTAGTATTTGATCACCCATTATAAATGGGATTGGAAACGGCGTAAATATCGAGAAATTAAATTCTCAAAAAAATATAAAAATCAAAGAATTTCGAAAAATTTCTTGTTCTTACGGCATGAGCAACAATGGTTGCCAAAATCAACAAAGCTACAGCAACCTTCATAATGATGATTTTTTGCGAAAATTCGAAGAAAGTTTTTAGTTAATTTAATTTAATTTATTTGATGGCAGACTAAACTGGATCGAGAGAATAATTACGCTTTTAAACACTGGTGTTATCTATTTTTGTCTTGTTATTTCTTTATCAGTACATGACATTCATGAATAGTTTGAGCCGATTTCTTTTACAAAACAGTTGACATTGCATTTCCAGGTATTTTAGTTAAAATTGCCAATCGAGTGTTACTTGAAGAACTTATCAGGGGGTAAATTTTGGAATAATTATCTCAAATGTTGGGCCACCGACCTGCCTAACAATCAGAATCAATTCAAAACGAAGGACCTTGTACCCATATGATCCAATCAATAATAATTATTTAATTATGTTCCTATTAACTTTAGCACAGCAGACTGATATTAAAAAATTGAAACCCAACCCTCGTCCTGTTTGTTCCAAAAGGACATTAACAAGATAAGGCTGTAAATAATGGAAAGCCCAGTTTAATTGAATTATTAAGTTTCATCTGGATCCATAATTGAAGCTTTACATGAAAAAGCACGAAACGCATTAAAAACAGATCATATTTATAAACTTCAGAGTTCCATGACGTAACCTTCAAAATAATCAAATCGTATAGGGTTTACGGTACACAGGACCAATATAGATTTTTTTTTCACTACAAACTTGAAATTTTTTTTTATCAAGAATGCAATGTCACGGCATTCAAAATAATTCCCCATGGGACTCCAATTATTACCTAAATTATACATAGTAATACAAGGTTGTTGCAGATTGTCATGAATCTGATAAGGTAAAGGTGTGATTCAAAAGCAGGTTTAATAGCCCAATGACGAAAAGATAGATATTGTTGGGGTGATCTGATAGGAATTCGGAAAGGTTTGGGCCATGGATTTTCTGTTTCGCATTATTTGCTGTACTTTCGATAAGAAACTGTTATCATATTTTTATGTATCTTGACTTGATATGGGCATGTTGATGTTAGGAATTGTTAAATTTCGGATCACGCTGACAAAAACTAAAAATTTTAAATTTAAACATTTAAATGTGCCCATTAAATGAGTAGTCTTAAGTTATTTGGAGAAATACCGATCATAAGCGTCTCATCGTAAATCGTAAGCGTCCCATTCTTATCGTCCCTTGCAAACAGCTAAAAGTCTCAATTAAAATCAATTTACGAAATCATCAATTAAAAATCATCGATTTATTTCGGGCTAATTTTTACAATTTTTTGACATTTTATCCTTTATCCATACCTATTTTCGAAACTTAAACAAAATCAAACAAAATTCCATTCCAAATTACAGAATTACTTAATTACTAGTTAAAACACAAGTTTTTACTTACAAGGCTGACTAGCCAAATCTCCACGTAACGGTAGACAACGTCTTGTTCCGCCTTAAACTATAATAAATCTATCGTTCTTACAATCGTTATATATAATATAATTATTAACAAAGTGCTGTAATGTGATAATTTAAATTTAATTCTTATTTAAAACTTTTTGCCATTAAATAACCATACATTGTGCAATTATCATCGACATTTTATTAAGCTTTACAAACTTCCTAGGCTCTTTAACGTTTCTAGAAAAATTACACAAGCTGATTGTCTTGTCACAAAATTCCCGATTTAAAAGGGGACCTAAAATTATGTCTTTAAATATAAACGGTTGTAACTTATTAAAAACTTACTAATAAATTCATTGCAATCTGTCCCAGCTTTTAAATGCAAAGATCCCGTATTTAAACTTATACAATTCATATGATTAAAAGTAATTGAATTTAACATTAATTAAAGCTTTCAGTTCTTTTGTGATATTTCCGGTTTAACCTTAAATTCTGTAACTATTAAAAATTGAATGAAACCAAATAAGCGATTGATTTTTCAAGGAATATTCACAAACATATACAAAGCACCTTGTTGACAGTTTTAATTTACTTAACAGAGAAGTAACTTAATAAACGAGTAACTTAAAGAATAAAATAGCAATAAGCAAGGCATAAATAACAGAACTAATTTTAGAATATTCTTTAAGTACTGCAAACTCTTTACAGAATGCTTAAAAACAATAAAAAGTGTCAAAAGAAAAATTCACGTGCAAAAAGTTATTTTTGAAAAATATTCGTAAATCATTCCACCATGTCCACCATTTGGCCCGATAATAGAACTTGACACTGAATATAAAGCTGTCATTTAATATCTTATCACAGTAAATCCGAATGGGGGCCAAAGGTAAGTCTGTTAATAACTATGTTTAAACTAGCTAAAGTTATGTAATTAAAATTGACTGCCTCAAAAAATCCGGGGCTTTTAGTAAAAAAAAAACCCTGGGTTGTATTGGTATTCACTAATTGATTTTAAAATCCAATAAAAAAAATTTCCTCCATGTTTCCTGACAGTCAAAATGGCCCATTACGAATACGAACCCAAAATGTCAGAGAAATAAAATGTTGACATTTTTTATCCCGAGGTTTATCCCGACGTTTTTGCCAGTTCTCATTCTAAAGAGGCTTGACTCTATTTCCATTCAAGTGGCTAAATCTATTAAAGATTTGTCAAGACCCGATTTCTAAAAATAGGCATTTCCTCATCTCTCTCCCTCTCTCTCAATACAACCGGTTGGTAGTGGTGGTTATTTTCTAAAGTTCTGTCTTTTAGTCTATACTTTACACCTTATAAGAATACTATCAGGAAGACAGGCTTCCGAGCGGTGGGTGATTAACCTCGAATATTCTTCTCTATTTCAATCAATTTTTTTTAGGGATACGAATTGATTCTATCTATGAAAATGTACTTTTGGCACATAGTTACATATCGCAGAACATTAAAAGATTTTTTTTTTAATTTTAAATTCTAATCCACTTCCCCTCCAACTCTTCTGCAGTAGAAGCCAACCAGCCGGCATTTCTCACAGAGATGTTGAGGATGGACCTTGGACTGGTCAGAGACGTCCAGTCCATCCGGTTTTTCCAGAGGCCGCTGAAATAATTGAAATGAAAATTCAAGGATTTTCGAAAAAATTTTGAAAAAATTTCGAAATTTAAAAAATCAAAGGATGTGTATTGGAACCTGTTTGTGAGGATAGACGTTGATATGGCATTTGATGCACTCCTGTCCCATATTGGCCCAACTGTTCCCAGACATCCACTTCCGCTTGCATTTCGGGCATTTGTATTCACCGAAACAGCGCTTCTTTCCCTGATAAGGCGTCATACCTTCACCCCTACCGCTTCGTTCATTTACATTAAGGCACTGAAATAAAAACACAAAACAGTTGGCTTAATAATAATGAAATAGCTCGTCTAGATAATAAAAGTAACGAGCTTATGATCTCGCTGACTGTTTATTTCATCAGACCATAGGAATTCGTGTACCCAGAATTATTACCAATTGAAAGAAATAACTTAATGAGCTCGGCAGTCTACATTGGATTTGGACAGCATAATATAGGACTAACAATGAAATCAAACTAGCAAACAATTAACTGGAAATTAAAGAGAGTCTCAATTTGCCTCAATAAAATCCAGAAACCTTATATTATAAGCATCTCATTTTTTATCGATCAGTCTTGTCCAGCTCAGAACTGCTCAATTGCTTGGATTCTTTGATTTTAAATCTAATTAATTAATGAAAGGGTCGATTTAACGAAATTTTAAATTTACCTTCGGACAGTCCTTGATATAATGTCCCTTCTGGAAGCAGAGGTGACAGAGATAGGTTCCAGGGGGTCGTTTCACTTGTCTGTTTTCCATAAGGCCCAGACTCAGGTCACCTAGTTGGTCTGCTAACTCATCTGGAAATTATTGTTTTATATCGTCATTCAATAAATCGCAGAGTTGGACAAGGAATAATGACATTATGCAAACTAATTATGCAAATCATGTTTAAAAAATATCTTACTCGTCGAAGTTGTAGTATTTCGATATTCGATAGTCAAAAATTGTAATTTTCTAAGCAATTTTTCTAGCGTTTTATAACTGCTCCTCTTTACCATATTGAACTATTGTAATATTATAAAAAACAAGACTGATGGGGAGGCCACGAAAAGTTTGGCAGGGGCCATTTAGTTTTGCCGGAGGCCCAGCAACGGTACAATTCGATGCATGAGTTCAAATACCTACCCCTATCTACATCGAATAGCACGGTATCCCACCCCTACCTACCTACCTCGCTTAGCTCGGTATCCTACCCCTACCTACCTTGCATAGCTCGATATCCTACCCCTAACTACCTTGCATAGCTCGGTATCCTACCCCTACTTACCTCGCATAGCTCGTTATCTTACCCCTACCTACCCATACCTACCTCGCATTGCTCGGTATCCTACCCCTACCTACCTAGCATGGCTCGGTATCCTACCCCTACCTACCTCGCATAGCTCGGTATCCTACCCCTACCTACCTCGCATACCTCGATATCCTACCCCTACCTACCTCGCATAGCTCGGTATACTACCCCTACCTACCTCGCATAGCTCGGTATACTACCCCTACCTACCTCGCATAGCTCGGTATACTACCCCTACCTACCTCGCATAGCTCGGTATGCTACCCCTACCTACCTCACATAGATCGGTGTCCTACTCCTACCCCTATCTACCTCGCATAACTCGGCATCCTACCCCTATCTACCTCGCATAACTCGGCATCCTACCCCTACATACCTCGCATACCTCGGTATCCTACCCTAATCCTATCTTCCTAACCTAAATCAACGGTATTTTTTTTACATTTTGGCGCCTGCCGGCGGGGCCCCTGCCGGGGGCAGCGAACTGGGGAGTTCAATGCTATACTGCTCAGTATACGAGGCGAAAATTAAGACAATATAACAACAATCGAATGTTACAAAAATCAACGTGTAAAATACCATGATAAAAAATGGGGAAAACTCGTACAAAACTGATTTTTAATCGGTTTTTGGGTTAGTATTTGGCGAATTTCTCACGAACGCTTCGGAGATATGACAATCTGGTTAGTGATAAAAACTCGTAATTAAATTGTTAACAAACAGTTACATCATTTTGTCCACGTATACAATCATAAAGCACCTAAAAATAAATAAAATCCGAAAAAACCCGATTTTTACCCGGTTTTCGGGTTTTATCTCGAAAGTTTTTGTTACATTCGCGGGTTTTGTTTGCAGATTCGGAATCTACGAAAAATTTGCGACAAAATGATATATAATAGGTCGATATTGAAAACTATGACCAAATCCTTATGTAATCGTAGTAGCGTATACTAATAAGGTACCCAAAAAGTAGAGTAAGTAACGTCGTAAGGTCGTAACTTCAAGTCAAAAATTACGTAGAGCAATAATTCGTCGTAATTCGACAACCACGAAAGTTCCCAAAAATGATTCCTAACCATATGATCCATTTTATCCGCAGTTCTACAAATCAATCTCACAGCCTTTCAAATCAATAAGTTGCAAACGATCTCCAATACGTTTGATTTCGAAAACTTACTTATATTAGAAGCTGAGATATTGGGATGATGACTGCTGAGAACATTGGCCAAGGATGTTAATCCGGATGAGAGGGGATTGTAACATTGGTTAGGATGTTGTGGATGAAATCCATTATTAGTGGGTGGACCATAGCCATTAAATGACCCCATCTGACCTCCATGCATCCCCCCTGCTTGTTGGTGGTGGTGATGGGGACCATGATGACCCATCCCGTGACCCGATGGTCCACCCGCGAAACCGAATTGTTGACCTCCGGGTCCTCCGTTCCACATCTTACCCTGTAAATTAAGCAAAAAATGTTATGAATCCTATCAATCAAACTATCTTGAGGAAATCATTCAATTTTGTTACTCTGCTTATGAACTTTCATCGAAATATGACGACCTCCTTTGCATGTGCATTGTCGAATAAAATTTGGTCACTGTGGGTCAAGTCGTTCTCGACTGTTAGCGGACATACGGACGGACGGACTCTGTATTCGCATAAAGTATTTTCAACACAACGGTACATTTATCGTATGTTTCATTCCTAAAGTTGAAAATCACTGATTTCAAATCGAACGAATGGGTGGGTTTTTCTGTAACTGAATCGAATGTGTATGGTACACCGTAACATCTTATTGTTAGGGGAATGAAACCATTCTGATTTTAAGGTTCAAGGTTCTACATATATTCAAGAATACAAAGCCAGGAGATCTCAATATTTTCCTTTTAGTTACGACTATTGCAAATATTTTTTTAATAATTCGGATATGACAAATGACAAAGCATCTTGATTATAGTTTCAAAAATCGAAACCCAATTAACTGGCGTTTTCTTCAAATAAAAGTCCCCCCCCCCCCCTCCAAGCTCAAAACTAAAAAAACCCAGTGTTTCGCACACAACTACCGACTTGAAACCCGTCGTAGAAAACTGACCTGATGTTGTTGATCGACCCCAAGAGTGAGATAAATCCAATTCATCAGATGAGGTTGTGCCGGATTTGGCCGTGGTGGCCTACCTCCGAACGACGACATCCCCTCCTCGACACCCTTCCCATCACTTACCCAACCAACGCAAGCCGGCGACCCCGATGGAATTCGCATAAGGCATACGAACTACTTAATTTACACTTCCAAATTAAGCTAACTAACTAATTAACAAACACAGAAGCATCACAACCACTAAAACTCGGAAATTTACAAATTAAAACCGAAAATCTTATGTACAAAAATGGTTATCCGGAGAGGAGGACCGGTTCACCTCCACTAAAGAGTCATGGTTCGGAACCTGAGAACCCCGGTGGTAGTGGTGGTGATTGTAGCTAGTAACATGGGGGTTATGTTTTGTAACATTAGCAGGATAGGGGACATTTTCCGGGGTTTTCGGGGATATCATTCAAAGTCTCAACCCGGTCTCTACACATCCAAAGTCAACTATTTCGGAATGTTAAGGAGGGATAAAGAGCCCGAATCGGTTGGGATCTTCCACTGTTACATAATATCAGCCTCTTCAGATATTACGGACCGATAGGGTAGAACGTTTATATTTTGTATATCATCTCCATTCTAGATTAGAAATAATAGGAGTAATGATATGTGATGAAGTATGGAGTGTATCCGAACAGCATATGGCTTTCACTGTTTATCTTCTTGTACGGTATTAAATAACTTTACGTTTAGTACTCTTGTCCATGTGCCATTCGGTTGGTCTTGTTACCTTCAGACGAGGAGCCGTTTAGAAGTTGCGGATTTTATCAACTAATTAAATACCCAAAATAATAAAATAATAGCCCTCGTGTAACGACGCACATCGCAAAGGGGTGAAACCACACAAAAAGACATGCAAGAGTCGTTTTCTAAAAGATTCTCATATATCCCCAATCATAGAGTAAAGTCAAACACATCTTTGAATTGTACTTGAACTTCTTTATCAACAAAGTAGTACTCACGTTTACTATCTGAAAAAGTGATCTTTTCTCAAAGGCCAAAAATCGTTTCTAAAAAAATTATTTTAAATATTGGTAAGCCGTTGAGGAGTTAGTTAGACGGACGCACGGACAGACAGACAGACAGGTAAAAAGCATTAAAGACTTTCATCCTTTAATAACCCATGGGGATTTATTTCGTTGTTATGTTCTGCTCATAGGTCAAAAAATCTTCTGCTTGTTCTTCTATCGTTTATTTATGGTTTACGAAGGGCCCTTGGTAATTTTGGTCTGTGCCATGTAGACTTGTGGTGGTGGTCATGAACTCGGGATCTTTAAAAGCAGATGCAAACACACATTCCACACACTCCGAAGAAGTCCCTTCTGCTCCTTGTGTCATAATATTACTCTAATAACATAAGAACATCTGAAGACGAGTCTCAATGTATGAACTTATTAAGACTGAAGAACCAACAGATGCATCTCCGATTTACTTTTTATTCCTCCTCTTTTAAATACCCGACATTTGTTGATATTACCGAACGAAACCGGGCCTCTCTGGCAAATTAGGTTGTAAACTTTGGGAATTACGATTATGTAAATATCCGCATCATCCCGCAATTAAAATGAAATAGTTCAGGGATTCAAAACCGAAACTGACACGTGCTCCGTATCCGTTGTTTAACTCGAAATGAGAAGATTTGCGAAAAGCCAATTTATAGCAACGCAACGGTTTGGAAATTCTTGATACGGATTTAGTGTTAGAATTGTAAGAAATTAATCTTTAAAATCAGGATTTTAAAGATTTTCTTGTTTATTTTTGAGAGGGGGGGGCTTATTTTGGAATTTACGTTAATTGATTTTTATTGAAAAAATGTATAATTTCAAGTAATTATTGATAGTTTTCAATTGTAAAACTGTTCAGGCCGTGTTAAAACGTCCTTAAAATCGGTGTTGGACTGCACATGCATGAGAGCATGTTGAACATGTGGGATTTTGTATTTACGTTGAAGAGAATGAATGAAAAAGTGTTGTATGTTCTATCTTTAACCACGAGCCAAAACCGGAGAGTCCGGGAGGTGTTCTTGCCGTACACATAATAATATAGCTACAACTGACTACAACATAATTGAGTTTAAAAAATTATCCCCAATTGTGAAACCATATTCCATTCGACGATATCATTTTTACAGATGACTTTCGAGCTATCATTGCAATTATGATAATACAAATTAACTATGATTGATGATGTAATTATTATTAAATGGTAATTAAAGTGTAATTATTTTTGGTTAAGTAGACTGATATCAAAGACAAGTTTAATCACTATATTCATGGGTTTTTGCTAGAGTTTGAAAAATCCCCAAAACCCAGGTTGGGCTTTTTCCTTAATTTAAGACAGTCGTAATAATTTTTTTAAATACGGGTTTCTAACCCTGTCAATGACAATATAATTCTCGCGGCATCAATTTATGGACACACTTCTACAAACAATCAAGAGTTTTTTATTTACATAACTTCCAATTGTCAAACCCCACAATAACTTAATATCGAAATCGAAAGTAACTTTCGTTTAACTCCCAAACTTTCACATTTCAAAGGGTATCGTAAGACAATAGCTTTACTTTGTCTCACCAATGATTTCAACGAGGTGCTGTAGAATTACTTAATTAATGCCCTACAGATTGTTAAGCGAAGTATATTTTTAGTAGAACCGTATTTAAAACATGCCGTTTTATTTCTTAGATAAAAACTCCCAGTTTTTTAAATTAATAGTTCTTGTAGCAGTTTTTATTTTAAATTCAGAATTAGTATCGGCTCACATCTCGACCTTCGACTATGCTCAAACTGGCCTTGACACCCTAGAGGATGAGAGTTACCTTCGATTGGTGTTCGGAAACGGTACGGAACATTATGTCCGAAATTGGGAATGCCCCGATGGGATTTGGGCTGAGGACATGTTCCAGAACGACCCACCCAAATGTGTCTGTGTCAAAGGGGTGTAAGTCACTTCATTACGAGAAGCAAACATTTAAATTTACCATTTAAAGCTAATTGTATTTAAATGGGTCTAAATCTTCCAGGTTTGCAGTTTCGAAGGGACTTTGTGACGAAGAGTTCGAAATCCTTACTGGCGATGAGCATTGTTATGACATTTCAAAGAGCTCCGTAAGTTCTGCTGGTTTTACCAATTTTTGAGATATGGACGGTGGATGAAATTTGTTCGAAAAAATCCTGCGGTTTCATGAATTTCAGGCAAATTTGACCCAACAAGGGAGATTTTACAAACTAGGAAATATAGGATTGGGTTGATTTTTTTTGATAACATAAATCTACAACTAATAATATGGACAAAAACTTAGCTACACAATTTTATGCTTGATATTTTTGTGTATTCCACTATAACTTCGTCGTCTGTTTATAAGCATGCCCATTATTTGGAAATTTTTTAAACATAGTATACAAATAAACAAGGTCCAAACGTGATGTAAATTGATCACAAAAAATCAAGTCAATCCAAGATTTGTCACGGAGAAACTTCCCTTGTAATATCGTTGAAACATGATAGCATGATAGACGCAATTTTTTTTATAAAATCAAAACAAAACTGCAAATTATTTGAAAATTGTTAAATGTTCTAAACAATTGTCAAACGGATTTATTACAGATTCGGAAATATACTTCGTTGACAGGGCCGAAGGGGCTAAATGGAAGGGCGAATACAGTATTTCGACGAGATGCCCCGTATTTCGCCCGCCTGATTTCGCCGACCCCAACCCTCTTCGTCCACGAGCCCGTCCACTATCTCTTCCGGTTAAATGACCCCACCGACTTTTCGGCCTATGCAAGCCTCGGCGACGGTTCCGCCGCCAGACTATCGTGTTTCCAGGCCCAGGCTATGGAGGGAAATGGCTCAACTGATCCTATCATGCAGATTGCTCAGCTTCCAGATTGTTCCAACGAATTCAGAGGCCCTCAGGACTGGTGTTCAGAAAAGGGATATGAAGACTACGTCACTACTATCAAACTTGGATCGAAATGGGGTAAAATTAGCATTTTTTAGAGGTTTGAATTAGACAGTTGCTACTGTTATTGTAACGGAATGAGTCGTTTATCTGTTCAAGTAAAATTATACAAACGTAAAGACTGAAATTCATTCCCATGGACCTTAATTTCGTCAAAGGTTTCCATAAGATTGTCGATTAATTTGACCGTTTTTTTACTTCGATGTGATGGGGACGAATTTCGAAATTTACGGTAGCTAAAACCCCAACTGATTTATTCTGTGAATCCCTTAAACAGGTCCAAAAGGGTCAGGTTCAGGAACCCCCTACCCCGGAGGCTGTGCCGCAAGGAGCTTCAAACCCGCCCCTAAAGGCCGTAGCTTCCGCGGCCGCGGTCGAGGTCGCCGCGCATCTCCCGCAGACAAGTCCCAGCCAAAATCTCCTCCGAAATGCGACACTTTCGAGCCAACAGCAATCGAGACAATGAAGCAAGATACTCTCTTCATCGACCACTTTGTCGACAGGTCAGAGTCCATCCCTCACGACTTCCACACGAGCTCAACCCATCAATCGGAGGTGAACGAACAGACAATTCGAATAGCCAAAGCTGTCACCGACTACCACCTAGGGCCACCGGAAATGAAGAGCAAAACGAAGATCATCCAAACCGAGAAACTCCCTGCTTATCGTTACGTCCAAATCTCGAGGCAAATCATGGAGAAACTCTGTCCCGAGGAATATGTCCCTTCCGTCCTTCTCGCAATTGTCGTCCGGATATTCCGGATCATGTACCTCGACACCCAGGCCAGGTTCCCTTATCCCGAGAAGATGTTTGCAAACAGCACGATGAATGCCGAGATACTCACGGCACTGACTAAATGCCGCGACGCGGCAGAGCCTATCAGCTTCATGAAGAATGAGACGTGTCCCAATGCGGGCTTTTACGGAACTAACTACTCGAACATTGAGTTCGTGTACGGGAAGAATTTGAGTATACCGCCATCGGTCATGTTCAATATGTCGTCCATGGATTTCCCGCTCGAGACGATTTGGAAGATGATGATGTTGACGCACTATTACTGCGCTGATAACTTCACGAATGGTCATTACCACAGTGAGTTCGTTGTCAAGTTCGAGGCGTTTTTGAGGAACCCGACAGTTCTTTATCGATGGTAAGCAAGTTTTGTCGGTCAAAGGTCACAATATTTTCAAATGGCAACATAGGAAAAACAATTTTGGATAGGTAGGATCCAGCGCTACTCGACAATGTATGTATGTGAGTTTACTCTATGGTTGGGGAAATGTAAAATTCTTGTAACTACTTTTAATTTCGATTAATCAGTCAGTTAATCAGTATTTCCGGGAAATGGAGTACAATAGTACAGTCGTAGCGACAAAAAATGCCAAATAAGCGACTAATTTTTGTCCAACTTTTCCAGGTATCACCCCGGACCATCGAATGCAATTTTCAAGGTCATCCTCTCAGCATTTAATCTCAAGGAATTCGCAAAGGGCATAGATCGCTGCGTCGCGACGGCTAATTCCCTGTCCTCCTACAAAGGCTGGCTCCACAGGCCCGCCGACACACTCAAATGGAAAAGCACATACAATGAAACGGTCGCCGCCATAAATGCCGCAGCGGCCTTAAATGCATCGACACCACTCACCAGCCCCACCAAAATCGGCTCTAAATCTACTAAAGGGAGAAGGTGTGTATGCGCTAATTAATTAACTACAAAATTAACCATTTAATGACCAATTAATTCCCATGATTCAGGTTCAAGAGGTACTACTTCCAAAACAACATGTGGGATGACCGAGGTTACTGTCTCAGGAACAGCAAAGACATTGTGAAGGAAGTCCACAGCTCTCTAACCTCGGGATGTAAAGTTATGCCGGCTTGGTTTCAAAATACAGACTAACTATCTTAAATTAACCTTAATATCAGTTACAATAAAAATATATACATTCAGCCATAGCCATATTTTGCAAAGGATTTATGATTTATAAATATCAGACGTTTAAACGTTTAAATACAACATCCATTCACAAAAATAATCATAAAGATTGAAGTATACGCTCCACTTCTTTGTCAATGTCAACATAATGGTATTGAGCGTACTTTAGTTTCGCCATTTCCAGCGAATTCCTCGCAATCTCCTCCAAAGGTAAAGAGAAGGCTACGAAAGAGGCGCTTAAGCCCGTGAAGTAGAGGTCCTCGGCAGAAAAGCCGTAGACGCCTCGAGGACGAAGCGATAGGCCCAGAAGGACGACGTTCATGATCCCAGCGCGAATTAAGCCGTCAACATTCCAAAACAACAGCGAAATAATTATGTGGGAACTTATTGCGAATCGAACCGCGTATTTAGTGCCGGTGTCACTGGTCCTGAGCTCCAAGCCTTGGATATTATGGCGTATGGCTGCGAATACGATCAACAGCATGTAGGGAAGGATCTGGAACAATTACCATTCGAAGACGAGTTATTTAGGTATGGTGGGGCAGTTATTTCGGGGATTTTTATCAGCAATCAGTAGAATAATTTATTTTCAAATCTTACTAGTCCAAAGATGTCAGTTATTGGGGGGTAGGAATAGTGGACCATCCAAGCATCGTAGACCAGAGAGGGGTATCCCGCAACAAGAGCGTAGGATGCGAAGGTGTAGTGGAACGTGTATAAGAGGTCGGGGAGACGGTGTCCGACGTTAACAGGCAAAAAACTTATAACTACATGTAAGGACATGATATTGTCAGGCCAGTAGATAAGAATAGAAATGATGTTTTTAAGCATTTAAATTTTATTCAAATAAAACTAAGGGTTTGTTTGTACCGCAATTGAGGATGGCACAAGCAGTACTGCAGAGTCCATAAAAGAAGAACGAAAAGCGGCCCGTATTTAAGAAAAGCAAGCTATAAGCACAGCTCCCGAAACCGATCACCTCGATTAAGATCAGAGTTAGTGGATTGAGCATCTTTGAACTCGTTTTTGGAGTTTGAAGACTTAACACTGAATGGAAATGCTTAGATTTCAATGCTTTGCAGTTCCAATTCAAAACGGTAAAGAGGTGAAGGTGAAAGTGAAGAATTTTTCAAGTGAAGTGCGTTTTTCCAAAAGTCTCAAGATCAATCCATGACGACGGAATTCGCAAGGATTTTCGCCAATCTGGTCAAAGAAAATGTTGGTAATCAAGATACAGTTTTTCCCGAAATTATTCTGTGGAATATGTGGTTCTTTTTGACAATCTTTTAAAGTTTATCATTACTAGAAGTATACCCCGAAAAAAATTTACAAAAAAGCAAGGCCAATAAGGATGAATTATGAAGAGTGTATGGAATTGAAAGCGATTTTTAATCTACTTTTTTGATGAACTATGAACTAACGAATTCTTGTCCCGTCAATAAATCAATCGTATTCTAAAATCTGGTTTTTAAATCGTAACTCGTGTAAAACCAGAATTATGATTTAGCTGACAATTATTTTAAATTAATAGTTATTACGTTAACGTATCATGTAACATATTGGGATTGTCTGCTGCACGACCTTTACGAGAGAAATGAAATAAGACATTAAGGGGCTTTTAAATATTTGATGAATCCTATTAACTGTGCAATCTGTCGGAATATGTCTCTTAAAGTTTCAAACCCACTTAAGAAAAAAAATTCAACTATTGGCAAACACTCAATAATTATAAAACAAGCCTTCAGACCTCCAATTAGAGTTGCCTAAAGTACTTCCATGATTGAGACAATTATATTCTTTTCAGAAGTTTATTCGAAAACAGAGGTTCTGACCATTTCTTCGTGAAAACTGAATTGCAGAAAAATGGAAAATCTTTTAAAATCTGCTAGTTCACAAACAAAGATTATTTTATTTAATCACTGTACCGTATATTTAGTCATTTGTTTCTTTTCAACCGTGCAAATTGAGACTGCTGCTGTTTCCCAACCTGAACTATTAGGCCCTTTTGGAAATTGTATGATTCAAATCATTGCAGATTTCGGTCACGACTCCTCGAAGAGCATAACAAATGTATTCCGGCAATGGGACCCACATCCGATGATTCTTGATGATTTAAACAAAACAACTGGTTCTTTAATCCGCAACCGAATAATCCCCAAAGAGAACTTACAAGGGAAGTTTCACAGAGCCAAATCTTCGATTCACTTGATTTTTTTTGCAGCGAATCTACAACTCGTGTGAATTTTAATGACCAAAAAATGGGCCTAATTTTCGGATTCTCTGTTTAAAGAACATTATAAAAATTACGTTTTAGCAAGGTTCAGAAACTCGGGTATTCTGGACCTATTTTAAAACAATTAAAAAATACGTTCGTTTTAGGAAACTTTTATAATTGAATATAATAACTTTTTGAGACTAAGAAAATCAAAAAAATTTAAAAATTAGACTAGATTTTTTATGTTCGTTAATTTTTAAAGAAAACAAACAAAAATACACCTCTAATTTTTCATTATGAACGCTCATGATTATGAGTTATCCATTCATCACAAAAAATGCAAGTTAATCAGAGATTTGGATCTGTGAAACCCATGTTACTAGCCTTAGAATTTCAATTGAAATATTCAACCGGCTGCCTCGCTACCTTCATTACCTCGGCCTGGAGCATTGTTAGTCATGATCAGAAATCAAGATTCATATCCACACTACTTCAGGATATGACTTTGGCTAATGAAAACCCCACATACATCCTAATTGATTTCGGCCCACTTGAAAACACAATTGACAACATGGAGCTACAACTACACGATATAAGATTGACATCTAAATTTTTTATGTTCGATGACCAAAATCTTTGGATGATTTGTATTCCTTGCTGGTCAAATAATAGCGAGATTGTGGATCAATTGATCCCGATCAAACACGGGACAAATGAACTGTTAGAATTGGACAACTTTTGGCTGAAAATTCATAAAAATCTGCAAGGACATTTTGTAACCTTTTGGAGTTTGAACTTTTTGATCGACTCAGTTAATCAGAATTGCGGATTTCTCTATAACGGACTTGGAACACCGGATGCATTGTGCGTTGCAAGCATTCTTGGAATTGCATATAATCTGACGGTAGTAGACGAGTTTATGGAGGACCCTTGGATTGACAGTTTTGGTGACTTGGAGAACGACAAGTTTGTTGATTGGAAAATGTTTCGGGAGATGCAGAAGCGGGGGAAGCATAATTACACCTGGATCAATTACGGACATAATTATGAACCGTTTGAATTTGTCATTTTCGCCAAGAAATCAAGCATAAACTTGGAGACTCTTTTGCTTCCTTTTGACCTTTGGACTTGGATCGGCTCATTCGGCTCTATATTTTGTCTTGTCATTGTGCTGACCAAATTCTCGGATAGTAAGATGGGATTTGGTCCGACGCTGTTTTGGGCATTGTCTGTGGTACTGGAACAGAGCGACGAGACGAATGCAAGAGCCGTATTCAGTAAATTCTGGAAATCCAGCCCGCTTATCCTCTTGTGGATGTTTAGCTCCTTCTATCTTGAAAACCTTTACAAGGGTGACTTATTTTTGCGGCTAACTGCAAATGAAGCGCCAAACTTACCGTCAACGTTGAAGGAGCTACTGACATCGCCAATTTTTCTTCTTGGGTCAGAAAAATTGAGACTTTGGGTGGATAATTTCGATTACTATTCCGATCCTGATACTACATATAGCATATTTACATCGGGAGTTGAAAGCAAAGCTAGATGGTATGACGATGAAATTTATCTACCGTTGCAAATTGCAACTCAAGCGGAAGTAGCTATAACCACTGGGGTCAAATCAGATACGGAATATCTCTTTGAAATACTTCCGAGTACGTTTGCGGTTCTAGCAATAAAAACGGATGTTGATAGGTTTATCGATGCCATGAATTTATTCTCGGTTGATCGGTTACTAATCAGGAATCACGATTCCAATCCATTTCAGTTCATATTTCCATGGATTATGACCCGGAATTTCTTCTATCCGATTTTTTCGGAAGGGTTGGGTTCGCTTGTTGAGTCTGGGATTTATGGGAGATGGCAAAAACATTATGCACTGTTTGACTATCTAGATACTATTAATCTTAAGATGGGAATATGGCTGAGAACGAATAAGAGTAGTCAGGTATTTTTCGATCAATTGAATCGACGACATTTTGCTCGATTGTTGTTGACCGATGAATGGGTCCCATCGTTTACAGAGGCAAATCCAGTCTCTTTTGATGCCGTGAAGAGTCCAGCCCTTCTTTGTCTTTTGATTTTACTCGGCACATCCTTAATTTTTATTTATGAAACAAGATTTTGGCTTGGAATAACTTGGTTCGAGTTGCTTTTTAGATTTTGCATGACTATTTACATTGCTTGGAGATCTATGATATATATCTGTGAGACTTCCCTTGTAAGAACAGGATTAAGTTAAGTTACTGTACATTTTATGTAAAATAGACGTATCTTGAAAAATAACTAAAAATAGGAACTAATTATTGAAGCAAAAACAGAAACAATGGGAGGCAATTCGAAATTTCATCAAAATATGTATGAAGTAAACGTTGGGAGGCCGGCATGGTTAATTTAATACAGACTAGATTCTCTTAAACTCAATCCTGATGTCCATTAAAGTAAAATAAAAAATACGCACAAAACCATATCGGATTCAGACGATGTGTTTCAGATTCATTCTCTACAACGTGTTTGTCTGTTGGAGTTACTCTAACTATCTCTACACAATAAATTCATATAAGCAACACAACGTTTTTCATAAACATCGTTTTATAACGTTATTTAGATTAACTATCATAAAACGTAAAAGTTAAGCTTACAGATCACTCGTCTTTACAGAAAGTTAAGCTACGGTAAATTCCCCGCAGCCTCCTCAAAACCGTAGGAGAAGGCCGCGAAAGCGGCGCTTAAGCCCGTGAAGTAGAGGTCCTCGGCAGAAACGCCGAGATAGCCAGGAGCAGGAAGGTACATAGCAATAAGGACGACGGCCATTGTTCCAGCGCTAATTAGGTCCCAGACATTCCAAAACAACAGTGAAATAATTACATGGAAAGCCAATGCAAATCCAACCGCGACCTTTGTACCCGTATCGCTACTCCAGAGGGTCCAGCCGTCAGTATTAGGGCCTATTGACACGACCAGGAGTACCAGGGAGAGGATCTGGAACAAATTCAATAGGAAGATGAGTTATTTATTTAGTGGGGGGGGGGGGCAGTTATTTTTATCAATTGTAATCCTACTAGTCCCAGAAAATCAGTTAATGGAGGATGTGCGTAGTGAACCATCCAAGATTCATAGACCATCGAGGGATAGCCCAAAATCAGAGCAGTCGAGGCGAAGGAGTAATGTAGTGTGTATAAGAAATCGGGGAGGAAATGTCCGAAGTTGTAAGGCAAAGTGCTTATAACTGCAATTATTATTAATAGCGTTTTAAATTTCGAAATTTAAATTCTGTTTCGTAAGGGTCTGGGTTGGACTCTGCTTGATGGTACCCAAGAAAATATTTCTAAGTCCTTACCAAATTATTAGGAAAATATTACCAAAAAATTTTCTGTCTTAATCGATAGGTCACACAAAATTAAACAACTTTTTCCTCTGACATTTTGACCTAAAAGGTCAACGAAGGTCAGAAATAGGCAAAATCTCAAAAATGTTCTTTCGCTTTTAATTACTCCTTGGAGGGTCCTTTGTGACCTCCCGGGCACTTTTCATTGATTGCAATTATTTGTCAGGTTAAGTTTTAAGGTCACAGTCAGTGTAACCTTCTAATTCCTAAATTCTACATGCTTCTTTAAAGTTCAAAGTTAGGTTAGGTTAGGTTATTATATTGTATAATATTCAATATTTTATGTTTCTGATCGAACGAGTAAACTAACCTAACCTGAACCTAACCTAACCTAACCTAACCTAACTTTAAGAAGCAAACCTGTATTGTGGTGGAATTTTCCAAGAATTAAAACTGCCCGTACTTTTGGAGTTTTGGAGTACTTTTGATATTTTAATTGTGCGACCTTTTTGGCTATTTCTGACTTTCGTTGACGTTTCAGGTCCAAATATCAGAGAAAAAAGTTGTTTAGTTTTATGTGACCTATCGATTAAGAAAAAGAAAATTTTTTGGTAATATTTTCTCAAAAGGACTTAGAAATATTTTCTTGGGAACCATCAAGCAGAGTCCGACCAGGGTCTGGAGGTGTACCGAAATTGGAGATGCCACAAGCAGTACTGAGGAATCCACAGATGAAGAAAGAACGGCCACCCGTGGCCACAGTTTGGAACAACAAGGAATACAAACAGCTTCCGATTCCGATCCCCTCGATTGAGGCCAGAATAAGTGGATCCGACATTGTTCAACTCGTTTTTCGGGGGTTTGAACGAAATTGAGCTTTAAATTGATAGAAAATGCTTTGACTTCAAATTCGATACTGCACAACGGTGAAAGTGAAGGATTTTCGAAGGAATAGTGCATTTTTGGGGAAAATCTCTAGTTGCCATGGCGACGAAATTGGCAAGAATTTTTGAAAACCTAAAGTATCCGAAGTCAAAGCCAATTTTGGCAGTTTCACCGAATGCGAATCAATATTCAACTTTCTATTGTTTAAAATTAAGGATGCATTTTCTGAACTAATTTTGTGGATTATGCGTTTAAATTATTTATTTCGACAATAATGAAATCAAAGCCTAGAATGTGAAGCCCCAACCCAACTTGTTAATTATCTCTCGACGCTTCGACGCTTCTTCTTAAGACCCACAGTTTACAGTCATAGGAATGGACTTTAAACGTCTGCACTCCAAATCCAATATTTTTTCCAAAACGGACAAATTGACACCAAAATCCCATGTTTGCAGTTTTCTCAAATAAAACCAAAATAAGTTAAAATTCATCCTGCTCACTGTTGGTACTTTCCATGAGTTTTGATCTATAAAGAGTGATCCTCAAATGGCTCAAACATAATCAAGCGATCTTAATTATCGTTTCGAACCAAGTTTAAAATTATGTAAAAAATAAAAAAATAAAATGACATCCCATTGTGTAGTCCCTCTCCTGTTTTTTGCTCGTTTATCCGTAGTTTAATAAAAGAAATTCATTAACTGTACAAAATCGTACAACAGCTTTATTGGATCAAATTGTTCAACATCACAGAGTATATAAAATTATAGAAATAAAATATTTCAATCTTATGACTTGAATAACAAGTCCTTACGATTACATT
Source organism: Desoria tigrina (assembly GCA_906901685.1). NCBI lineage: Eukaryota > Metazoa > Arthropoda > Collembola > Entomobryomorpha > Isotomidae > Desoria > Desoria tigrina. The sequence goes on from CAJQTU010000028.1 coordinate 343,190, forward strand.
TTTAAAGAACAGAGACATAAACCACATCTACTACGGAAGTCTTGTGCATTCTCAAAAATATATACAACTTTAAAATATTGATAAATTAGCAATAAATATAATTATAGGTTAGTAGTAATAGTCGATAAAAATATTACAAAAACGGAAGATAAACTTAAACTCTAGTAGAAAAGTAAAGAATTGCATAAGATAAGGCTGTGGCGGATTCTTGTCACGTCACAGGATATAGATAGTATGTCTTTAAAAATTTAAATTTTTTTATTTGACCCAAAAATAGATAGGGATATATTATTACAGGGGTGATAAAATAGTACAACCATACAACTAGCTTTGACATCTTTTTTGCTAAATTGAGCCTCCAATTTCTTGAGATTAGCGTAATATACAATACAACGTAGAAAATAATTGTTCAAAAATACTCAAAACTTATATAAATCAAGCCCACCCCTCTTACGTAGTTAAGTTAATTTAGGAATTCTGGCGATAAATACTAAATCCAGCCTGGAACAGGTCTCAACAGATTAAATTCATTTCGAAAGAGACCAAGGCAAATACTCTCAGCGCTTGGCTCTTTCGTCCACCCAAACTTGTTAATTATCTCGAGACGCTTCGGCGCTTCTTCCGCAGTCTCCCAGTCCCAGTTTATAGCCATACGAATGGACTCCAAACTTTTGCATTCCAAATTCACTACTTTTTCCAAAACCGACAAATTGAAACCAAAATCCCCAGAATGGCCACAATAATAAAAATCGACAGCCTCCAAGGTCTGCAGTAGAATTTCGGAGCGCAAAAATACCAATAGATCCTTGGACAGAATGTCAAAACAACGGATAGTTAAGGAACGGAGACTTTGCGGGAGACTGCACAAATTAATTAATTGCGGTACTGACTGATCCGGTGGGTCACAAGATTTATCCAACTCCAACATACGCAGACGAGAGCAGGTTTTGAAAACAGAGAGGTCAAAGGGTCCGTCCTCTTTTAACACGAATTTATGAATTCGAATGTTTACAAGCGTCTCCTGGTTATTAAAACTCATCGAATTCAGCAAATCTGCGGGGAATGGAAAGTAGCACGAGAGCTCAATCACTTCAAGACATTCTTGTCTCGAAATCAAATCGAGTAATAAGGTATCGTTTACTGGGCTCTGTTCAGACAAACTTAAATCCAAATCAATGGATTTTAGTTTCCTGACAGTTTTTAAAACATTTATCTCGTCGAGGGTTAGTTCGGGGAAAGTTGTAATAGCCGGTAAAACCCTGATTTCCTTTGAATGAAAATATTTAGGTTGAATAGTCAATCTTTCCAATCCTGTCGGGTTTTTGGCTACCAATTTCAAAATGAAAGCGACTGCAGATATATTGTTCCTCTTACTGACATCGTCATTTTCAGGAATTCTCATGGGACCGCCGGCAATGATAGTATAGTCTTGCAATAGCTTCACTTTTAGCATTTTTAGATTTGGAAATGAGGAATTCCCGAAATCAGAGCAAATCGAAGTGTTATTTTCGTCAGCGCTTTGAGGTGAATCGAGGTATAAACCCAGACGGAGATTAAGTCGTTTGATGTTTTGGAAATCGTAGGCAATCGGGAGTGGAAATTGATGTAAAAGGAATTGGGGACTTATTTTGATCTTGAGATCTTTGACAGTTGTTTGATAAGTTTGGATGAGGGTTTTGACGACATTCGGTGACAAATGGGTAAATTCATGTCCGATTGACAATCGACGAATGAGGCCTGGATACTTTAATCTTGGAAGATAATCTTCTTTGTCAATTTTTTTAATTTACAGGTCCACAATTCGGAGGTTGAGGATGTGTTGGAGCTGAGCTCGAGTTAAGTCCCGATCGAATGTTATGGCGTACTTGTAGTCGTTTTTGATATCCTCGGCCCATTGCTTTGAGACGAGACGGAGTATCCCCACTTCCGGTTGCGGGATTTGGTTGAAAATTTCAGCCCGAATCTAAAAAAACGAGAAGATATAATATATTTATCGACTGTAAAAATGTATGAAAAAGTTTGTCTGACATTGCTTGTACTTTTCACATTCTCACTGATGAGTGGTCAGTATTAGTTTAGTTGCAGAGCAATTGACATTCGAATAGAAGCTACAATTAAAAGTTTCATCTTGGAATATTTAAAAACTATAGGCTGTCTTGTTGCAAAATGACATACTCATTTTTAAGTTCAGGTTGTAATCTAGCTTTCCCAGTTCATAATTTTATTTAAGCTAAGCTCATTTTGCAACACAAAACAACATAAAACATTGAACAAGGCCTTTAAAGTCCAGTCTGGACTTAAATCAAGTGTGAATTTGCAATTCCGGGTTCCCTGCAAATATGAAATATTAATCATCCGAACTAAACCGGATCTCTTATCTCTTTTCGTTCAACCAAGTCCACCTCACCGGTATACGGATGACCCCCGCCCATCATTCCCCGCCCATCAATTCCCGCCAATTATTCCCCCTCCATCATTCCCCGCCGTGTATATTTTCCTGCCCATCATTCCCCGCCCTTACACTTTTCCGCCCAGAACCGATTGTATGTTAAACGCCAAAATCGAGTAACCGACAAGTCTTAGAGTTTTATGTTTCTACGATTTAGTTTTAACCAACTTCGGAGGAACCTTTCGAATACAACAAATCCCTTGTTATTTTATCAACGTATTATGAATTCAAAGTTTGGGTTGGTAATATTTTGTTGAGAAAAGTTGGTCAACTAGGTCAAACAAGACTCTTCGTTTTGGGTATCTCTCTTGTTACTTTGCTTACTTTAAATGACTGGATTATTATAATCCTCTTTCCCAGTCCAGACTTGGAGATTTATTTAAAACTCGATGCATCTCTTGTTTTACCTATATAATTATGAATGACTTTCGTTTACTCTTTACCTTACAACATAGTTTCTGTTTTTAAATTAAAAAAACTACTAACCATGAGTCACTGCTCCGTAATTGTTCGAGCATCTCATGCTTTAATTTCAACTTACAGATTTTTGTTGATTTTTTAGAGTTTAAAAATACAATTATAATGCCAGGCAGAATTGAAATTACTGAGACTAACAGGGACAAACCTGTCTTATTACGGGACGGTTATCAATTTAATTTTCGATATATATAACGATAAACAATATATATAAACTATCATTAAGAACGGCTCTTTTAAGAGCCACCACTTTCTCCGAAGAGCAATAATAATTTTAATTTTACAGGATTTTCCTCGCTATAATTACTGGATTTTGGCGTTTAACATACAATCGGTTCTGGGCGGAAAAGTGTAAGGGCGGGGAATGATGGGCAGGAAAATATACACGGCGGGGAATGATGGGCGGGGAATAATTGGCGGGAATTGATGGGCGGGGATGATCCGCAAATCCACCTCACCACAACAAGGGACACTCGCAGTGTCTAAAGATATATTGCCAATGCCCAATTGTTTTTTAATTGTACATAGTATTTGTACTTGGCAATAAAATTGCAATCACAGCATCAAAATAGTGTTTAATTTAATATGTAATCAATGGGAATGAAAGTGATACCTCGGCTGGAAGAAGCTGAAATGAATTGTTTGTTGTTGAATTAGACTCATGAAAATGATTCCGGGGCGATCTTCTTGGTATCTTATTATTTCGATTCATTTCCGTTCGATTTTCTAATCTTTTGTGTCTTTCTCTCTTCTAACAAATGTTTCTCAGTTTCTCTTGAAATAAAAATGTGACGATGGACTTAAAATTTGTCCTTCCGTTAATTTCCTTGCTGATGCTGATAATGCCGGTGCTTTGAAGTATGAGAGTAAAAACGTCATTTCAAATCGGTCTTGAATCAATGCATAAATAAATCCCGAAAAGGAGAGAACATTGTGTAGTCTCTCTCTCTACGTTTTTTGTGCTTTTATCTTTGCCCGTAGTTTAATAAATTAAATATCTGAATAAAATAGTAAATTCAGACATGTTTATTTGAACGAATTGTTCCACAAAGTATATATTTATAATTATATTAAATATTTTAGTCTCATGACTCGAATTCTGACAATGATTACATTTTTTAAGAAGATCAACAAAAACTACATATATTATGTACTCCTTGTGCGTTCTCAAAAATTTAAACAGTTTAATGCTAAAACAGCTTTAATACAGAGATAAATAGAAATGAGTATTAATTATTAATTATAGCTGTAGTAATAATAAATTATAGTTGATAACATAAAGAAATGCAAGAGGCTCTGGCTAATTCTTGTCTCATCTCAAGATTGTCAAGATATGGGGATAGTATATTTTTAAAAATTTTATTAAGTTCATGAGAGTAAAAAAAATGGAGCCTTTATAAATTTTTCCTATTTGCGCTTTGACCTAAAAGTAGGTAGGAAATTAAAATTAGAGAAGTGATAAAATAGTACATCGATAGATCAAGCTTCAAGCTTTTTCCTCTTTCTCGCTTACTTGGGACTCCAATTTCTTGAGAATTGCTTAAAAAACAATGGTATCAAAAATACTCGAAACTTAAGATTAGTTATATAAATCGGGTCCACCCCTCTTAAATAGTTTAAGTTAATTAAGGAATTGTGGCGATAAATACTAAATCCAGCCTGGAACAGGTCTGAATAAATTAAATTCATTTCGAAAGAGACCCAGGCCAATACTTTGAGCGCTTGGTTCTTCGGTCCACCCAAACTTGCTAATTATCTCGAGACGCTTCGGCGCTTCTTCCGCAGTCCCCCAATTTACAGCCATACGAATGGACTTCAGACTTTTGCATTCCAAATCCACTACTTTTTCCAAAACCGATAAATTGAAACCAAAATCTCCTGAATGGCCACAATAATAAAAATCGACAGCCTGCAAGGTCTGTAGTAGAATTTCGGAGCGCAAAAATACTAAGAGATCCTTGGACATAATGTCGAAAGAACGGATAGTTAAGGAACGGAGACTTTCTGGAAGACTGCTCAAATTAATTAATTGCGGTACTGACTGATCCCTTGGGTCATTAGATTTATCCAACTCCAACATACGTAGATGAGAGCAGGTTTTGAAAACAGAGAGGTCAAAAGGTCGATCCTCATTTAAAACAAATTTATGAATTCGAATGCTTACAAGCGTCTCTTGGTTATTAAAACTCATCGACTTCAGCAAATCTGCGGGGAATGGAAAGTAGTTCCAGAGCTGAATCACTTCAAGACATTCTTGTCTCGAAATCAAATCGAGTAATAAGGTATCGTTTACTGGGCTCTGTTCAGACAAACTTAAATCCAAATCAATGGATTTTAGTTTCCTGACGGTTTTTAAAACATTTAGCTCGTCAAGGGTTAGTTCGGGAAAAGTTGTAATAGCCGGTAAAACCCTGATTTCCTTTGCATAAAAATACTTAGGTTCAATAGTCAATCTTTCCAATCCCGTTGGGTTTTTGGCAATCAATTTTAAAATGAAAGCGACTGCAGATGTATTGTTCCTCTTACTAACATTGTCATTTTCAGGAATTCTCATGGGACCGCCGCCAATGATAGTATAGTCTTGCAATAGCTTCACTTTTAGTATTTTTAGATTTGGAAATGAGGAGTTCCCGAAATCAGAGCAAATCGAAGTGTTATTTTCGTTAGCGCTTTGAAATGACTCAGGGGATAAACCCAGACGGAGATTAAGTCGTTCGGTGTTTTGAAAATCATAGGCAATCGGGAGTGGAAATTGATGTAAAAGGAATTGGGGACTTATTTTGATCTTAAGGTCTGTGACGGTTGTTTGATAAGTTTGGATGAGGGTTTTGACGACATTCGGTGACAAGTGGGTAAATTCATGTCCGATTGACAATCGACGAATCAGGCCTGGATGCTTTAATCTCGGAAGACGTTGTTTGTCCAGTTTTTTAATTTCCAGGTCCACAATTCGAAGGTTGAGGATGTGTCGGAGTCGGAGCTCAGGTCGAGTTGAGTCCTGATTGAATTTTATGGCATACTTGTACTCGTTTTTGATATCCTCGGCCCATTGCTTGCAGACGAGACGGAGTATCCCCACTTCCGGTTGCGGGATTTTTCTGAAAATTATAACCCGAATCTAAAAAAGGAGAAGATATATATTTACTGACTCAGACTGACAGACTGTAAGAAACCATATAGGCTATGACCAAGTTGGCACTTAGGCACTTGGCACAGAGTTAGAAATTGTCTGACATTGCACTTTTCGCTTATTCAGACGATAATTGGTCGTATTAGTTTAGTTAAAAATAGTAAAATAATAAAATAGTAGAAGCCACAATTAAAAGTTTCTTCTGCAATACACTATATAATAAAAAGTAAATTAATTGCATCATTTTGAAATTTGAAAATTGTCTATCAAAATAGATAAATTTCTATCTTGGGAATAGAGTTCAGAATTGAAAGTGATACCTCGGCTGGAAGAAGCTGAAATGAATGATTTGTTGCTGAAGACTCAATAAACTGATTCCTGGTTGATCTTCTTGGTCTCTGATTATTCCGATTCATTTTCGCAATATTTTCGAATATTTTCTCGTTTTGTCTAACAAATGTTTATGTTTCTATATTAAAATCAAAATGACTTTACTTCATACTTTGGACTTGACAATGAGACTCAAAGTCAAAACTTCTGTTTATTTCCTTGCCGAGAATGCCGGCGAATTGAAGTATTGGAGTTAAAATTTCATTTAAAACCGATCTTAATGCATAAATAAAACACGAAAAGGAGAACACATTTTGTAGTCTCTCTCCAAATCTGCAAGTTTTTCGTTACTTCATCCGTTTCTCCAACAAAAAATCTTGACACTGAAACCGGATCGTTGTATGATACATTTCCAAATTCGGGAAACTACAAGACTGTATCACTGTATACATGCATTCATGATCAAGAAATTTAAAATATTACGGGACACAGAGAAACAATTTTCCACGCCATGTTCTTTTAAATAAGCAGTTTAGTGCTGAAATGGCTTTAAAATTTAAAATATAGACAATTATTACTCATTAGCAAAGTACAAATAATAGTCAAAAACATTTAACAACATCACAAGCCGAAGAAGCTGAGCCGAGCTTCAACTATGGACTATAATTAATATAATATGTAGTACTGTAATTGTATAGATTTGTAAGTAGATTATCCCGATTCTTGTCACGGCACATTCAACATATATCCAACGTAAATCTTTATGTAAATAATTAATTACTTAGTTAATTAAGGTGTTCATGCGATCATTACTAAATAGAGCCTGTAATAGGTCTCAATTGATTAAATTCATTTCTGAAAAGACTAAAGCTAGAGTTTCCAGGCCCTGGCTCATCTGTCCAACCAAACTTATTAATTATCTCACGACGCTTCGGTGCTTCTTCTTCAGACCCCCAGTTTACAGTCATACGAAAGGACTTTAAACTTCGGTACTCCAAATCCACTAATTTTTCCAAAACCGATAAATTGATACCAAAATCTCCATGATCTCCACATAAAAACATAGTGAGTTCCTCCAGGTTCTGTAATATAATTTCGGAACGCAAAAACATTAAAACCTCTTCTGTCAGGATGTCCAAACGAAATACAGTGAAAGGAAAGACCGGAGAGTGTGGGAGAGACGGCACAAATTAATCAATTGTGGCTTTGTCGAAACAGTTCTGGGGTCACAAGTTCCTCTCAACTCCAACTTATTTAAACGAGAGCATGTTTTAAAAATCGACAAATCAAATGGGCCATCATCCTCGTTTAAAGCGAGGCAATAAATCGTAATACTTACAAGTGTCTCCTGATTAGTCAAACTTATCGATTTCAAATAATCTCCCCCACATGAAAAGTCAGAACCGAGCTGAATCTTTTCAAGAATCTCTTGTCTCGAAATCAAATCCAGTAGTAAGGCCTCGTTTGTGGCACTTTGTCTCGAAAAATCAATATCTAAATTAATATATTTTAAATTCCTGACACTCTTTAAAGCTACTAAATCGTCAAGTGAGAGTTGTGGTAAACTTGGGGTAACTAATAATTGTTTTCCTCCTGTCGTGTCAAGAAATCGCCTGATAGTCAATGTTTCAAACCCTTTCGGGTTTTTCGGTAAAAGCTTCAAAATAAACAGGATTGCAGCTGCATTGTTTATCTCAACGTTTTCAGTACAAATGCTAAATTCCCAGTCATGCAACAGGGTCACCTCTAAGCTTTTAATACTCGGAAATGAGGAGATACTGAAATGATCAAATACTGAGCCCCCAGTTTCTTCACTCTTTTGTGGTGATTCGTGGCAAAAATTGAGACGGAGGTGAAGTCGCTTCAGATTTCGAAAATTGTAGGGAATCGGGGCTAGAAATTGATGTGACACGAGTTGAGGACTTATTTTGACCGTCAGATCCGTCAGGGTTTTTTGCAAAGCTGAAGTATGGCCTTGACGGCATTTGGTGACAATTTATGACCAATTGACAGTCGATGAATCAGCCCCGGATACTTGAACATTGGAATCTGGTTTTTGGTTATTTTTTTAATTTCCAGATTAACAATTCGAAGCTGGAGAATATATTGGAGCTGATCTTGATGTGAATCGTCCTTCACTTTTAGGGCATAGTTATAGTTATTCTTGATATCCTCGGCCCATTGCTTGCAGACGAGACGGAGTGTTCCTACTTCCGGTTGCGGGATTTTGTTGAAAATTTCAGCTCGAATCTTAAAAACAAGATTTAATGAATTATGCGGTTGACATCAACATTAGATTTACGAATTCAATTCCTTTTATATCACATTAATCTGTTCCCAAAAAAGGGCGATTACTTTACTTACAAAAGAACACCTTATGATTTAATTGCGTATATTTTAACATTTACAAATTTGGATGTAGAAATTCCTAATGATCATGAAAATTGCAATTGAAATGTGACATAGTTCATTAGGAATAAAATTAATACCTTCGCTGGTAGTAGCTGAAATGAATGATTTGTTGTAAAATTGAATTCGATAAATTCCGGATTCCAGATCCTGGTTGATCTGCTTGGTCCTTCCTTTCCACTCATTTTGCATTTGTCTTTAATTTTCTGATTATAAATGATTTTGAATCACGTTTATTCAAACTATTACTTCTTATTTTAATTTCAAGTAATTCATTTATAATTGCAGGACGTTATGCAATCGGAAGGTGAGTCCTTCTAGTCTCTCTCCACAACTACAAACAACCTATAAACCTACCACCCTTGGTTAATTTTTGTTGGTAGATGATGTACAGATCTAGATATCTATAAGGTTAATCAGGGTGAAGCGAATTTGGAATTTTTAAAGTAGGATTGCAATTAAAAAACACTGGCTGATACTGGTCATTATTGCAAAGTCAAGCATTTCTTGAATGTTGATTAAATTAGTGAAAGGTACATGAATCTCGAATTTGTTGAACCCATAAATGTGCCCTATCATGTGCTCAATGTGCCTTTATATTTAATAAATCGAATCAATTTTATTTTTTTATGTCATATTAGTGGCGTATTACAATAAAAACTTCAGAACGACTTTATTAAGATTCCCATTGAATCTTCTTTTATTTATTTTAAAGCATTTCATTAAATTCAATCATTAAAAGCATTGCTAAGTATGGGATCAGATATTTTTTAGGATTTGAAGTTATTTAATTTGTCAGCTGCACGGATTTTAGTGGACGGATGTTAGTGTATTCAGTTACATTCATTTGAATTCAGGATATAATATATACAAAAAGTTGAAGCTCGCTTAAAGGATTAGGACAGTCTAGCCTACAGTTTGTCCCTTTCTACTCGTAATTAAAAATACACCGATTCTAGAATATTTAACTAACTGCATGACTACAGGTTACACAAGCATTTACTATTTGTTATTTGATCCAACTTGTGACAAATTCAACAATTTGTCGCTTAGCTTTAAACCATAAACCAAACCAGCACAAATTTATTGCAACTTCTAATATTAAGACAATTCCACCGAGCCCGAGTCCAATCAGCAAAATTGCAAACACGAGTTTGATATTCGATTCCAAACTCTGAGACTGAACTGTACTCTCGGCCAAGAATGGTTGTTTCTGAAACCGGAAGTCCTTTAGTAGTTTTGTCCATTTCGAATCAATGCCGGCCTCCAGGACTTTCCTGAAAATAGCAAACGCCCGATCTCCCCCGTACTTTGTAAAAGACAAAACTTTGAGTCTCTCAAACATAGTATCCGAACTGACTTTATACGGCATCCGCGTCCTCACTGACCTTTCCCCAAAAATGCGCGTTCGGTAAAATTCCCATTCATTTTCTGCAACGAGAACAGCCGCTCCATCGCAATCCGCAATCGATTTGGCGCTTAGCTTTAAGGTCATCCAATTCAAATTTACCGCAATGAAGTTAAAAAGTTGTTCTTCCTTCTTCTGCTTAACCTTCTTGAAAACGCCCGAGTTGTTTACTCTTTGAAACGACTCCTCCTTCGAACAGTTGGGCCTCCAGTTTGCCATAAAATTCTTGGAATTGTTTTGCTGTACAAGGGTTCGAAGGGAACAAACGTAAGCATTCGCCAACTCCGCAGGTTTCAAGTTCCAATGCATTTCAGCCGAGAAGGCATAACTGGTGTTGACCAACCATTGATAAAAATCATTTAATAAAAAGCGGGTGAGTGGTGTATTCGGTTGTGCTATGAAAGCTCTATGGTTCAGCGGATACGCAAGTCTAGTGTCCCAAGGTTCAGAAAAAATCAATCGAAATTGCGCCTTCCGTAACTCTTCGAAGGTTGATGGGATGGTTGATGACAAAGGGGCCGTGACATCGTTAGTGACTATTCCTTTGTAGCCATTTGCAAGTACGATTCCAACCAGTAGCCATGTCATCCAAATTTGTTTGAAATACTTCCTTGACTTTAAATGAGCTTGAAGTTTAAGGGAAACTTCTAACAAGCACCCAATAAACGCGATTGTCCCGTCCAGGAGAACTAATTTCTCGAACTGAGGGCCTGCTAGGACGAACAAATAGGTAATAGACAGAATCACTGAGAGTCCGATGGCAATCCAGGTCCAATGGTCAAAGGGTTTGAAGTAGGCGATAACTTCATAGCGAGTATCGAAAGAAGAACATGTCACAAACGAGTAGGAGCTCCTGTCAATGGCAATGTAGTTCCGAAAATATCGGTACTGCTTAGAATTATCGCTGAGTTCCTCGAACTGGAACCAAACCAGATCTATGTATTCATACCTAGGTTCTACAAACCTTTCCCTAGTTGTTGCATTCACTTTCTCGAAAAGGAGAGTGTAAATCAGCAATTCGAATACATTCGGAACGTTCCTCAAAGCCGAAAAGTTTCTGAGAATCTGAATTTCCTTTATTACCGAGAATGGTATCAACCCATTTATTGAATAAACAAATCGAGACTGACTTTCTATAATAGTTTCCAACATTCTATCTTCTGTCAACTTCTGCTGCTTCTGTGAAGCGTTTGTCGAGGAGGTGAAGACAGTTTCAAACCATTCTAATTTGAACCAGCGCTGACTTTCTAAATTCCAATGCATTGAAAGATCCCAACAGGCAGCGCAGATGTACTGCACATCCAATACCCAATATTGGAGATTTCTATTCGGTGACCATTCCTCAATCTCGGTAATTTCAAAGGCAAATACGTGAATGGCATGGTATCGGATGCAGAGGTCGTTGATGTGATCCAGAGTTCCAGGCCTATCTGGATATCGAGATACTTCTAAGCGTGGTTTTATAACTTGATAAGCTAGCGGTCTGGCGAATATTGCAATAAACGTCTTGGACGAAAAAGCTTTGTACGTCTCCGGACGGTCATATTTAGTTTCGTAGTTTTTTGGCATGACAAATTCCCGGAAATATGTAAAATCCAGGTCGGAAATCACAACAGCTACTAGTTTGCATACCATAGTTTGCCGTAACATGGGGAGATAGTCTGGAAATGGCTCGTCGGGTTCGAAGGCACCGGATACATGAGTAATGTAAAGAGGATTTGGCAAAGATTCTCCGAATTCGAATTGTCCAAAGATTATGAGATTCAGCTGACAGTTTCCAAACGCTCGGATATTTTCTGAAAATTGAGATATTGAGAAATAGAGAAGTATTCCAGAGACGGGCGTACTGAGAAAACAGTACAACAGTAAACCATTTAGTTTCAACATTTTCAAGTTGTAGTTTTTGGATACCAATTAAAGGTTCAATCTTTGTATTTAATTTTTTTTGAAATCACGGGGGACTTGCAGTAAGTTCGCGACACCCTAATTACTGTGCTGCATTTTCTTGACTGCAAGAAATCTGCAACCCGTTAAATCTTATATATTTGTTCACGAAATGTGTGAAACTTTGGAAATTATCATGTGCTTTATACATTATAAGTGAGAAAAATCTTTGAGAAAATGCAAAGTTCTATTCGTAAAAACATATTACACAACTAAAATCGAAGTATCGTTTGACTGGGGATAATATTCGATGACAAACAATATGACGATTATTGCATAACATATATACATTATCGATTAGAGAAGTCAATTAATAATTCAAATGGTTAAGACGGGAATCATTGTGGATTGACGATGCCACCAAAACTTATTCAGCAAATAAAAGATGATACGTTCCATTTAATGTCAAAGGGTAATTCAGGGATCATCCATGTAATTTTTGCTGACAAAGTGAGGCTGGTTAACCAACGAAGACTAAACTACGTATTCTTTTTAAACAGAAATTTCAAAGTCTGAATCGACTAATATTATGTCAATACAGGCTTGCTTGTGTTGGTCTATAGGCTCAAAATATATAATAAAGTTTAGATTATATTATGACTGCTCAAAATTTAATAACCCGTGAGCTGAGCTGAAATTGACCGTTTGAAAAACATATCCCGGCACAATTCGGTATAAATCGATAACAATATCGATCATTTCAAATGCTAAATATCTCGTCCATGTAGTGGTGTCAATTGCACATTCACCGACATATATCTTCCATATATAAACATCTTGTTATATTGGTCTGAGCTAGTCGTGGTATACAATGTTTTGGACAGAAGAAAGTTATGTTGCAGTTGAAGTAAAGGGAGCCGACAGTTATTGGAAATATTATTATTAGTTTTTATGCATTTTAAAGATAGTGGACTATACAAGGTATTCTTTGAACGGGTTGCACTGCATCTTTTTAACGTTTCATGACTTTGTGGGGAATTATTTAAGGGTATTATCGAAGCTTAAATGTATGTGATGCCAGTGATGCCAGATGCAAGCGACAACTGTCTAATTTGTTTATGATTTGGCGTAACTTGGATTTGGTTATAGGTATTAAAATACCTGCGAACCATATATGAGTGAGGGAGCAGCATCTGTCATATATGCCTGTGTGAACGTCACAACGCAATATGTTTCTACTGTTTAATGGGGAGTTCTTAAGTAAGGTGGGAGGTTGTTTGGAGTTATTTAAGGATATGGAAAATTATTGAGAGATGAGAGAGTTACAACGGTATTGAGAGAGGCGGAGAGTTATTTAGAGAGGTGGGGACTTATTGAGAGATGTTAGAAGTTATTTAGAGGTCTAGGAAGTTATTTAGAGAGCTGGAGTGTTATTGAGAGAGGTGGAGAGTTATTTAAGGAGGTGAAGTTAATTAAAAAATGTCTGGGAACTCTGTACGGAGATGGGGAGTTATTAAGAGAGGTGGGGGAGTTATTTAGAGAAGTGGGGAGTTATTTAGAGGAGTTGGAGAGTTATTCAGAAAGGAGGGAAGTTATTTAGAATGGTACGGAGTTGTTTAGAGAATGTGAAAAATTTATTATGGGCGGCAGCCACAGAAGAGGTATCTCACTCATAAACGGGCATTTGGTAGTGCCCCCAGCCCCCAGCTGGGGGCACCTCTGCCCCCAGCTGGGGGTAAAAAGTGCCCCCAGCTCGACTATGCTGCCCCTAGCCCCCATGCCCCCAGCTGGGGGCGGGCTGGGGGCACTGGGGGAAGAAAAAGTCCCTAGCTGCCCCCAGGGGGCAAAACAAACTTAAAAAAAATATTTTGAAAAGAGATACGAGTTCAGGACTAGTTTTATCTGACCTAAAGGAGTTTAAATCAGGATACAAATTAATTTGAGTCAATGCAGCTTGGTGGAAAATGGTTTTAAACACCATATTAGATTTTTTTGCCTCAGGGCGTCATAATTTGAACGAAAGTTTCAATAATGTTCGACAATGTTCAAAAGTGGTTAAAATGGTCAAAATGTGTTTGAATTGCCAAAAAGCGGATTCTAACACTATACATTTTTTATATCTATCTATATGTTTAAAAGTGAACTCCGGAATTTGCTTTAAACTTTTTTGTTACAAATAACACTATAAAGCATACAAACTATAAAACTCAAAAACTTTTCAGCCCTAATGGTAAAAAATAATAAAAAATGACCCCAACAGTGCACTCCCACTCCCACGCCTGCCACGCCCCACCCTCAACAGAAAAGTTGACCCCCAACAACAAGTCGCGAAGAAGGTGGAGGCGAAGCTCTCAGATGGCGATGTAAGGGGCGCAATTCGGCTGTTATTGTCGGATGATACAATTGCCCCCCACGACGAAGTCACCCTTAAGGCCCTTCAAAAAAAGCACCCCCCTCACCCTGCACCAGCACACTACCCTGATGATCCTGAAATTGAGGACCTTGTTCCGGTTTCGGCGGAAGAAGTTTCCAGGGCCGTAGCAACCTTTCCTAACGGCTCCGCTGGGGGACTGGACGGCCTCCGCCCCCAAATTATAAAGGACCTTCTCTCTATCAGAACGGGTGACACAAGCGAAAAGTTGTCCAAGGCCATTACTCTTTTTATGAATATGGTGTTAAACGGTGAAGTTAACCCGTTTTTTCGACACATTTTTTTCGGTGCATCCCTTACGGCCCTGAAGAAGAAGACTGGTGGAATCCGTCCTGTAGCTGTTGGGAATACGTGGCGTAGACTTGCTGCAAAAATTTTGGTCCGGAGAATCACGCCGATTTTGGTGGAGAAGTTCGCCCCCCATCAATTAGGAGTGGGAATCAGGGGCGGCGCCGAAGCCGGGGCCCATACCGCTAGATTGTACTTCGAGGCTACTCATTCTACGCCGAAAGCACTTGTTAAAATTGACGCTAATAATGCGTTTAACGAGTTTCGGAGGGATTCTATGTTCTCGGCAGTCGGGTCGACTATCCCTACCGCCTACCCCTTTATAAAGTCATGCTACTGGGAGCCTTCGACCCTATTTTATGGTACCACCGAGATCCCTTCGCTTTCAGGGGTACATCAGGGTGACCCCTTAGGCCCTGCCCTGTTCGCCCTAGTCGTTCAGCCCATTGTGGAATCCCTAAGGGCCGAATTGAATATTTGGTACCTCGACGATGGCACGTTCTCAGATAGCCCAGAAAAATCCCTTACGACCCTTCAAACTATTATTTCCAAGGGTCAAGAAGTTGGACTGACCCTGAACCCTTCAAAGTGCGAGTTGGCGATTTTCGGCGCGGAAGATACCGATCGCCGAAATATTCAACAAAAATTCGAGAGCGTAGTACCAGGCATTCAAGTTATCACCCCCGAGTCGGCTAAACTTTTAGGAAGTCCACTTACCGATTCGGCGATGGAGAAGGTTCTAGCCGAAAAAACCGCCGACCTGAAAAGTTTCTCGGCGCGACTCGCTACGTTTACCCAACATTCTGCTCTGTACCTTTTAAGGGCTTCAATTGCTACCCCCCGTCTTATATATTTTCTCCGTTGTGCCCCTACTTACAAAAAAATGGGCCTGCTTGCTGATTACGATGCAGTTTTGAAATCGGCGGTAGAGGGCACCCTGAACTGTCATCTTTCTCCAGAGGCGTGGCTACAATCTTCCCTTCCAGTTAAAATGGGAGGTCTAGGGATCCGTCATGCTGTGGATACGGCGCTTCCGTGTTTTATCGCGTCCTTCCATAGTGTGTCGCCCCTGATTTCCCAACTGGCGCCGCCGCAAATTTTTACCGCTGAATGTTCTCTGGCGGAAGCTGAAGAAAGATGGAGCACGCTTACCTGCTGTGACCTACCGGATCCGGCACAGAGAGGTATTCAAAAATGCTGGGAAGGGCCCCTTGTTCAACAAAGTGTAGAGACCCTTAACTTGGCCGCTAATAGCCAAGAAGATAAAGCGCGCCTAATGGCTATAGCGAGTCCTCATGCCGGCGACTGGTTGAATGCCCTTCCTTCCCCTCAACTAGGAACCCATCTTCCCGATGAGTCATTCCGCATTTCTTGCGCCCTTCGCCTTGGGGCAGACATATGTGAGCCCCATAAGTGCCCCTGTGGGGCACAAGTGAGCTCCAGGGGCTATCATGGCCTTTCCTGCAAAAAGAGCGCTGGTCGTTGGTCCCGACATGAGTCGGCCAATGACGTCATCGCCAGAGCCCTTCGTTCTGCAGAGGTTCCCTGCATCCGTGAACCCGCTGGTTGCTCAAGGTCTGACGGAAAAAGACCGGATGGGCAGACCCTGATCCCGTGGGCAAGGGGTAAGTCCCTAGTGTGGGACTTTACCTGCGTTGATACCTTTGCCCCATCATACGTGGCCCAATCCGCACTATGTTCCGGTTCAGCTGCAGAGACGGCTGAGGAAAACAAGAGGAGAAAGTACGACTTTCTCCTTGATCGTTTTATTTTTGTTCCCGTTGCGATTGAAACAATTGGGATTTGGGGCCAGGAGGGACTTCGCCTCATCTCCTCCATCGGACAGAGGATTTCCCAGGTCACTGGGGAACCCAGGTCATCCTCTTTCCAATTACAGCGTTTGGGTATTGCTATTCAGCGGGGTAATGTGGCGTCAATTCTTGGTACTCTTCCAGCTGGAAAAGAGCTGGAAGAAATTTTTTTATTGTGACATTGTGAGTGAAGTGATTTTATTTCTTGTGTCCCTAATTTGTGTTTTTTTTGTGTATTGGTTTTTAGGGAATGGCGTTTTTTATACGTGTTTGAAAGTGTAAACCGCATAGATTAACTTCGAATTATCATTTTTGTGAGACGGTTCAATGTCAGTTTTTTAA
This sequence comes from Desoria tigrina, assembly GCA_906901685.1. Classification (NCBI taxonomy): domain Eukaryota; kingdom Metazoa; phylum Arthropoda; class Collembola; order Entomobryomorpha; family Isotomidae; genus Desoria; species Desoria tigrina. The sequence goes on from CAJQTU010000028.1 coordinate 360,149, forward strand.
AATACATTGTAATACATAACTCTTTTTTATTCATTCATCTCTCAACTTAACTCTGTGATACTACTTTAAATGATGAATAAACCTTTAATTTAAAGCAAAAAAAAAATATAATAAAAAATTACATATTCAAATGCTCATAAAACAACTTAATTAATCATTTCAATTATTACCACTTTCGATCTATTTTATTTCTTGTGGTCAATTTGACTAATTTTTTAAACTTTTGACTCAATTTGACCACCTTGAGTCAATTTTAATTATTAGCTCGCCTATTAAAAATAGGTTTAGAGCTAATGAAGTCAACCAGTCCGGCCGTCCGTGTGTCCGTCGTTTTTGACAATGTAAATCAAGACAAAATTAAACAGCCTAGAAGCAGGCCGGATTAGAACCAATACAATTTTTTTGAAATGGAAGCATAATATTCGCTAGTGTTTATCAAATTCAGAACACAGAATTAAGTTTCAGCATAATTGTATTGGTTTTAATACCAAATTTATATATATGATTTTTATCCTTTTTTTAAATTTAAAACAGTTTTGGAAAATGTTGAGGTTTGATATGAATTGTGCAACATGAAAATGGTTTTCGAGGAAATCGTATTGGTTTATATATAAAATGTTTTTTAAAGAATTTCTATTGCTTTAAATATGTAATTAAATAGACATTTCTGGAAACAGGAATGATATATATAAATCAATACGTTTTGAAACAATAATCCAATTTTAAAGGTATTTACGTATTTTATATGCAAAACAACAATCTAAGGTTCGTTAAAGCCTTAATTGAGACATTTCATAATATTGTTTCATGAACTGTTGAAATTGATCCAAAAATTTAATCTATCATTTAAAATCCGTATTCGTTATGGAAACTATCTTTATCGAGTTATAGTGTATAGCATATTCTTTTGGATGTAAATCAATTCATGATAGAACAATTACTAAAGCTTCGGGATTAAAACGCAGTCGTCTAGGTGAATGTAAATTATGATATTTTGATTTTATACAATCCAGCAACACGATAAGTAATATTGAACGACAATCTATATGAATTGTGCGAGCTGTCGTTAACGTTTACAACGTTTTATTCATTTCAATTAATACCACTTTCGACCTACTTTACTTCTAGTGAGTCAATTTGACTAATTTATGTTACTTTTGACTCAAATTGACGATCCCGGGTATGCTTAAATATTCCTGTTCAATTATTACCTCTTTCAACCCATTTTATTTCTATTGGGTCAATTTGACTAATTTATGTTGCTTTTGACTCAAATTGACCATCTCGGGTATGCTTAAATATTCCTGTTCAATTACTACCACGTTCGATCTATTTTATTTTTAGTGGGTCAATTTAAACATTTGATGTCGCTTTTTGGATTCATTCAAATCACATTTGGCAAATTGGATATTCTTTTTCAATTAAATACCCACTCCTGATAATTTTATTTTAATCCACGAACTTATACCGCTGTTGACTCATTTTAACATTCTCAAATCAATTTTAATATTTATAAGGAAAATTTGGATCAAAACTCGGTAATTTTAATTTTTTAAGCTTTAGTGGTACTAATATTAACCATTTCAATTTAAAAAAATCACTTGGAATAAATTTTTTATATTTTGCTGGGGGCAGTAGGTGCCCCCAGCTCGACTAGGCTGCCCCCAGCCCCCAAGCCCCCAGCCCCCAGCTGGGGGCAAAAAGTGCCCCCAGCTCGATTAGGCTGCCCCCAGCCCACAAGCCCCCAGCCCCCAGCTGGGGGCAGAGGTGCCCCCAGCTCGACTAGGCTGCCCCCAGCCCCCAGCCTCCAGCTGGGGGCACCTCTGCCCCCAGCTGGGGGCTGGGGGCATTTTGCCCGTCTATGATCTCACTCCTGGCAAGGAGTGAGATACCTCTTCTGTGGGCGGCAGCAATAGAAGAGCGACACTATGGGCGGCAGCATTAGAGGTGGGTTGAAAGTCGAAACGGCAGAATTATTCAATGCTGGTAAGTTATACCTCGGCTGGTAGAAGCTGAAATGAATTATTTGTTGCTATATTAAAGAAAATTATTCCTGGTTGATCTTTGTGGTCTCTTAATATTTCGATTCATTTTCGTTAGATTTTCTAATATTTTGTCTTTCTCTCTAACAAATGCTTCACAGTTTCTGTTAAAATAAAAATGTGAGTATGGACTTAAGATTTGTCCTTCCGTTAATTTTCTTGACGAGAATGTCGGTGATTTGAAGTAAGTTCATTTCAAATCGATCTTAAATCAATGCATAAATAAATTACGAAAAGGGGAGGACATTGTGTAGTCTCTATTACTCTTTCTACTTTTTTTAACATTCATTCGTAGGTAAAATATAAAATGTTTAGACTAAATTCTGAAAATTTTGACTTCTTATACTATAATATAATATGCCAAATTGTACTTCCCAGCTGCATACAAAAACCAACTAGAGTTTAAAAAAGTGAACATATATTAAATATTAGAGTTATACGTCAAATTGTCAAATTCGGAAAAGTACAAACCAACATTCATGCTTACGAGATCACAATTTTTACGAAACACTCAGAGAAAGTTTTTTCCACTACGCCATTTACGTTTAAATTAACAGTTTTAAAACAGCTTTAAAATATAAGTCAATTACTAATCAGTAGTACAATTAACATGTTATAAAATAACCCATTAACTACCAGAAGAAGCTGGGTTTCAGCTTCAACTAGTGACTATACAATGTAATAGTGTAAATGAAAAGATTTGTGAGCTGCACATTATATCCATAAATATTTCCACAATTAATTAATTACTTACAATTTGTTAATTAAGATGACCATGCGATTATTACTAAATAGAGACTGTAATAGGTCTCAATTGATTAAATTAATTTCTGAAGAGACTGAAGCTCGAGTTTCCAAGCCCTGGCTTATCTGTCCAATCAAACATATTAATTATCTCGAGACGCTTCGGCTCTTCTTCCGCAGTCCCCAAGTTTACAGTCATGAGCCTTCCCAGCCCTGCCTGGCGTGTCAGTCAGAGAGAAATCATATGAGCTGAGCTAGCAAGTCTGAGGGAGAGACCCCTTGCTGTTTAGGGTAAAAAGAGTCGGCATAAACCACGTCCAAAGTGCACTACTTGCATGTACTCACACAATACACACTCTCTCTCTCACTTGGTATTTATTTTTTAAATCCTCTCTACTTCAACTTCTGTTTTTTCTTATCCGTGCATTTGCATTTTGCCTTCTATGGATTTATGAATACGACTAAATTATCTTTATCTCTATCTTAGCAAGGCTTGTATGAATTTAATGTAAATTTTTCCAGATAAATGACTAATGACAAATTCTTATTTAAGGGAATTCGTAGCTTGTCTTGTATAATTCTAAAGATATTTTCTATAATCAGAAGTAGTATGTACGGGTAGCCCCACGACTCCAATCCAAGATGGCGGACCTCCCATCTAAGTCTACGAGCACTTTTTCGTTACCACCACCGCAACCACCACCAACCTTATCATCATCACCAAATTCTACGACTCACTTTCGCTTTCAGTCTTGTAGAAGACTAGAGGGCATTTCTTATCATCACCAGCCTTATGACTCCGCCCCTCTCCATTCATACAAGTCTACAGCATCTTTTTCAGCCCTTAGGCAATCAACACTAACTACATCTAATGTTAATTAACAGTTAATTACCGTAATAATTAAAATAGAGCCCTTAGGGGATACCGTAATAATTAAAATAGAGCCCTTAGGGGATACCGTAATAATTAAAATAGAGCCCCTTGAGGGATTCGTATGCAGTCTAAGTGTATGACAACCATACATAATGATATGTAGAAGTCTATGAGCAGTTTTTTTAATTTCTCAAATTGCCCACCAAAAATTTAATTTTTCAAACAGCCCACCAAAATTTATTTTTTCAAATTTCCCGCCAAATTTCAAATTTCACAAATTGCACCAAAATTCAAAATCTTAATCCCAAATTCATCCCTTATATCGAATGTCGATTACATTTCTTTCTCAGTAGAAATCCGAATGCAAAGCTGTAAACATGGACAACTTTTATGTACATTTACAAAGTGATTCTTCATCAAACTATTTCACTAATAACACGATTTCAAACTTTAGAAATCAATTAGCGTCTCCACTAAAAATTGACGAACATTTATTTGAAGTCGCCATTGTGGAATGTTCATATACACACACAAAACCATTCATTGCAAGAGGGACCAAAATTGCAGAGATTTCAACTATAAAAAAGCAGTTCATTGGCAACAACACGAATTTTACACATAAGAGGTCTGAATATAAACTTAACGCAAGTGAAGATTTCCCCGGAGTGTTTACAAGAGTTGAAAATCAAGCCCAATCAGCCGTGATTCTTGCGCAGAGCTATAACAACGGAAATACCATTCATCCTATTCATGAAGACTTGCGCACATTAATTGACAACGAACCACATCACGAAGACTTTGAATACAACATTGTCATCAACACAATTTATGCAAATAAAAATATATACAGCTTAGAAGAGTTGTGTGAATATATTACTACGAAATACAAAATAAAGCTAGAGAAATCTTTTGATGACTTTTACACCTGCACGTATTCATTTCCAATTCAACGCGTAAACTTTGTGGACCCAATTGCCAGCATTCTAGGATTTGCAATCATCAAGGAAATGGAATCTGTCCCAACCTCAGACAAAGCAAAGTTTTTACCATTTTGGAATTATGGAAAGACGAGAATGTTTATTTATTGTGACATCATTTCACCACAATATATTGGAAACGACTTTGCTCCATTACTTCGAGCTACTCAATATTCTGGAACCCACAACGAAATTCAAACTGTCAACTTCTCTCAATTACAATATGTGTCATTGAACAAGTCCTACATTGATTCCATCCACATGTATCTTAGGAGTGAAACAGGGGATCATCTGCCATTCACTCTCGGGACGTTCTCGGCAACACTTCACTTTCGACGCAAGAAGTACTAAATAATCATGGAATCCAAATACATCACTCAATATCTTCAACAACAAGGGGGATCCTATCAATATATTCAGCAGTATGGAGGGTCTCTGAACGATTCAGGATTAAGTTTCTACCGTCCAAATATCAAGCGTCAACACGGTTTTGGAATTGGTGGTATTTTTGGATCAATTGCCAGAACACTAATCCCCTGGGCTAAAAATGTCTTGTTCCCTGCTGCGAAGCAATATGTTTTACCCCATGCTACAAAGGCCCTCAAAAACTTTGCTGGTGAAGTTATAAGTGGACAAAACATCAAGCAAAGCCTTAGAAACAACACAGCTTCAGCCCTCAGAGGAATTGGAGAACAGATTGTGAATCAGTCTGGAAAAGGTTTTCGAAGGAGAAGCAAGGCCAAGAAAGCTGTCAAGAATAAACGCAAGTCTCACAAGAAATCGATTCATCAAATCAAAAAGTCCAAGAGCAAGCCAAAGAAGACCAAGAAAAAATCAAATTCCAAGTGCCGCTACACAGGTTTATCAATTTACGATTAACAAAATGGCTCGACGAGGACAGCAGCCCATGAACCAGCGAGTTCTATTTGTTCGAGCTGAAACTGATTTATTTAGTGAGGCCCCATACGACGTGACAATCCAAAATTCTGGAATTACAGAATATCATCCGCTCAATAGTGTTTCAGACAAGAACGCCCCCATTCAATTCTTTATTCAAGGCAACGATGCCCAATACATTGACTTATCAGAATCTAAACTCTATGTACGATGTAAAATCACCAACGCCTCCGGGAGGGACATTGCAGTACAGCCAGACTCCAAAATCCTAGACTATGCACCAGTTAATAATTTCCTCCATTCAATGTTTAGTAATGTTTCTATTCATTTGAACGAAGTGGAGGTGACTACAAAAGGGAGTCATTACGCCCACAGGGCATACATTGAGACCCTTCTGTCTAAAGGCAAGGAATACAAGAAATCACAAGGTGAAGCATCAATGCTATACCGCACCAAGACCGAATTGACAACACTGGACGATGGATATGTCAAACGGAAAAATATCGTGAATGGCAGCGCTGTATTTGAAATGATGGGAAGACCCCATTCAGAGCTGTTCACCCAAAATAGATTCCTTATACCAGGGATTGACTTACGAATCTTATTTAATCGAAACTCTGATTCCTTCTGCCTAATGATGAGTGGAACGGCTCCAGTAAATGTCCAACTACAAATTCTTGAAGCCAAGTTACTTGTTCAAAAACACACCCTGATGCCATCTATCCAAATAAATCACATGAAAATATGGGAGAGTGGACAGCCAATCAGTTACCCTTTGAGGAAAGTAGATGTCAAATCTTATTCACTCCCAGTTGGGACAACTCAGCACACCAACGAGACACTGATTTCTGGATTCCTTCCCGATCGTATGGTTCTTAGTATGGTCAGAGGGACTACTCTCCATGGTAGCTATGACAGTAACCCACTGTGCCTCCAAGACTTTGGACTTAATCAGATTTCGGTCACTGTGAACAGTGATCAAGTACAGCGTAACTCTATGGATATTGACTTTGCTGACGCGAGGGCTATACAACCCTATCTTTCAGTCTTTGAAGGATTAGGAATTGCTAACCAGGATCCAGGGATAGACTTGTCATTTGATGAATACAAGAGCGGCAAGACATTGTTTGTCTACGACTTGAGGCATCTAAGAGAAGCATTCTGTCCACCTAGGCACGGAAACGTGTCCATTACGCTGAGATTCAAAACAGCTCTGGCTGACTCTATATCTGTACTTGCATACTTGGAGTATCAATCAGTTTTGTATATAAACTCAGACAAGCACGTGTACTATCGAGACTACAACAAGGGAGCTTAACATGGAGACAAACATCATATATCAACTCCTCAGGGCTCTGACTAGAGACTCTATATGCTACGTGAATGTCATACCTTGTGACGTTCTGTCGAAGATAAGGATTCCTAGATATCCCGCACTTCTATGTGTGAACAATGAGCCAAGCAATAAGCCGGGACAGCATTGGGTCGGAATCTACATTCAGAGATATGGAGGTGAATTGGAATTCTTCTGTTCATATGGACAGTCCATTCGTACTTATGATCAATCTTTTATAAAGTTTGCTGTAAATCATAATTTAAGAATTATTGAAAGTAACAAGTGCCTTCAGCAAATTGAATCCATTGTTTGTGGCCAATATGTAATTTACTACTTAGTTTCAAGATTTAGAAAATGTTCTAGAGATAAGTTTTATGCAAAGTTTAAAGATAATTGTTGGCGGAATGATGAATTTGTATGGAGATTTGTAAATAGCAAAATATATATGATTCGAAATAAGTGTAAGAAACAAAAACACAATCAATGCTGTACAAAATTTTAATTGTTTATTGAATAAATCAAAATAAATGTAAATAACAAATATTAATATGGTGTCCATTGTAAAACTCTACTTGATGCACCTCTTGTTCGTCGTGGTGAAGCTGGGTCAAGTTTTTCCATTATCGTCTTTCGAAACAACCCTCTGGGGATAGCAATCTTCTTATCCTTTATATAGTTTGATATTGGCTTCAATCCTTCGGCATATCCAATACGTGCAGTCGTCAGACAATCCAAGACTTTTTGAAAGTCTATCATTGGGTGATGGAAATCCCCAATCAACAGGTTCAGACTTGGTGATGGCTTGATGTCATGAGCATACAGGAAATCCAGTACATTCTTGGCATGTGCACTCTTTTGCATTTCATACACTCTCTGAGAGGGTGTTGCAGCAGTAGTAGTAGACGTGCTGGTAGATGGAGTTGAAGGTGGAGGAGTTTGAACTTCAGGCATGGCTGCAGTTCTGTTGGATGTTGTCAGATCTACAGATTTTACCAAGATTGGAGTTTCACGTTCATTCACGATCCGTTGCTGCATGTTTCTTGCTAGCTCCTGATACAGCATAATCTTGACGTCGTCAGGAATGTCCTTGTTGAGGATGCTTTTCTTATCCTCTTTTATGGGCCCCGGGTGGTCTTCCTCTTCAGTCATTTGCATTTTAACCAACTTGTTGTACAGGCTCTCAGGAATCAACTTCATACGTTTCGCCATCTTGAGGATCTTTACTGTTTCAAGAGACTTAGTGCCCCAAGAACTGTTGAAATTATGAGTGGCAAGAAACTCCCACCTTTTTGAATAAGAATTTGCTTCTTTTGCTTAATTGGTGTTCTCTGGAAAGCAATCTTCTTGATGTGACTCTTGTGTTTACAAAGTTTTGACCTAGTTCCTTGATGGATGGGCACGTTGGTATTCGTGACGTTCAGTACAAGTTCACAGAGACACTTGATCTCTTCAGATTTTGCCTTTTTTAAGAGGGCTTTTCGCGTTTGTGGGCTTGAATTGAGATAGTAACGTAAAAAGTTTTGATTATTCTTGACTCTCTTCATGTTGATGCTTTCATGTTGCCTTGCAAAACACAACTAAGATATCACACTTGGTCAGAGCCACTACTCAGCACAGGACCTGTCTCTCAGAATGGCGTCAGCTATAGCTAAAAAGTACTTGGATTTAAAAAAGCCTGGGGCGTATGGAAGTCTTCAGTCCTTTACTAAGCACTCTGCACTTAAAAATTCAAGAGCTGAGATACATAGGGCACTTCATGGAATTCCTGGCTATACTCTTCATGTTCCAGTAAATAAGAAAATAGCTAGACGCAAGGTACTTGTGCCATTCATGAACAATCAGTTTGGAATGGATTTAAAAGAAATAAGTCCAAAAATAGTTAAATCAAATTATAACAAAAAGTATATCCTAGTTGTTCTTGATTTGTTTTCAAAGTCTGTCTGGCTAGAGGCTCTTTCAAATAAGAAGGGTGAGACAGTTACCAATGCACTTGAAAAGATATTTGACAGAACTGGACGCAAGTGTCGTTATCTACAAAGTGATAAGGGGTTAGAATTCCTCAACAGCACAATTAGAAAGTTCTACGCCCAAAATAACATTATACATTTTACAACTGATAGTGCAACAAAGTGCTGTATGGTAGAAAGAGTAATAAGGACCATATTTACTAGAATTTCTAGGTACATGACTCAAAATAAGACCAAGCGATTTATTAATAAACTACCTCTGTTTGAAAAGCAGTACAACTCTACATTTCACCGCAGTATTAAATGTGCACCCAACGAAGTAACTTCTGAAAATCAGTCTCAGGTCCGTGAGAACTTGTATGGTAGTGAGCTTCGAAAGAATCCAATCAAGGAAAAGCTAAAAATAGGCGACCGGGTTTTAATTCCCAGAAGCAAGAAAACCTTTGAAAAGGGCTACAGCTCAACCCACAATCCAACCGTCTACACTATAGATAGGATTAAGCACTCTAATCCTCCCATGTACTTTCTGACCGATAGTCATCAGACTAAACTCAGCGGGGGATTTTACCAGTCTGAACTTGTAAAAGTTTATCACGAATAGAAAACATGTGTTTCCTCACAAGTGTTTGGCAGAACCTGATTCGATCTGTTTTTTGTCAAAACTCAACTGTAACCCTAGACTGCTGCAAGAAGCTAAAAATAAAAAACATTGCGTGCAAGTGTCTAGATACTACTACTGTCAATGAGGACCACCATATAAGCATCTATATAGCAAGTGGTGGAGTGCTATACCCCAACCAAGACGTTTGCGGTTCAAAGCCCAACAACTATATTGTATTTGAAAAGAACGAAGACAAGCTGACCATTCCAGTCGAGTCTCTTAATCTCTTTATTCAAACGTGTCAAGAGTTTCAGGCAAGATGAAGCATGTACGGTTTAACGAGAATAGAACCAAGGTTCGCATTTATCAAGAATACGAGAACGAAGTAATAGACAAGCATTACACTACCATGGTGAGACTTGATCGTGAACGTTTTGCTGACAGGATTAAGAGGGCGCAAGTATTTTTGGATCCAATTTTAAGGGACCACACTAGATATGTGGGAGTGTTGGGGTGGTTGGGAGAGCTCTCAATAAAAAGCCAAGACTCTTGAGCAGTCAGTCATCACAAGCATTTTTACTCTCTTACAACTACTACCTCCTCTCTCAAGTTCCAAGTTCACTTCAAGTATTTACCATGGCAGGCCAAGCTCTAGTTCGGACTCCTTTTGTACTTTCAAAAAATGAAACTCTACTTACACCTTCCTGTACCAGAGAAGGCACCTACAACTCTGTAAATTTGGTTCGATACTGCAAGACTCCAGGACGAGTGCTGTACCTCAACTTTCGCGATCTTGAAATTCCTGAAGTGATCAAGAGTTTGATCAGTTTTTGGTCTAGTTGTGGTTACGGTCTCGCATCTGTCCAGGACGTATTTGAACAAGCGCTTCTCAAATCTGTGGTTGACATCCTCTCTGTTCAACCAGATTGGACTTGGGATGTCAAGTGTGTGCTCTACAACCTAAATCTAACGCCGAAAAATCCAGAGAGTGATAACTCTGCGGAGCAAGTCATTCTCAAACGCTGGTACACCAAAACTGTGGGTTATACGACCATACACTTCAAGCGAAATGTTCCGGCGAATGGAGGGCATCAATACGTCAACTTTTGTGTACAAGAGATTCCCAAACTTGTTAATCATCTTGTGTGGTATTGGCATTGTTTTGGAAACGATATTTGCACAATCAAAGAGGTTTACGAGGCTTGGTTTGGGGACTTATCAATCGTCCCAGGAGTTACTGTCAAGTCTCCTGAAAAGCTCATCATGAACACTGGTGTAGTCTTCACCGACGAAGATCGTGGTGACATGGATATGGCAGAATTGCGTTCTGACTTGCTGACAATGGGGGCAAGGGCAATGCAGAGTCTAAGGGAAGCAGCTGCTGCTGCAGCTACCGCCACTGGAATCGCAGAGAAGTCTCCTGAGACCCTCACTGATGAAAACTCCAGCTTTTCACAGGCTTCTACGATCCCTGTGAATTCTCAATCAAGCATCCACAGTGAACCTGCCGAAGACCTTAGCATCGAACCTGTCGCCACTGAACCCGAGAAGACTGATGCTGCTTCTATCGACACTGAATCCGAGGTTACTATCTTATCTACCAAAATTGTGGACTCTGTCGGAGTGTATGCTGTGGATCCTAGACTAGTATCCAGAACTCAGTATGACTCAACCCCAAAGACCCCTTCCGAAGAAAAGGTTACGCCACTGACCCGACTGGAAGAACACGTTAAGAAACGCCTACTTCATTCAAAGGTCGTGTTCCCGAGTGCTGTACAATCTGAAGAGGCTTCCAGCGAGTGCCCAACCAAGAAGTCTATACTGATGGATGAGGACATTGAGCAATTGCACAACGAGGCTGTTGCTAAAGCCAAGGTGGGTCTTCAGCGTTTCAAGAGGAAAGCTGAACCGTCTGTATACAGTACCCCACTTAAGGAGGAAGTTAAGAAGGTAGTTAAGAAGAGCAAAACAGAGTACAGGACATCTGAACCAGTTTTATCTAATGTAAAAATGTAATTAGTATTGAATATTAGTGTTGTTACACCACTTATGACGATTATAAATAAATCAAACCTTTTTGTGTTAAAAATAACCCTAAAACGTTTACTGCATACACTTATTGCGCATATACACATTATTAGTAGTAGATTCATGGGCTGTAGAGTCCTCAGAACTTTAGTTGCATTTTAAGAGTCGTTAGAGAAGCATCAATCCTGACTTGTTTTACAAAATCTAGCATCATGGAGTCTGATCAGAGCACCTTCCAAGAACTACTAGTATTTCATCAAGCTCAAGAAACAGGTGAGCGGGGGAGGAATTTTTCCCTCTAGGCATAGCCTAATTCTATGCAAAGCATATATTCTATGGCATAGCCATATACCCCTAGGCTGTAGCCTATAACTATGCGTAGCCTATATACTATGGCATAGCCATACCTCCCTAGGCCTTTGGCCTATTCTATGCTTATGGCATAAGGGTCGAGCGAATTTCCCCGGGGAGCACCCTCACACAACGAAGTTAACAACGTGCATTTTGTGACTTGACAGATCCTCACACGTTTCCAGAGAGTCTTGTAGAGTTCACTACACCTGCTCCAAAAACACCCAAGAGGCAATACGTCAAGAGGAAGTTGCCGACCCCTCAAAAGGATCTCAAGTTGATGAGGATGGATACCCCTTCTCAAAAACTGCCCGAGGACATTCCTCCAGAAATACCTCAACCTACACCTCAATCTAGCGGCAAATCTCTTAGCCTTTTAGAATTTGACAACACCATATCAATCAACATGAACGGATGCCGGGGTCCTATTTCTATTACAATAGCGCCTAGTGACATTCCCAGCCTAATTAGACAATTGAAATGTAAAGTCCTCGAGGCGTTTGAACGCGAGTTAAATAATTTGTAAGTCTAGACAGTATTTGAGTTAATAAAATGGATTTATTTTGAACAAAATACAACACAGTTTTCATCTGGGAATACACAGTTTCGTATTCGAAAATTATCATTTTGGTCTTGGCTATAATCAATGAACATATATCCATAAGGCACACTCATACAATATTTGTAGGCCTCCTCCATTACTATATTCTTCTTGCCGCCATTCATTTGGCGCGAAATAACATTAACATATGCATTATCTCTGGGGTTCTTCATCACACACAAGTATTTAATGTTGGTAGTCATAGTCCTCAGGTTCTTGAAGAAAAAGTTTTGAGTCAGAAATAGAATCGAAACGTTCCTATGGTGGGAGGTCCTAGTGAATGCGTTGGTAGAGTCCTCTGATTTACTAGCTTCAGTCATCAAGTCATCCATTACTACGAGTGAGTGGTCGTCAGTCCCATCTGAAAACTCTGTAGGTAGCCCCTTATGAAATTCTATGATGGGTACTTTTGCTTTCAAATCCCGAAAAAGGGTGTCCTGCCATTCAGTGTAGCAATATATTATTCGTTTCATGACTTTGTCAATAATCTCATCTCGTCGTTCCAAAATCTTGGACGTCAATGTCGTTTTACCCGACTGCGTACCTAAATTTGATAGGGAGAAAAATTTTAAAAATTTTTGGTGGGAGAATGTACTTTGCCGAAAAAAAAATTTTTTTAGGGTAAATTGAGAAATATTTTTTATGACAAGTTTTTACGCGGCAGAAATATTTTGGTGTAAACTGAGAAATATTTTTTGACAAGTTTTTACGCGGGGAAAAATTTAATTTTGAAAGTATTTGTGCGGGAATAATTTTTTTGGTGTAAATTGAGAAAAAAAAAATTTTAGGGTCAATTGAGAAATATTTTTTATGACAAGTTTTTTACGCGGGAGAAATATTTTGGTGTAAAATGAGAAATATTTTTTGACAAGTTTTTACGCGAGGAAAAATTTAATTTTTATAAGTATTTGTGTGGGAAAATTTTTTTGGGGTAAATTGAGAAAAAATTTATGAAATGTAATTTCGCGGGAAGAAATATTTTTTTTGGTGTAAACCGAGAAATATTTTTTATGACAAGTTTTTACGCGGGGAAAATTTTTTTTATGACAAGTATTTATGCTGGAAATTTTTTTTTTTTTTGGGTGGGTAAATTGAGAAAAAAAATTTATGCCAAGTTTTTTTTTTTGTGGGAAAAAATATTTTTTTTAAAACTTAATATTACCTCCAGATAGGATAGCACAGAATGGTGCCTTAAGTCTATAATCAAAGTCGTGAATATTTGATGTGTCCATGATGATGAGATAAAAGAGAATGAATGTAAAATACAAAATTTCTGGCGGTTTTATTTTTTATTTTGACAAATTTTTTTTATTTTCATAAAACATTTTAGCACAACATAAAATATATATTTTCATGCAACATTATAACACGACATAAATATAAATTAGGTTAAAGTTAAATTACAATTAGAATACAATTATTGATAGTTGGGAATGTTTTTGTGACCATGAGCTAAACTATTGACTGCATCTATAAAATATCTTTTATTGTCAATGCTATTGATTGCCCTTTTAAATTGATTCACAGTGTAAAGTTGAACATTTTTACTTGTAATGGTTGTGAAATGAGTATAAGTTTGAATGTCATTCACTACTGCATTGTAGTAATCCGAAAAGGTAATCCTTTTACTGACCGCAGTCCTACCGATCCCTTTTGCCTTTTTTGACTCATTGGTTTGAACCTTTAATCTACCTGACTGACCATCCAAAAGATAATCCCCTGACCCTTTATCTTTAACATTGGATTCGTAGCGAAGGACATACATTTTGGGTTTAGTAGCAATGAAGTGGGTTAACACACCATTAGCACATTCATCCTTCATCATTGACAATTTTTTAGCGTTTTTAATATTAAAAAACTTCCCAAATATTGGGTGTTTTGGGTCATAATCCGACATGTCAAAGTATTGATCAGCATTTTCCATGCAGTCCTCATATACATTCTCAGTCTCTAATAGGTATATCAGCGAATCAGTATCAGTATAGCAAAGGGAGTACTTTGCCTCACCTGTCTTATGGTCAGTATATTTAGGAACAATATACTTATAATGAAAGTTGTACATTACAACTTTGGACAACTCTAAGCATGCAACACCTACTGAGATGGGTCGATCTAATGTTACTTGCAACCTCTTGCAAACTGCCAACACCAAGTTGGGGCCTAGAATTTTTATATTTTGAATTGTGGGTTTTTTATTGTATATTTGGGCTTTTTTCTCATCGTTCTCGATCGTTTTCCCAAAACCTGTATTGTTTAAATTCTTCCAAAATTTGACCTCTTTAGCATTTTTGGCTAGTGATGCAAGTTTCCGTTGTTCAGTATTAAATGAAATGAATGGTTCCATCCATGCAACTTGATTGAATTTCAAGACTTTATGGACTTTGGAGATTTTCATGCCAAGTTCAAGCCATAGCTTTAAAGCCCTATAGTGACAAATATAATTTTTTCTTGGGTGCAAGTCCGTAATTAACTTCTTAGTCTTCCATATGGAAGTCCCTACATTATGCTTTTCAACCAATTCTCGCATTTCTTCAGAAACTTCTTCTGACCCTACATTTCTACGGTAAGGGGCTGGAGGGTAAGGATTAAATTTATCGTGGTCTTTTGGGTCTATCTCCAAGTCAACCTCAAACATCATACCTTTTTCAGCATTGTCCTTTAGACCCTTTACAAACTCATGAGGATTAGCCCTTATAAGCTCTAACTGACCATCGCCCACCCACTCAAAGTTAGAGTGTGGTAGGGGCTCAGAAAGGGCTCCACCATAAAGGTTGTTTGCATCAATATATAAAAGGTGAGTTGACTTTTCACTTGGATTATAATCCTGCATAAACTTATTGTTTGCCTTGCATGCTCGAAGGTTCCCTACAGTACACAACCCACCACGAATCGACCGTTCGACCCAAAGGTACATGTCCGGGTCTGTGATGAGATCTAGCTTTACGTTTGTATGTTTTAATGCAGCATCTAAACTAAACATGGGGAGTGAAAGATAATGAGCAATGTCCAACTCGTAAAACGTGTACATGACAGACCTAAGTTTGACTATAATGTCAGCTAGCAATGTAACATCAGTTTGAACATACAAGTCATGCCATTCTCCCATATTTTTAATGTTAAAGTCGTTCCAGACCTTTAATGCATTTTCATAAACTTTAGGGTCCATATGCTCCTCAGCTAAATCATTAAAGAAATACTCAATGTCAGGTAGTTTTTCTTCCTTGAATCGGTCAAAGCTGTCCATGTAACTATAAGGGTATGCACCTTTCTTGAGCAAGAGCTTGACATGTTCTTCTCCCCAAGAACTTGTAAGAGGATTAGCCATCCAGTCCTTTTTGAAGGTCTGTCTCGTGATGTTAAAGTCAGTATCGCTATTCATACTAGCTACAACCTTTTCTAGGGACTCATTAAAAAAGCAATTGCTATCAACAAAGTGCACGGTCGAGTTCAGGTCAATACTCATAAACTTCTCAGTACTTAAAGCAATGAGGTGGCTTGACTCTACCAATTCAGAGTCGAGAGACTGGATTATGAACTTGCTATCATACCCTGTAAGATTATGAATAAAGACTGGAAAGTTGGAACGTAGGGATCCGTTAACATTACAGTCTCCATGACTGAGCCCTACAAAGTTATATGGTGGTAAGTGGGAGTGATGCCTATGCACCTTTTGCCTTTTACCTCCGACAGGGTCGGTCAATGGTTGCTTGCAGAACCAACACTTGCCTTCCCTAATCTCTTTTGGAGTTGCGGGTTTTAATCCCTTCAATGCATCCTTTGCCAACTCTTCGTACCTTTTAACCCTTTCCTGCATCTCTAATCCATGGTCAAGAATTTCCTTAACAAACCTTTTGCACACATCTAAATCTTTATGCTCCGGATTATCAGGGTCTAATCTGAAAACCCTTTTTTCAATGACATTGTCCTCATGGTCTAAGCAAAGCCATGAGTACCCTGATGGAAGATGCTTATTAAGTTTGAGTGTTTTACTTTTAGAGTGGACTACTTCAGACCTTTCTATCACAACTCCTTCCTCATTACATGGGGGTAAAATAGATTCAAAGTCTGCTGTGTATATGAATGGTAGTTTTTGAGTTTTATGATAAGCCCTAAATTCCATTTTTGTACCTGGTTGTGGGAAGTTGGTCTTTTGTAGGCCCAATGCTGAGCAATGTTTAATGTGACTCTGGATTACTGAACCATTAAAAAACTGAAGACAATACCTACAAATATCATGATTATCTCTATTGCTACTTTCTATGAGTGCCACTAATTTTTCAATGTATAGAAAATGATTCTCCTCCTCACGCATCAGCAATAACAAGTCAATATTTACTGGTCTTATTTCTGAACATGTATGCAATGGTACACAATTCTCCCTAACAAGTTTTTGTTTGTCAAACCGATTTAGCCTTCTAAATCCCAAGTCATCGCCATCTACTTCCATTGCTTCACAATCATCTACCTGCTCAGCTACCTGTTCTGACCCTTCTTCCATTGCTTCACTGTCGACTACCTGCTTTGAACCTTTCTTAACCTTTTTCTCTGACCTGTGAATGTATCCCAACTCATCATGAAAGCCAATTATGGTAAGCCCTATTCGTGGGTTTTGCTTCTCAAACTTTACTACTTGATCTAATGTGAAGGGCCAGGTTATCCCTGAAAAATCTACTGTTTCACCCTTCTCACCAATTGTGTTGTAATTGCAAGTATAAACATCATTAACTAAGGGTAAATCGGAAAAGTACTTTCCTTGCTGAAGGTTTTTGTATCTAAAGTTGGCCACTTTTTTAGACAAAGCCTTTACTGTATAGTCATATGCTACTTTATACGTAGATTCATTCGATTTAGGGTTCGCATCTACCCATGCAAGCAGTCCCTTATTCATTTCATTAACCTTCTTCTTCAACTCAAAATGACATAAGACAGAGTTCTTGAAGCATTCATTTGGCTCGCCACCTACTGTGTTGATATAACATTTATTCTTGTAGACTAGTTCTGGGGGGAAGAATGCTGAACTCCAATCTGAAGACCCCCCACTGAAATGATCCCATTTAGCAGTACTCATGGTAAACCTGTCAATGCCATCTAAAACCCAACCAGACCCACACCTAGTGAAACTATCTATGGTCTCTTGTAATTGAGTCCATGCATGATTGATGGCAAAGGCTATCATGTTTTGTTCTTTAACACCAAATAAGAAAGACTGTGGAGATTCTAAATGGAAGGTCTTGTCTCCAGTAACGGCGTCAGTTCGAGAATAAACGAGACTTGGTTGAAATTGTACTTTTAATTGTTGTTTAGCCTCTAATTCATGTGTGAGAGTTTTAATAATACTCTCGTGGGTGCATGCAAAGAGTTGTCTCAAACTATCAATAGGAGTATTAACTAAGTCTATGTAATAATCCCTGTACTGACCATTCATAGCCTCCTGCAGTAAACTAAATTGATACTTAACTAGACTATCGTCCATTCGCTTTAATGTTTGGATGTCGAAGATTTCAGGGTGAACAGCTTTGAAATGATCCTGTAATTCTGCTACAGATTTAAAACGTTTAAGACAACGTCTACATACCCTTTCTCGACTACATGGCACTCCACTCCATTTCACGCCATCTCACTGTGGAAAATCTATGTCAGTTTTAGGATTTATTTTTGATTTGAATAATTAGTTTTTTATCTTAATAGTGAACCGTGTCGAAAAGAAAAGGCAAAAACTTTTAGGAAGATTAATTTATCCGTTCGATAATTATCTCAGATTTAAACATGTACCAAATATATTCGATGAAAAAATGATAAAATATGATTTTTTTTTAATGTTAGGATTGACTTTGATTTGAGATTGTAAATACTTACCAAATTGGTATCCTCCATTGAATCTCGTTCGGTGAGCTTTTACGTCTTGCGGAAGGAGTGTTGTAGGTGTACGTATGTATTTAATTTAAAGAAAATATTTTTTATGTGTTTTATCACAAGTTATTGGTGACTTTGAGTATTGCTGGGTAGAGATGATTGAATATTTATGTCTTGGTCGTTTAACGATTGACATTAGACTGATGTCTTGAAGACTAAAGAAAACTGTTGAATGAATGAATTGTCTATTGAGACAGGAAGAATCAGGTCCCCAAGATAGTTTGGGCATTTTGGATGGTCAAGCTTATCCCATAAAGAGGTGATGAAAAGGGTTGCGGTTGGGGATTAGCTAAGATAGTTTGAACATTTTGGATGGTCAAGTTTATCCCATAAAGAAGGTGATGAAAAGGGTTGTGGTTGGGAATTAGGATTTTATTTGTAGAAGTTGGGGAGGGAGAAAATTGGTCCAGGTATCGACCCAAGTCGGTGACCACAAAGGTTGGTGATGGAACGGCTGCACCCTAAATAGCTTTAAAAACTGTCCATAGTCTTCTACATATCATTATGTATGGCTGTCATACACTTAGACTGCATACGAATCCCTCAAGGGGCTCTATTTTAATTATTGCGGTATCCCCTATGGGACTTTATTTTTATTATTACGGTAATTAACTTTTAATTACCATGGTTAGTTAATGATGATTGCCTAAGGGCTGAAAAGATGTTGTAGACTTGTATGAATGGATAGGGGGCGGAGTCACTGGGTCACGTGGGAATAAGAAATGCCCTCTAGTCTTCTACAAGACTGAAAGCGAAAGTGAGTCGTAGAATTTGGTGATGATGATAAGGTTGGTGGTGGTTGCGGTGGTGGTAACCAAAAAGTGCTCGTAGACTTAGACAGGAGGTCCGCCATCTTGGATTGGAGTCGTGGGGCTGCCCGTACATACTACTATCAGAGACTCACGAATCATAAATAAATAGACTCCTCTACTGAAATAATACGTCCTTAATCGTGAGATTTATTATTACAATTATTATTGTTTGTGTCGGATCATTCCTCACAATTCTAGCTCCACCTAAATCCTCTAGGTCATCAAGATACGTAGTTATAAGTGAGGAAGTGCAAAATGAACTTGATGAGTTAGATAAATTACATGTCATTTGAATGGTTTTAAACGAAATGTAATATTATTTTAATAATTAATTGAAAGCAGTTATTTGCAGTTTGAATATTTTTGATTTTCAATGACTTTTTCCTCGACTGACTGAGTAAATAGTGACTTTTTGTCACGTGATCATAAATTTTTGTATGCAAATTTTTTCTCGACCTTGTGACCGTTTATTGACCTTAACATTGTAAAAGTCCATTAAGTACCTATATTCTTGCTTCGACATATGTTCCTGATTATGTATAGACATTTTTCCGGTAGAAATCAGAAAATAAAAATAAAAATTAGCTTTGACCTTCTTCGACCGTTTGGTGACCTCTAAGCACAATAAGCGATAATCTAAGCTTTGTTCTTGCTTCCATGTGCGTTCCTGACTATAGTTGCAATTTGTTCACTAAAAATTAAAAAATTAAAATGAAAAGTAGTTTTGACCTTCAATGATCATTTGGTGACCTTTGCGGCTATATCGTCAATAATCTAAGGTATATTCGTGCTTTCACAGATATTCCTGACCATATTTGCATTTTGTCCGGAAAAATTCTATTCATAAAATATAGTTCAGGAACGCGTATATGAACAACCCTTTTTCAAACCACGCCCTTTTTTAAAATCGAAATATCACTATGTGCCTGTGTCCAGCTTTTTTCGAAAAAATGCCTTTTTGTAGTATTTTTAATTCTCTTTCCAAAAAAAACAGGTTGTAGAAAAAGCTGGCCACAGGCACATCGTTTTTCGGCAATTGGAGATAACATTCGTTTTTATCAAAATTTATTTTGGAAATTTTGAAAAATTAAAAAACTTAAAAAATCTGTTAAAAAATAAGAAACCTTATTTAAATAAGGAATGTCACAATCGGCCGAATCGTTTAAGAGCTACCGATTCTAGAAACAGGTGATAATTGGTAAAATTTCTGTCATTTTTTTGTATGATTTCTCTCTGACTGACACGCAATGGCTAGGAAGGCTCTCATACGAAATGACTTTGAACGTCTGCACTCCAAATCCACTAATTTTTCCAAAACCGATAAATTGTTTCTAAAACTAAAATCTCCATGATTTCCACATGAAAAAATAAAAGTGAGTTCCGTCAAAGAGTGAGGTCAAATATATTTTATGCACCCATAGTTCCTATATTAAAGTTTCATTATTTTAATTCCTCTTTCGAATGAGACCGGTTTGAAAAATATCGGAGTGTAAAAGTTGGGAATGTTCCCTTGTTAGATGAGGGAAAGTTGGCAAAGCCTCGAGAATACGAAAGAACATACAACCTCCATCCCCGAACAGCTCCAGAGAGAGTACCCTATCGGGCCATGTAATCCACTGAAAATTCAAAAAAGGGAACAGGAAGAATTAATTTTGAACTTGGCAGACCAACTAGGTTCTTTAAGTTTGGAGTTTACTTCAAAAAATGCACAAAAAGTTGTTTGATGACATGGATTTTTTTGGAAATTATACGTGGTTGCTTTTATAAAAAAAATCGGGTTGAAAATGACCGTTGTGACTACGAATTTCCTTTGCGATAAACTACTCTGGCCCCAAAGCCGGGTTTATGCTTTCCGT
Organism: Desoria tigrina; assembly: GCA_906901685.1. NCBI lineage: Eukaryota > Metazoa > Arthropoda > Collembola > Entomobryomorpha > Isotomidae > Desoria > Desoria tigrina. The sequence goes on from CAJQTU010000028.1 coordinate 381,148, forward strand.
GCTCGTGCCGTTTCCGTAACCATATGCCTTCCCCTTACCGTGCTCTAAGGTCATTTATACTTTCTCTAACGGATTTTTCCTTTCTCTTTGCTTTTCTGTGCTCTTGCCCGTTCCCTATCCAATTCCCTTCAGGAAGTATAAATACTGAAAATGTCTCCAGGAGTTGATAAGCATTTACTAATGAAAATGCTTGTTGTAGGTCGCCTTGGTCAACGCTTAAAGCGAAAACAGAGGGAAATATCGATTAGACCAATGATTTTAAATCGCATTGAGCAAGGAGATTCATATCTATTTAAAAGAAAATATATCGTGGATTGGGATATGATATCCCATAAAAACTCAAGATCATGATGGGTTCATGTTTTTTTAAACAAACATAGGCATAACAAAAACAGTCAGAATGCAAGTGTGTTATGTATATGAATGAATAAATTGACATATACATCATAGTCAACAAACCCATTTCCAAATTGATTTGAGGTCATAACTATTCTAAATATTAGCAAGATTCTAAAGTATTTCGTAAAAAATATGCTCAAAGATAAAGCAGTTAGTAGGCATGGAATCTTATGGCTTTTGAGTGTATTTGTATTTAAAATAATGTTAGGACGCTGCGCATTTAACAACGATTCATAATTGGCTAATTGCCTTTGTTTTCTCTATCCGTTTCCCCATCGAAGTAGCGATCGGTTCTACTTGGAGAGAGCACGGTAAAGGAAAGAGAAAAGGATAGAGAGAGGTAAGTATAAATGAGGTTAGGAAAAGGGCACGGAAAGGGAAAGAAATGAGGACGGCAAGAGAAAAATGCTTGAGCTGGGTACTCTACTCCTTCCAACCTCGTATAGCTCGGTACTTAATTTAAGCCTATTATCATGTCCTAAATACATTGTTTTTTTATTTTGGCATAGTTGGTCGGTTCGACGATATACCGATAGGAGGTTACAAACATTTTGACAAACGTTAAAAATCAGTAACGTTTATTTCATTGAAAATGCTAAAAACAACCAGGATATTTGTGCCCGGTGATGAGTAGATATCTCAAAAACGCACAAGAGCTACGAAAATCTGGTTACAGATTTGCGCTCCCAGCTCCTAATAAAACGATAAATACCTTAATGCATCCTTTTTAGAGCCACCTAACACGTAAAACAGTTTGAAATGAGAAAAATCCGATTTTTACCCGGTTTTCAGACTTTATCTCAAAAACACATCCCTGTTCCACGACTTTTTATTGCAGATTCAAAATCTACGCAAACGGAGTTGAAATCGGTAGTGGGAATCCAATCAACTTAGTTTTTTATGCCAAAGTTATAGCGTATTAGAATAAAAACTTCAGAACCACTTTATTGAGATTCCCCTTGAATGTACTTTGATTTATTTTAAAGCTTTCATTAAATTCAATCATTAAAGGCATGGCCAAATTGCCATGTTTGGAATCAGATAATTTCCAGGATTTACGGTTAATATTTTATTCGTCAGCTAACGAGAGGACGAATGTTAGTGTATTTAGTTACATTTATTTGCATTCAAGATATATATACAAAAAGTTGAAGCTCGCTTAAAGGATTAGAAAGCCTAGCCTACAGTTTGTCCCTTTCTACTCATAATTGGAAATACACCGATTCTAGAATATTTAACTAACTGCATGACTACGGGTTACACAAGCATTTACTATTTGTTATTTGATCCAAATTGTGACAAATTCAACAATTTGTCGCTTAGCTTTAAACCATAAACCAAACCAGCACAAATTTATTCCAACTTCTAATATTAAGACAATTCCACCGAGCCCGAGTCCAATCAGCAAAATTGCAAACACGAGTTTGATATTCGATTCCAAACTCTGAGACTGAACTGTACTCTCGGCCAAGAATGGTTGTTTCTGAAACCGGAAGTCCTTTAGTAGTTTTGTCCATTTCGAATCAATGCCGGCCTCCAGGACTTTCCTGAAAATAGCAAACGCCCGATCTCCCCCGTACTTTGTAAAAGACAAAACTTTGAGTCTCCCAAACATAGTATCCGAACTGACTTTATACGGCATCCGCGTCCGCACTGACCTTTCCCCAAAAATTCGCGTTCGGTAAAATCTCCATTCATTTGTTGCAACGAGAACAGCCGCTCCATCGCAATCCGCAACCGATTTGGCGCTTAGCTTTAAGGTCATCCAATTCAAATTTACCGCAATGAAGTCAAAAAGTTGTTCTTCCTTCTTCTGCTTAACCTTCTTGAAAACGCCCGAGTTGTTTACTCTTTGAAACGACTCCTCCTTTAAACAGTTGGGCCTCCAGTTTGCCATAAAATTCTTGGAATTGTTTTGCTGTACAAGGGTTCGAAGGGAACAAACGTAAGCATTCGCCAACTCCGCAGGTTTCAAGTTCCAATGCATTTCAGCCGAGAAGGCATAACTGGTGTTGACCAACCATTGATAAAAATCATTTAATAAAAAGCGGGTGAGTGGTGTATTCGGTTGTGCTATGAAAGCTCTATGGTTCAGCGGATACGCAAGTCTAGTGTCCCAAGGTTCAGAAAAAATCAATCGAAATTGCGCCTTCCGTAACTCTTCGAAGGTTGATGGGATGGTTGATGACAAAGGGGCCGTGACATCGTTAGTGACTATTCCTTTGTAGCCATTTGCAAGTACGATTCCAACCAGTAGCCATGTCATCCAAATTTGTTTGAAATACTTCCTTGACTTTAAATGAGCTTGAAGTTTAAGGGAAACTTCTAACAAGCACCCAATAAACGCGATTGTCCCGTCCAGGAGAACTAATTTCTCGAACTGAGGGCCTGCTAGGACGAACAAATAGGTAATAGACAGAATCACTGAGAGTCCGATGGCAATCCAGGTCCAATGGTCAAAGGGTTTGAAGTAGGCGATAACTTCATAGCGAGTATCGAAAGAAGAACATGTCACAAACGAGTAGGAGCTCCTGTCAATGGCAATGTAGTTCCGAAAATATCGGTACTGCTTAGAATTATCGCTGAGTTCCTCGAACTGGAACCAAACCAGATCTATGTATTCATACCTAGGTTCTACAAACCTTTCCCTAGTTGTTGCATTCACTTTCTCGAAAAGGAGAGTGTAAATCAGCAATTCGAATACATTCGGAACGTTCCTCAAAGCCGAAAAGTTTCTGAGAATCTGAATTTCCTTTATTACCGAGAATGGTATCAACCCATTTATTGAATAAACAAATCGAGACTGACTTTCTATAATAGTTTCCAACATTCTATCTTCTGTCAACTTCTGCTGCTTCTGTGAAGCGTTTGTCGAGGAGGTGAAGACAGTTTCAAACCATTCTAATTTGAACCAGCGCTGACTTTTTAAATTCCAATGCATTGAAAGATCCCAACAGGCAGCGCAGATGTACTGCACATCCAGTACCCAATATTGGAGATTTCTATTCGGTGACCATTCCTCAATCTCGGTAATTTCATAGGCAAAAACGTGAATCGCATGCTATCGGATGTAGAGGTCGTTGATGTGATCCAGAGTTCCAGACCGATCTGGATATCGAGATACTTTTAAGCGTGGTTTTATCACTTGATAAGCTAGCGGTCTGGCGAATATTGCAATAAACGTCTTGGTCGAAAAAGCTTTGTAGGTCTCCGGCCGGTTATATTTAGTTTCGTCGTTTTTTGGCATGACAAAGTGCCGGAAATATGTAAAATCCAGGTCGGAAATCACAACAGCTACTAGTTTGCATACCATATTTTGCCTTAACAGGGGGAGATAATTTGGAAATGGCTCGTCGGGTTCGAAAGAACCGGATACATGAGTAATGTAAAGGGGATTTGACAAAGATTCTCCGAATTCGAATTGTCCAAATATTATGAGATTTAGCTGACAGTTTCCAAACGCTCGGATATTTTCTGAAAATTGAGATATTGAGAAATAAAGAAGTATTCCAGAGACGGGCGTACTGAGAAAACAGTACAACAGTAAATTATTTAGTTTCAACATTTTCAAGTTGTAGGTTTTGGATAACAATTAGAGGTTCAATCTTTGTATTTAATTTTCTTTGAAATCACGGGTGACTTGCAGAAGTTCACGACACCCTAATTACTGAGCAACATTTTCTTGACAGCAAGAATCGGTTAAATTTTATACATTTGGTTCAGGAAATGTGTAACTTTGGAAATTATCATGTGCTTTAAGTGAGAAAAATCTTTTAGAAAATGCTGAGTTCTATTCGAAAAAACATATTACACAACTAACATCGAAGTATCGTTTGACTCGGGATAATATTCTATGACAAACAATATGACGATTATTGCATAACATATATACATTATCGATTAGAGAGAGTGAATTAATAATTGAAATGTTTAAGACGGGAGTCATTGTGGGTTGACGATGCCACCAAAACTTATTCAGCAAATAAAAAATGATACGTTTCATTTAATGTCAAAGGGTAAATTCAGGGAACATCCATGTAATTTTTGCTGACATCAGCGACGCTAGTCAACCAACGGAGACTAGACTACTTGTTCTTTTTCAACAGAAATTTCAACGTTTGAATCGACTAATATTATGTCAATACATGCTTGCTTGAGTTGGTCAATAGGCTCAAAATATATAATAAAGTTTAGATTATATTATGACTGCTCAAAATGTAATACCCCGTGAGCTGAGCTGAAATTGACCGTTTGAAAAACATATCCCGGCACAATTCGGTATAAATCGATAACAATATCGATAATTTAAAATGCTAAATATCTCGTCTATGTAATGGTGTCAATTGCACATTCAACGACATATATCTTAAATATATAAACTTCTTGTTATATTGGTCTGAGCTAGTCGTGGTATACAATTCCTTGAACAGAAGAAAGTTATGTGGCAGTTGAAGTAAAGGGAGCCGACAGTTATTGGAAATATTAGTTTTTATGCATTTTAAAGAACGTGGACTATACAAGGTAGTCTTTGAACGGGTTTTAACGTTTCATGACTTTGTGGGGAATTATTTAAGGGAATTATCGAAGCTTAAATGTATGTGATGCCAGTGAAAGCGACAACTGTCTAATTTGTTTATGATTTGGCGTCAAACTTGGATGTGGTTATAGGTATTAAAATACCTGCGAACCATATATGAGTAAGGGAGCAGCATCTGTCATATATGCCTGTGTGAACGTCACAACGCAATATGTTTCTACTGTTTAATGGGGAGTTCTTAAGTAAGGTGGGAGGTTTGGAGTTATTTAAGGATATGGAAAATTATTGAGAGCTGAGAGAGTTACAGTGGTATTGAGAGAGGCGGAGAGTTGTCTAGAGAGGTGGGGACTTATTGAGAGATGTAAGAAGTTATTTAGAGGTCTAGGAAGTTATTTAGAGAGCTGGGGAGTTATTGAGAGAGGTGGAAAGTTATTTAAGGAGGTGAAGTTAATTAAAAAATGTCTGGGAATTCCGTACGGAGATGGGGAGTTATTAAGAGAGGTGGGGGAGTTATTTAGAGAAGTGGGGAGTTATTTAGAGGAGTTGGAGAGTTATTCAGAAAGGAGGGAAGTTATTTAGAATGGTACGGAGTTATTTAGGGAATGTGAAAAATTTACTATGGGCGGCAGCAATAGGAGAGCGACACTATGGGCGGCAGCATTAGAGGTGGGGGCGGTTGAAACGACAGCATTACCCAATGCTGGTAAGTTATACCTCGGCTAGTAGAAGCTGAAATGAATTATTTGTTGCTATATTAAAGAAAATTATTCCTGGTTGATCTTCGTGGTCTCTTAATATTTCGATTCATTTTCCAATATTTTGTCTTTCTCTGTAACAAATGTTTCAGTTTCTATTAAAATAAAAATGTGATAATGGACTTAAAATTTGTCCTTCCGTTAATTTTCTTGACGAGAATGTCGGTGATTTGAAGTATTGAAGTTCATTTCAAAACGATCTTAAATCAATGCATAAATAAATCACGAAAAGGGGAGGACATTGTGTAGTCTCTCTTACTCTTTCCACTTTTTTTAACATTCATTCGTAGGTAAAATATAAAATGTTTAGACTAAATTCTGAAAATTTTGACTTCTTATACTATAATATAATATGCCAAATTGTACTTCCCAGCTGCATACAAAAACCAACAAGAGTTTAAAAAAGTGAACATATATTAAATATTTGAGTCATACGTCAAATTGTCAAATTCGGAAAAGTACAAACAAACAGCCATGGTTACGAGATTTTTTTAATTTTTACGAAACACTTGAGAAAAGTTTTTTCACTACGCGATTTGCGTTTAAATTAACATTTTTAAAACGGCTTTAAAATATAAGTCAATTGCTAATCAGCAAAGTACAATTAACATGTTACAAAATAACACATTAACTACCAGAAGAAGCTGGACTTCAGCTTCAATTAGTGACTATACTTATTTTTTAAATATTTTTAATCAATGTACTAAACAAGTTCTCTATTCTCATATCCAGATAATTACTGGCTCAAATATGTGACTTGATATACCACAACCTACTTATTTTGTAAACAACTAAATATCTGTATAATCAAGACGTAACAACCATGTTCATTCAACGAAGTTTTGATTCAATAAATAATAATAATATACAATGTAATAGTGTAAATGAATAAATGTGTAAGCCGCACATTTTATCCATCGTAAATCTTTCCGCAATTAATTAAATACCTTGTTAATTAAGGTGTTCATGCGATTATTACGAAATAGAGCCTGTAAAAGGTTTCAATTGATTAAATTAATTTCTGAAGAGACTGAAGCTCGAGTTTCCAAGCCCTGGCTTATCTGTCCAATCAAACATATCAATTATCTCGAGACGCTTTAGCTCTTCTTCCGCAGTTCCCAAGTTTACAGTCATACGAAAGGACTTTGAACGTCTGAACTCCAAATCCACGAATTTTTCCAAAACCGATAAATTGTTTCTAAAACTAAAATCTCCATGATCTCCACATGAAAAAATAATAGTGAGTCAATCTAGGTTCTGTAGTAAAATTTTGAAACTCAAAAACATTAAAACCTCTTAAAATTAAAAGACTTCTGGGCTCACAAGTTCCTCTCAACTCCAATATATTTAAACCAGAGCATGTTGAAAAAATTGATAAATCAAAAGGCCCATCATCTTCGTCTCCTGATTAGTCAAACTTATCGATTTTAATAAATTTCCCCCTAATGAAAAGTCAGAACCGAGCTGAATCTTTTAAAGAATCTCTTGTCTCGAAATCAGATCCAGTAATAAGGCCTCGCTTGTGGCACGTTGTTTCGAAAAATTAATATCTAAATTAATATATTTAAAATTCCTGACACTCTTTAGAACTTCTAAATCGTCAAGTGAGAGTTGTGGTAAAATAGGGGTAATAAACGGCAACCGATCCACAGCGGCACCATCGAAATAAAATTCTCTATCAAACAGTACTAGTTACATAATTGTGGGATGATTGATTGACTGCTTTACTTTATTAACGTGTTAGTAGATTCAGATTACATCGTATTCTGTTCTTCCATCCATAACACGGGGAAAAATATAGATATATATGTGATGATCATATTACTACAAAATGGTCCAGTCGTAACCGTATGTAGACAAGTTGTGATAATTTTGTTGAACATATTCATACTTATACACTAGCATAATCTATAGTTGATAGTAACCCAAGATGGGGATTAAGCAAAAATATAATAATTATTCATAAATTTAGCTATCCTATGTTAGTAGCAACCCGAATGGGAGGCATAGTTAACAATACAAACACGAAAAATATTATGTGGGAATTTAGCAATGCCAAAGTAACCCGTGAGGGAGAAAGGCTAAACACAAAATATTGATTGTCTGTAAGGTGAATTTATAAATTAAATTGAATAGCCGAATGAAGCCAATTAAGATATCCTGAAGATATTCTAAATCTAGAGATACTAAACCCAGACGAACGGTCAACTACCTTGAAACAACAGAAGGTTACTCCGAGGTTAAATTTTAAAACATTAATAATTAATGGAAAAAAGTTATAGTTTAAATCAGATAGATCTAAAAAAATAGTTGACCTGTCGGGGGAATCTCCCTCTGAATCTCGTCGAGAATGGACGATGGTTTAAGTCCGTATCTTCGATGTCCTTCGTCTTGATGAGCTGAGGGGGCAGCTAGCGTGCCCTGACTCTAACGGTGCTGGGGTGTGACTATAGTACACTTGAGGAGGGCTATTGTTCGATGAGGGGACTAGGCTCACCGTCCAAAATCCCAACTCACTGCCCTACAAGCCACTCCGAGACCAGTTTAACTTAGATTCGAGAGGAAGTTGGGAAGGCCTGGAGAATCCGAAAGAACATACAACCTTCATCCCCGAACAGCTCCAGAAAGGACTCTATCGTGCCATGTAATCCGCTGAAAATTCATAAAAGGAAACAGGAAGAATATAATTGTGAACTTTGCAGACCAACTAGGTTCTAAGAGTTTAATTTTTAAAATGCACAAAGTTGTTTGAAGACATAGATTTTTTTGGAAGTTATACGTGGTTGCTTTTATAAAGAAAATCGGGTTGAAAATGACCCTCGTGACTACGAATTTCCGTGGCGATAAACTACTCTGGCCCCTTAAAGCCGGGTTCATGCTTTCCGTGCTCGTGCCGTTTCCGTAACCATATGCTTTCCCCTTACCGTGCTCTAAGGTCATTTATACTTTCTCTAACGGATTTTTCCTTTCTCTTTGCCTTTCTGTGCTCTTGCCCGTTCCCTGTCCAATTTCCTTCAGAAAGTATAAATACTCAAAATGTCTCCAAGAGTTGATAAGCATTTACTAATGAAAATTCTTGTTGTTCGTCGCCTTGGTCAACGCTTAAAGCAAAAACAGAGGGAAATATCGACTAGACCAATGATTTTAAATCGCATGCAGCAAGGAGATTCATACCTATTTAAAAGAAAATATATTGTGGATTGGGATATGATATCCCATAAAAACTCGAAGATCATGATGGGTTTATGTTTTTTTTAAACAGAGATAGGCATAACAAAAACAGTCAGAATGCAAGTATGTTATGTGCGAATAAATTGACATACACATCATAGTCAACAAACCCATTTCCAAATGGATTTGAGGTAATAACTATTCTAAATATTAGCAAGATGCTAAAGTATTTCGTAAAAAATATGCTCAAAGATAAAGTGTCAGTAGCCATGGAATAGGTTGATGCGTTCAGGAAAACCTTCAGTTTCAGTGACATTTAAAACCGTGTTTAAATATCGCGTTTTCACTAATTCGGTCATAATTTTCAATATTCTTATGGCTTTTGAATGTATTTGTATTTAAAATAATGTTATGACGCTGCGCATTTAACAACAATTCATAATTGGCTAATTGACTTTGTTTTCTCTATCCGTTTCCCCATCGAAGTAGCGATCGGTTCTACTTGGAGAGAGCACGGAAAAGGAAAGAGAAAAGGATAGAGAAAGGTAAGTATAAATGAGGTTAGGAAAAGGGCACGGAGAGGGAAAGAAATGAGGACGGCAAGAGAAAAATGCTTTTTCCCTTTAGGGACAGGGTATTCCATAGGGAAAGTATAAACCCGGCCTTAGGTTCCAGAGTAATTTTGACGTATTTAAGGTTTAAAAAACTATTTTAAAACTATTTTACTACCGCGCGGAAAAACAATTTACTTTTCTCAAACCTATACATGTCCTCATTCTTAATTAATATTTCTATAATAGCGCGGCAGTTGTCATGGAGATTTTTATTATTTTTATTTCTAATTAACATTCTATACCGCGCATGGAAATCGCTATAACTCCATCGCGATGGAAACCCAGCCGCGGAAATTCTAATAGTTTCTAAAACACCGCAAGCTCGCAACTGTTGCACTGCCCGATGAGGGTCAAATACAAAAGGTAACTTTAAATCATTCGGTTTTATACAGCGCATGTAATGTGGAGTTGTTAGGTTCATACTTTAGACTTTCGATGAACTGAGACCCGGAGGGTACCGCAGGGTACCGGATTTCAAGCCTTTTTGGGCCACGGCCATTTAATTTTACATTATAGTATTGGGCCATTGGAGAAAAATTGCTTGGCAACAATTTATAACCAAGGTTACAGATAGACGTTGAAAACGTCCCTCTAGTAGTAGGTCCATCGTCAAGCTCTATAGATAGTTTTCTTTTAGCGAAACCCTCAGACGCAGACCACGGACCACCGGTGGTCACGACCTGGGATTGCTAATCTCAAGTTGAGATTGCTGGTTGTCCCAGTATGATAATATATGGCCACTGGTTTATGGTCTATGACCACCGGTCGATACCGTAAGATCATCGATTGAACTGGACGATGGTGTACATGGCACATGTCGATAGTGCAATGCCACTCGTCAATATCTACCGGTCAATAGTTTAAGCTCTCTGGTCGATAGTTTTTTTTTACATTATATAGCTAAAGTTTTATTCAGTGAGTAAAGCAATGTATCGCAGAGTTAATTTGATTTTTTGTATTTGGAATAGCATTACATTATATTTAAAAAAAAACTGACATTTGACCGTCTCACAAAAGTAATCCCTAAACATTAACGCAGAACATCGATAGTTAGGGTCACTGGTCGATAATGATTAATGTAGTGCCACTGGTCGATAGCCACCTATCGATGGTTTAAGGCCACTGATCGATAGCCGCCGGTCGATAGTTTAAGGTCATCGGTAGAAAGCCACCGATTGATGGTTTAAAGTCGCTGGTCGATAGCCATTGGTTGATAATTTAGGGCCGCCGGTCGATTAAGGACAATGGTCAATAGCCACCGGTAGATAGCCAGTGGTCGATAAAAACAACTAGTATAGTGGTCTCAGAACATATCCCAGTGATATTTTTACATAAGCTATTCCATGGTCATTATTCAATTAACATTGTCAAATCTTCGACAGAAAGAGTTACACAATTTAGCAGTCTGGTATCAGAAATTGGTTTTGATCATCAACCAGTTGAGTTTGACCATTGGCCAGTCGAATTTGATCATCAGCCAGTCGAATCTGACCATCGACCAGTATCATTTGATCATCTACCAGTTGAGCTTGATCGTATTCAAATCAACTTTCAAACGAAATTGACTATCGACCAAATTAATTTGATAATCGACCAATCGAATCTGAGCGTCAACCAATCGAATTTGACTATGGACCAGCTGAGTTTGACCACGAACCAATCGAATTTGGCCATCGACCAGTCGAATTTGACCGTCGACTAGTCGAATTTGACCATCGACCAGTTAAGTTTGACCATCGACCAGTCAAATTTTTAAGTTAAGATTTTTAGAATCTGATTTTGTTATTTCATTCAAATAATCGCTATTTCGGGTTTCCATGACGACAAAACGATGACATTATAGGATTTATGGACTTTGATGGCGTAAAATCCCAATAGGGTCCATTTTTATTTTTATGAATGATCTCACGTAAAAAGTGGGCTTTACACATTCGAGATAATTGGCCTAATTTAATACTAACATTATAAATAATGACTGGTGAGATTTTAATAAAAATCGTACTGTGCAAATGTCGTCAATATTGCACTCAAATCTAGAGTCCTATCTAATTACATGTTAAAATGGGTCCGGCAGGTTGACTATAAGTCGATACTCCGCTATCACACATTTCTAATTTTGGATTTATTTTGAAGAGGAAGAGTTAGAGTATTATATATCAGGGAATTATTAAAATCGTTATATGCAAACTGAAATGACAAGCTGGCCCAAAATCTATCCAAATCCGTTACCTTCCTTTCCCTATCTAAATCAATGTTAAAAACCGGTTTATGGGGTACCACCCCAGCCCCACACAGTCAATCAATCAAGCTTAATTTATTTTTATAAAATTACTCGATTAATATCGTATTTCGTATAGAAGTCCTTCGATTCAATCCAGTCAGTCATCCAGCTCAGTGGTTAAAGTGTTCAATACTTTGCCATTGGACTGGGGTTCGGATCCCTCAAAGGTCCGAATTATTCAGCAAAAAGTACACGTGGCAGATGTACAGACTGACGACAGTAAAGTTGTTTGGCACAGGCATAATATGCATAGATATTCTGAGGTTATCTATAATGGTTTGCATATCAATTGCATTCCATTCAGAATGCCATTCCCTCCCCTTTATTTCATTTATCCGTTTCTCCTCTAGTCTCTATCTTAGAAATTCTAATCAGTTCTGGCTATCTCAGTTTCAATAGTCGGTTTTCATTAGTAACCTTTCCCGTCCTCTGTGTGGAAAGGATTCGGCTAAAGCTAATCATCACAGATTTGACCCTAAACCATCAAACAAACAAACAAACAAACAAACAAATCATTGCTTAGCCTGAGATTCCTTTACAGAACCTATACCTCACTCCTGAACTCGCTGACTTTTAATTAATGATTAAAGCAGATAATTAACAAGACTTGATATGAAGACTATTTTTTTGTTGCAGTGGCTTTAGGTCCAACAGAAATGATATGATCTACACATCGTTTTCACAACGAGGACGGGATAGATTACTAATGAAAACCGACTACTGAAACTGAGATAGTCAGAACTGATTAGGATTTCTAAGATAGAGACTAGAGGGGAAAGGGAGAAATTAAATTAAAGGGAAGGAATGGCCATCTGCATGGAATGCAATAGATATGCAAACCACTATAGATAATCTCAGAATTTTTATGCAGATTTCCTGCCAGGGCCAAGCAACTTTTTCAGTCGTCAGTCTGTACATCTGCCACGTGTAATTTTTGCTGAATTATTCGGACCTTTGAGGGATCCAAACCCCAGTCCAATGACAAAGTATTGAACACCTTAACCACTGAGCTGGATGACTGACTGAATCTGACTAGATGACTGACCATTAAAGGTGGGCAGAAGCCAATGAGTTTTTTAAGGGGCTATAATGCTGTAATCAAACGATTTAAGGTTATGTAACCTACCTAATAACCTCGCATAGTTAGGTACCCTACCGCTACGGCCGCTACCCCTACATATCTCGCATAGATCAGGATCAATCAAGACTTACCTCGCATAACTCGGTACACTACTCCTATCTACGAGCTAGAGCTAGGTACTCTACTCCTTCCAACCTCGTATAGCTCGGTACTTAATTTAAGCCTATTATCATGTCCTAAATACATCGTTTTTTTTATTTTGGCGTCTGCCAGCGGGGCCCTTCGCGGGGGCACGAAGGTTGGTTGGTCCGACGATATACCAATAAGAGGTTACAAACGTTTTGACAAGCGTTAAAAATCAGTAACGTTTATTTCAATGAAAATGCTAAAAACAACCATATTTGTGCCCGGTAATGAGTAGATATCTCAAAAACGCACAAGAGCTATGAAAATCTGATTATAGATTTGCGGTCCTAGATCCTAATTAAAAAATAAGTACCTTAATGAATCCTTTTTAGCGCCACCTAACACGTGAAACAGTTTAAAATGAGAAAAATCCAATTTTTATCCGGTTTGCAGAGTTTATCTCAAAATCACATCCCTGTTCCACGACTTTTTATTGCAGATTCGGAATCTACACAAACGGTGTTGAAATCGGTAGTGGGAATCCAATCGATTTCGTTTTTTATGTCATAGCAGTAGCGTATTACAATAAAAACTTATTACAATAAAAGAACGACTTTATTAAGATTCCCCTTGAATATACTTTGATTTATTTTAAAGCATTTCATTAAATTCAATCATTAAAGGCATTCCTATATATGGAACATAGATCTATAATAATTAAGCTAGATAGGGGTGATATCTATCGCACTCGTCAGTGGAAAGTTTTAGTGAGATTCGGGTTTTACTAACAGACAGTAGATGACGATTAGGTGAACTGTACACCCTCAGCCCCCTCATAAATTGTGTGCATGGTCCCCTCCATAATGCAATTTTGTTTATTAACCGGTTCTCCTAAATGTTATACGTTTTGAATAATTTTGTCAAAAATAATATTGAATAAATATAAGCAATTATGAAAAGTCATTAAGATATTTCTGAACAATCCTTTCCATAATTTCCCTCCTAGAATTTTTTGTTCTTCAAATTCTCTGAATTCCCGTACTTTACTGTTATTGGTCCTACCAATTTTAGTTCCACCAGCCCAATTTTGGCGCTGCAAGTTAGCTCGACGAAACAAAGGTAGAAACAGTATACGGTGACCTGTAGCTAGTACCCAACCAGCACGGAACTGTCTAAAGAGTATCTTTTATGTACATAAAACTTCATAACGAAAAGATTATGAAGTTGCACATTTTTTATGTGCTGTTTCGGTAATGAAGTGACCGAACCGCACCAGTACTGCAAAGCCGCGTTATTATCAGTACTGTTGTTGAATGTAGCGTAAGCGCACGGGTGATTGAGAGCGTGCATACATAATCATTACATAGTCATTATGCTTTCAATACATGTTGCATACGGAATTCGTATCTTATCGCTGAAGTAATTTCGTTATGCTTTCAGTGTCAAATAAGTACATAATCACTCTTGAAATTTTCATTAGAAAAATCGTCGTTTTTATTGTTCCGTAATTTACGGTTAATTACTAATCTCAAATTAGTAAAACGAAACCGTAACAAATTCATCATTCATTTACATATTAAATTACAGTTTAGCATTACATAAAGGAATACAGAATTGACGGTTTTTATATGGAACTAAAATACATTTTTGACGTAACTTGGATGATTGTATTGTAGTTAGACAACCGAGATTTTTTACAAAGTAAATACAAAACGTAGAACTGTCACACGGATAATACTTAGCTTGACGTTGATTTGTAAAATATTGTATTTTGCAATTTACATTACAAGCTTCAATTTCTTTTACAATACAAATTAAGCCATCCTCTGTAATAAAACAGTTATTACCTATCTTATTAGATACAATACTATAATTATCTTTGAAACTAGAGACAAAAGCCTCCGTTTCAATTGCATTCAATTCATTCACTCTTCGTATCATTTGACTAAGATGACTAGAATGCGATCTTAAAAGCTTTTTGATACGTTGCATATAATTTTCGAATTGAAAAGCACTTATATTATCGACTGGCCCATGAATTTTAACGTCTTGATGTAGATGCTTTAAAGAGTGCAAATTATAAGTCAAGAGCTCTTTGTAGTACAGACTAGGGATAAGATTAACGAATTGATTCAGAAGTCCTACTGCGTAATTTACCCAACCTAATTCATAAGCGGCCGGAGATACCAATATATACATGCCTAAATGAAGTAATAGAAAATGTTTATATCTGGAAATATCTAAAATATTTTTTAGAGCAATCGGCCCAGTATACAACAAAAAGGTCCTGAACTCAGTAGCTTTCCAATGTTTTAAGTCTTTCAAGGAACGGGGTTTTCTATTGAACTCTACTGGAACATATTTTCTGTAACTCGTTAGTCTTTCTGAAATTTGAGTTAAAAGTCGTGGAGCCAATTTGTGCGGTTTTTTCCCTTCTGTCCAAACTAACAACATTCTCTTCATAACTCCTAAGCACACAAGAT
This sequence comes from Desoria tigrina, assembly GCA_906901685.1. Classification (NCBI taxonomy): domain Eukaryota; kingdom Metazoa; phylum Arthropoda; class Collembola; order Entomobryomorpha; family Isotomidae; genus Desoria; species Desoria tigrina. The sequence goes on from CAJQTU010000028.1 coordinate 396,595, forward strand.
GCATGTAGTCCAGAGGTATTTGAGTTACTAACCCTAATTTAAGTCTTAGCAAAGGTGAGGTATCCTCATGATGCTTCAAAAATGACATGTGAGCGAAACTTGCATCTGTGTACATAGGAGCTTCTGATCTGATAGGATAAATTACTCTCCGTGACCACTTTCCACGACGATTGCATCGTTCGCAACCGTAATAAGCATTGTGGTTTTTGATACATTTAATAAAGCTCCTAGCAGGGGCATCTGCAATGATGCAGCGAATTCTAAATTGATAATAAATACCATTGTGCATAACCCCATTTTGTTCTAACTCGATTACTTCCTCTATAAAAGGATTTAAATACTCAGTAACAGAGATCGGTTTCTGTGATCCATAAAACAAACTAATAACGAATACAGAACTGTTAATCGACTGGTCAAGAACCCCTAAAACTGGCCAAAACTGTAAATTTGAACTTTTACTAATGGGAAGACCATCAATTCCAACTGTGACAGTCAATAAATTGACATTGTCACTATAGTCAATCTGTAACTTGCTTGGCTTAGTTAGGTTTTTTAATCCGAATTTTAGTTGTTGTGTAATTTGATCTCTCAAGCCAAAATGATAAAATTCGCCACCTGCTAAATTCATAATCTTCGTTGATCTTGGAGTTTTCAGTAGGGTACGAGGATCAATTGGAAAGCCACAATGAGGCAGCCAAACTCTAATTAATTTTAAAAGCTCAGCGAGAGCTAAATGTGAAATGTTGTTAGAGAGAGCCCACCTAGCTAGACCTTGTATTTTGTCGTTTTCTGGGCTTAAAACTATATCTACTAATGAGTTCTCTATTTCTGTACTATCACTAATCCTATTTTCAACATTGCAGCACATATTCTGATTATTCAGAATTTCAGTGTAATTTTGGTTTTCTGGAATTGTTGAATTCGAGGGTCCACTTTTATTGTTGAGGTTGTCGCTCACTGAAGCTTGGATTCGAGTTAGAGCCTGCTGAACCGCTGCCGTTATTTGACGCTTCCTTGTCCACCTCGACGTTTCCATTTTTGCTCTTATTCACACCTTTTGGACGAATAATTGAGTTGCGAAACCAACGGCTGATGCAATCATTAATTGATGTATCCGTGACAAATTGCTGATTCGGTCGAGCGTAAATGCAATCTAATATAATTTGAAATGAATTGAGAAAAATTAAATTAGACGTTATTTGAAATGAATGACCGTGTTAGTGAATCAATGAATTGTAAGCGAGAAAAATTGCCCTTACCTCGAACAGCTTTAGCTAGTCTGAGATCTCCGAAGGGTAATTTCCCAGAATTATTAGTGAAGCGATATAATAGTGCAACTTCCTGTGTCATCAAATGCCGCATAACGTTGTAAGTATTTTTTGCGATGGTTTCGCCCCCAACTCGTGCCAGCTCTTCAACCTAATCACAACATTGCATAAAAAATTAAAATATCAGTATAAAATGTCCAGTATTTACGTATTTCAGTGTGTAACGTACAAGTTTGTCATATTGGCTATGATTTTGAATAACTCGTTCAGCCTCTTGCAGTTCCTCCTGTGAACGTACAGGAAGAGTTGGATATTCGTGGAATTGTACGCTCTGTGTTTCCGTTGTGTGGCTACTTATTAGCGTTCTTAGCAGGGCCTTGACATCTCTTAAGTCTCGGATGATTTCCTCTTGCTTTGTAATCGATACTTCTTGAAATGCTGTAACAGGTTTAAATACGACATTTAATTTTAATTTCAAGAACATTTAAAGCGTACGTAGTTTCATGAAACCTTTAAACTCGCGCCTTAGTTCCTCAAGCGAAGGATCAGTCGCTGTCACCCACTGAATTGGAAGCAAATTTGATTCTGTACCAAAAGAAAAATTAAATTTCGATTTATAATCGGTTTTGCAAATTACTATTATGAAGTTGTTTAGAAATGCATGCTTAATTGTAAAAACCGCTACCATTTGGATTTGAAGCTATTGCATCGGACAGAGGAAGTGCAGAGTGTACTGCTGTTGTTGAAATCGGATTATCAATGTGAATTTCCGCTGATAGTGGCTCAATATCTGAAATCAAATTGAAAATACAAACTTAATATTTGTAATCTTTAAAATTACCTAAACCAGATAGTGGATATTCTTATAAGAAAACACTGGCAACTTAGTATACTGAGTACTGATATACGCTCTCTGAATACCTTTTTTAAATTTACCATACCTAATACATTAGTGTTGCTTCTAAAGGACGATGCAGGAAGTTCCGGAATGATGATTGACGTGGTGCTGGCACTTGACCTTCTAACAGAGTCTTCGGTTCCACTGGATTCCGGAATCTCTAGTGTTTGATTAGTCTTGAGTGACCTGGACTTTCTGCAAGCTTTTTCATAGGAATCTGCATTAGCATTCCATAAAATAGTATGTTTTTAATGAATTATTGAATAATATATTGATTTACAATGTTTTAGAATTACAATTACAGTCCTTCTAATAAATTAATTAACCTTTCCATTAATTATCGTAATATCTTACCATAAGATTTGATGACTTCAATACAATGAGCCTTCCATGATGTCTGTGGGAGAGACGTCGAATCTTGAATCAAAGTTGTTGGATTCTTAGTCCTAATTCCGGGCCAATGACAACTTTTATGGTCGTTGGTGACCCACGTCGAAGGAACAACGCTGTACTTGTTTTCGGTTGTGAAAAGCACAACGGAAAACGACTTCAAATTATTTGAAAAAATGAGGACCTCCGACATTTTGAAATAACTCTGAACGATACTGCGAAGAAGGCAATACAAAGTGTTTTTTGCCGGCTTTTCAGATTTTGTCGTTTGTTGGAATTTCCAGCATTGATTCAGTATTAAAACAACATTGTTGGTCACAGCATCTGCGCATTAGCATCGTGCGAGCGAATGGGCACGCTATGAAATATGCATCACAAAATCAGTACATATATGTTGAATGAAATATCACTGTGGTTACGTCTATACTGAATTGGTACTGGGGTGAAATGCTCAGTATCGTCACTAGATAATCAATGCTTTTTTAGTATTGTACTTGCACGACCGAGACCGTAGTGTCACTGTATTCACATAATATGTACTTGTATTTCAGTCTCAGTATGTTCATGACAATTTATTCACCAGATATGCATTACTTCTATGCGATGCTGAGCAATACTAGATATAATGCATTAATTCAGCATGTTTTTAGCATTTCATTTCAATATACATAAGATCTCGTTACAATTTCAGCAAATTGCAGCGATTCTTATGTACGAAAACATCATTCGTGCTGGTTGGGATTGTTATTATACAGGGTGTTTGCGTTCATTGTCCAGGTCTTTAAAATTAAAAATCTCAAAAACTACTTGACCGATTTTAACTTGGTTTGATTTTATGGAAAGCTAAAAGTCTAGAAGGATGAATGCGAGAGAAATTGGAAATTCACATTTTTTATTCGATGACCCATGCGGGTTTTAAAAAAAATCAAAGATTTAACATTGGGGTAGACGGGGGATATTCCTTAACAACGCGTAGCAACAATAAAAAATTTGACGCATTTTCTACGGTATCAATTCTAGAAATCTCGATTTCGGATTTAATTTTGATTGTTGCTACGCGTTGTTAAGGAATATCCCCAGTCTACCCCAATGTTAAATCTTTGATTTTTTATTAAAACCCGCATGGGTCATCGAATAAAAAATGTGAATTTCCAATTTCTCTCGCATTCATCCTTCTAGACTTTTAGCTTTCCATAAAATCAAACCAAGTTAAAATCGGTCAAGTAGTTTTTGAGATTTTTAATTTTAAAAACCTGGACAATGAACGCAAACACCCTGTATATCTACTAGACGTCAGCCCGGTTTTAAAAACCCAGGGACCGAGGCGGGGGCAAAATTAATAAACCCTTCAAAAATCCTAGAAACTGTGAACCATGCTTCACCTTAAATATCACAGTTTCTAGTATTTCCTGGGATTTCCCATCACTTACAAATTAGCAGTTTTATTATAATAGATGGTATGGAATCAGATAATTTCCAGGATTTAAGGTTATTATTTTATTCGTCAGCTAACGAGAGGACGAATGTTAGTGTATTCAGTTACATTCATTTGCATTCAAGATATATATACAAAAAGTAGATGCTCACTTTAAGGAGGACAGCCTAACCTACAGTTTATAGTTTATCCCCGTCTACTCGTAACTGGAAATACACAGATTCCTAAATGTTTAACTAACTGCATGACCAAAGGTTATACAAGCATTAACTATTTGTTATTTGATCCAAATTGTGACAAATTCAACAATTTGTCGCTTAACTTTAAACCATAAACTAAACCAGCGCAAATTTATTCCAACTTCTAATATTAAGATAATTCCACTGAGTCCGAGTCCAATCATCAAAATTGCAAACACCAGTTTGATATTCGATTCCAAACTCTGAGACTGGACTGTACTCTCGGCCAAGAATGGTTGTTTCTGAAACCGGAAATCATTTAGTAGTTTTGTCCATTTCGAATCAATGCCGGCCTCCAGGACTTTCCTGTAAACAGCAAACGCCGGATCTCCCCCGTACTTTGTAAAAGACAAAACATTTAGTCTCCCAAACATGGTATCCGAACTGACCTTATACGGCACCCGCGTCCTCACTGACCTTTCTCCAAAAATTCGCGTTCTGTAAAATCTCCATTCATTTGTTGCAACGAGAACAGCCGCTCCATCGCAATCCGCAATCGATTTGGCGCTTAGCTTTAAGGTCATCCAATTCAAATTTACCGCAATAAAGTTAAAAAGTTGTTCTTCCTTCTTCCTCTTAACTTCCTGGAAAATCCCCCGACTTGTTTATTCTTTGAAACGACTCACCCTTTGAACAGTTTGGCCTCCAGTTTGCAAGAGAACTCTTGGAAATGTTCTGCGGTGCAAGGGTTCGAAGAGAACAAACGTAAGCATCCGCCAGCTCCGAAGGTTTCAAGTTCCAATGCGTTTCAACTGAGAAGGCATAACTTGTATTAACCAACCATTGGAAAAAATCATATACAAAAAAACGGGTCAAAGGTGTATTCGGTTGTAACATTGATTCTCTATGGGTCATCGGATACCCCAGTTTCTTGTCCCAAGGCTCAGAAAAAATCAATCGAAATTGCGCCTTCCGCAATTCTTCGAAGGTTGATGGGATTGTTGGTGAGAAAGGGGCCGTGATATCATTAGTTACTATTCCTTTGTAGCCATTTGCAAATACTATTCCAACCAGGAGCCATGTTATCCAAATTTGTTTGAAATACTTTCTTGACTGTAAATGACCTTAAACTTGAAGTTTAAGGGAAACTTCTAACAAGCTCCCTAACAACGCTATTGTCCCATCCAGGAGAATGAATTTGACGAACTGAGGACGTGTCAGGACGAACAAATAGGTAATAAACAGAATCATTGAGAGTCCGATGGCAATCCAGGTCCAATGGTCAAAGGGTTTGAAGTAAGCGATAACTTCATAGCGACTATCGAAAGAAGAACACGTCACAAACGAGTAGGAGCTCCTGTCAATGGCAATATAGTTCCGAAAATATTGGTACTGCCCAGAAATATAATACTGAGTTCCTCGAACTGGAACCAAACCAGATCTTTGTATTCATGCATAGGTTCTACAAACCTATCTTTAGTTGTTGCATTCAATTTCTCGAGCAGAAGAGTGTAAATCAGCAATTCAAATAAATTTGGAACGTCCCTTAAGGCCGAAATGTTTCTAAGAATCTGAATTGCCCTTACTACCGAGAATGCAATCAAACCATCCATTGAATAAACAAATTGAGACTGGCTTTCCCTAATTTTTTCCAACATTCTATCTTCTGTCAATTTCTGTCGCTTCTTTGAAGAGTTTGTCGAGGGGCCAAAGACAGTTTCAAACCATTCTAATTTGAACCAGCGGTGATTTTTTAAATTCCAAGGCGTTGAAAGATCCCAACAGGCAGCGCAGATGTAGCGCACATCGAATACCCAATATTGGAGATTTCTATTTGGTGACCATTCCTCGATCTCTGTAATTTCAAAAGCAAAAACGTGAATCGCATGGTATCGAATGCAGAGGTCGTTGATGTGATCAAGAGTTCCACGCCGATTTGGATATCGAGTTTTTTTAATTGTGGTTTTAATCGATAATTTCGAATGATAAATATCTTGTCTACATAGTGGTGTCTGGTGTCAATTGCACAACCACCGACATATATCTTCGGTCATATATAAACTTCTTGTTAAGTGTGGAAAACACTTTATGCGAATGACAAGTCCGTCTGTCCGTCCCTCCGTCGGTCTGTCCGTCCGTCTGTCCGTCTGTCCGAGCGATAACTGGAGAACGGCTTGACCTACGGTCACCAAATTTTGTACACTTATATACTTGTACTTATTGTACAAAGATTTCAGCTCTGACGTTTGGGTGATGTCCCTTGTAAGTTCGAACTTGGGTCAAATCGGTCGCACCCCCTGACCCCCATCAATTAAACCCCAAAAACAAACCATTGAATCAGTTCGAAGCTCTTACTCTCATTTTAAACCTGCCCATTAAAACAGTTCAAAGCTCTTAATCAATTTAAAACTGCCGCTTAGGTAGTTTACAGTAAACTCTATGTCAATCATTTACACATGATAAAGGGAATTAATTAGGAGTGGGCTATTATAAACGCAATTACGGTAGGGCTGAGGGACTGAAGGCCGAAAACCGTAAAAATGGAAATAAATCCCTACGTAATTTAGTTTTAAAAGGCCTACCCCTTAGACTCCTAAATCCCTTAATTATTAGCTCCTATTACCCGGTTGAAGCTACCAAACCGTTTCGGGTCAAGGGCCGAGTCCTTTAATAATTATGCATGAAATAATTATGAAATAACTATTAGTGAGAAATTATGGACAAATTGGAATTAATTAATCTTTCTCAAGACTATACCCTGGAGGGCTTTATTTAAGTTAAAGACGGAGTGTAATTAAATTATCGTAGTTAAATCACCGTAAATCCCAATTATCTTAATTATAGAAGATATCGACTTTAATTAAATAGAAAACCAAAAACCGATAAACCAACTCAATTAAACCGTTAGAGTTAATTATAATGACTTAAATTGCCAAACCTTAACTTAATTAAACATTTAACTGATCCCAGTTAATTAATTAAACCACGCAGTAAACCTGAGCCAACTTAACGCAATTAGCTAATTTATGCCCAATCGGAGAGTTTAACCATGAGAAGTACAATTAAGCTAAATCCTAACCGGAATATAAAATCCCCCCTTGGAATACCCAGAAAGGCTAGGGCGACCGTCCAATTACCAAAACGGTAGGCTGCGTCTCCGACTCAGAGAAAGCACAGCTTCCCGAAGGTACTCTTAAGGGTCCCCCTCTACTGAGATAAGAAATATTACACACCTTTTAAACCAGAAGCTGACGAAGAAGACCAAGGACAGGAGAGGACTTGAGACGGACTTGAGTTGATGGCGAGATGACGGAGGATGACCCTTCAGGACTGGAACGGACGATAGGACCAGAACGCAAAAGATAAACCACTAATGCTCGCTTTCAGACCCTTGGCAGGAACAAATATGGAATGGGGAACCCTTACAGGCAAACGCTCGAACGTTAAGACTAAGCGTAAACTTAGTCTATCCAAATCAGCCGTATCAACGGCTGAAGTTAGGCTGGATTTTGAGAATTTAAAGAAGATTCTCACTTTAAATAAATCTCAAAATAATTTAAGAGAAGAAGAAATCGGTGCAGAATCGGGCAGCGTAACAGTAATAAACAGAATATGGAATGATTGGATAGAATCAAGTTTATATAGGGGAAGCCTCCCCTTGAAATATATTGAAAGGTCTCTGAGACAGATTAAGATGAGTGATTTGCTTCTAATTTCCCTTTAAAGAAGGTTTGGGATTTTTCCTATGGAGCTTTAGGTTACCGGCTCCATTTCTAATTAGCCAAATCTCTCCTAATCTTAATACCCGACTTCCTTGATTGGTTCATAAATACGGGACCTAGTCTGCCTCATGCCCCTATGGTTAACCCCTGGGGGTTTTATAATGTATTTTAGGTTGCCATTGCTAATGAACGGGAATGATAGGAAGTTTATGCTTGGTCCGTCCATATCCAAGGGTCTTTGTCCTCCACACCACCCCATACCTTCCCATATCACATCCTGGGCTGGAGATCAATTCTCCAGATCCCACTTTTAACTAATAATAACCTCCTCTAGTCCTTTGTCTCCTTCCTCCCTATGAAAGTATGCTTGATGGCATATGTCATAAGGAACTGTTATGAGTACTTTAAGTACTCATAATAATTCCTTATAATGATAACACCCTGAAACTACATTTCAGGACGTGCAAGACCCAGCATTTTTGGGGAAATTGAGATATGGGTTTTAAACGATTTCCATGAGTAATAGAACATCTTTGACGTACACAGGACTACTCGCACTGACACCAGGGTGCAAAACCCGGGCTTTTGGGGGACATTAAGATTCGGTTTAATTATGGTGACGTTTTCAACACTTGGTTACGCCCGTTACATCGGTTTATTATATGGGTTCTTGTTCTTGGTATACAATGTTTTGCACACAAGAAAGTTATGTGGCAGGGAGGCGACAGTTATTAGAAATATCAGTTTTTAGCCCGAGTCAGGGCTTATGGAATCATGCTGTCCGTGCGTCTGTCCGTGAGATAGTAGCGTCCAAACGGCTGGACCGACTGATTTAAAATTTTGGACAATTGTGTATTTTGTAGTAGTGTTGCCAAGGGAATAGGTTTCAAATACAGACAAATTGAAGTATCCTGACTCGGGCTTTTATGTATGTTATTTAAGAACGTGGGGGATGCCAGGTATTCTTTGAACGGTTTTTAATGCACCTTTACAATGTTTCACGATTTTCTGTGAAATTATTTAAGGAATATCGAATCAGTAGGACTTGAATTTCTTATGCAAATTCTAATTCTCATAATTGAATGGAATTACTAACTTCAAGTATTGAAATTAGTAATTCAAAACCAAATGCTATGTATTTAAAATATCAGTTTTATAGGCTAATGTAGAGTTTTAATTAGGCAACTCAAAGGAATTTCTTCAATGAGAATTATTAAATAACTTGTAAGTTTGGCAAAAGTAAAACCAAAACGAATGTACAACCATTAGCCAGTTTCAACAGTTCTGCCTGGGTAAAGTGAAACCAAACTCTTTAAATGAAGTTTATTATAAACATAAATATTTACGAATCGTAATTTTTCTAAGTTGAGGCAAAGAGTACATGGTGTTGGCCATGGTAACGGTTTCACCTTAGCATGCGTTCATCCCCCCCTCCCTGGAAATCTTTGGTCAGACCTACAGCCTCAGGGGTGCATTGTATCGAAAAAATGCAAAGAATAAAAAAGGTGAAAAATTTAATTTGCCAGTGCCGTTTGATCTCAAATGTTAATTTTTTTTATTTAAACACGCTAAACGATATAAGACTAAATTTTAAATCGCCGTTTTTTGGCCAAATCACTATGTTCGGACCAATAGCACAACTTTTTATTAATTCTCGTATGTTAAAAACTATACAATTTTTTATTTCAAAAAAACCGGTTAAAAACCGACCAAGATATGCATTAAAAAATTTCCTTATAGGCAATATCATGTAACTGCTATATCATATAGCTGTCGTTATAGTACCGGATATTAGTATATGGCCAGACACTGTACCAAGTACTTATCAAAGCTCCTAAAAGAGAGATCCTATCCCCTTAGAATCCTGCTGTTGCAGGCCTTGAGCGTTGTGACTTTAAGAGTTTGCTTTTAAGTGATAATAACCGAAAAACTAAAAATGTCAGAACTAAAGCTTCCGAATTTTATACCTTCAACTACAAATGGTTAACCTCTTGAATCCGACAATTATCTAAACCACCAAACCGTTGACTCCGAGGTTACTGTGAACCTACAAAAACTATAGAACGCATAAATGCTGAATAAAGCCAACCGCTGAGAACTGGTTACTATGGACCTTAAATCTCTTAAAGACCTAATTTTTAAAATCTGCAATTTTCTAAGAATCCGAGGCAAAATATTCATGCACACACCCCACGGGCCTGAATTTTTTCTGACCAAATTTTGACTTAATTTTAGTTATACTGAACTATATATAATGCAAACTGATGATCTACCAAATTTCAAAACAAAAGAGACAACATCCCAGTAGAAATAAACGTTTAATGTTAGAGCTAATACTTTTGAAACCCCTTAACATTATCAAACATTAACAAGACCAACAAATTCGTGAAACAATATTTAAAGTATAAAATGATTAAAAGACTAACTAATTCATCAATATATCAGAATATAAAACGCTCAAAGGAATCGATTCCGATGAGGTGCAGGTGGCTGTAGAACTTGAATCGGAGTTAGAATTCGTTTGAACAGAATCGGATTCGGTATTATTACTGGATAGCTGAGATTGGTTGACAGAAAGATTCAGAAGAGATTGGGACTGGCTAAAATCTGAAGGCTGAGTCTGAATATGAATTAGTTGACCTCCTCGAGGTGCTAGGTTTTGTTTCTTCTTTTTCTATTTGGAAAATTCGAATTTAAATCATTGATAAATAGGAATATTAAATACCTATGACTTTAATAAAAAATCGCAATTACCACTGGAAGCGTCCTCAAGCTATGGTACTTGTTAAAGCAAGAATTCTCTCCTTTTGTACATAGTCTCTTGTTGCAAGCAGTGCAAGTAAACGAAGACGATTTTCGAACTCCCAGTAGTTTACAGTAGTGACAATCTGATCTGAGAACACTTCCATCCCATTTTGTGACTTGTTTCAGGGGATGATATCCAACTAAACGTAGAGACACGTCAGACCCGGAAGGACGCCCTTTGGTGACTACTTCAGCCGGAAATGTTTGAGTAATTTCTTTCACCAAGTTCATTAAAAATGCCTTGTAGGAAGGGTTGGCTCTTTCCGCTGGTCTGGATAAGCAATAAACTAAATGGCTGTTATAATATGCGATATCAAATAAATGAAACGCAACCTTTTTGTACCACTTGTACGTTTTCCTTATGCTTTGAAAGGGCTTGATGATTTTGTCACAGTCATCCAGAGCTCCCATATTTTGATTGTATATTAATACAGTATCGGGCTTCAAACGGTTATTTACCGGATTCGCGGAATGTGATGCCGTCATTCCGTGCGGGACGAAACTATTCAGCATGCACACTTCGCGTCGATCCATCCACCTGAAACAAATATAAAACAATATATAATACAAAATATATTTATTTTGTTTATGAATTTAACCGAATGACATCAATTTAATAAATAATATAAATTTGACCTTACCGTTCAACCAACAAGTTCCCGTTACTGTATGTTTCTATTTCTCCTTTTAAAAGCTTACGACCCATCACTTTTGGCATTCCCTTCCTCTTCTTCTGTACGGTTCCTAGGATATATGTGTCCTGGTCCAGCAGTCTTGAAGCAAGTGTAGGTGACATGAACCAATTATCCGCTATAATCTGGTGATGTTTTCCAATATAAGTCTGGAGAAGGGTTAGAACGGCAGCCCCACCGAATCCTAAGTCTCTAATCCAATTACGATCTTGGATTTTTGTGGACTTTCCTTGGTAGGGCACTATATCCAAGATCAATTTTGATCTGCAGTCTGCCATCATGAAAAACTTGATCCCAAACCGAGCCCTCTTTTTCGGATTGTACTGTTTAAAGGACAGGCGACCCTTGTATCCGAGCAAGCTTTCATCAATACAGAGTAACTTACTCGGATTAATTGCTCGTTTGAAGGCTGCTAACAAATTGGGTAGAAATGTTCCTAGTTTTATGAATCGATCTGTATTTCCTTGAGAAACAGTGCGATTGTTAACGAAATGTAAGCTCCGTAAAATGTCTTGGAATCTAAAAGTCAATAAGAATAATAATATAGTCAAAAATACTATATTTCTAATAAATAACGAACACATTAAATCAATTACCGGTCTCTTGTCATTATTTTAGCAAAGAAAGGAGTGCTGAAAAAAGGGTCAGTTGTCCAATAATCCTTCAACGAGGATTTTTTTATCAAACCCATCATAATTGTAACCGAAGTAAATCTCCAGAACTCCGGAATTTCCAGATGCTTCCATTTTGTAAATGCCTTGCCATTTGATTCCTTAACTTGTGAAACAAACCGATTGCTTTCTGTAACAATATCTTGTATGATCGCATCTGTCAGGAATTTCCGAACGATTTCAAAATACGTAGTTGATCCCGAAATGTTCATTTCATCCCTCACGATATTGATAGGATCGTGGAATTCAATAACTTGTGGAGCAAAGGGACGATTCCAACTTAGATGACCGTCATTCTAAAAAAAATACTTTAATCATTAGTTTAGTTCCCATATTATGCATATTATTGAATTAGCTTAAAGAATAACCAGATCTTCATTTTCCAATTCCATCTGATCTCCTTCATTTTCGAAATCTGTATCCGTATCGCTGTCCTCCTCGTTCTCACTCAGTTGAGGGCTTATATCATCCTCATTTTCGAGTTCCCCGTCGGATTCGGGATTTAAAATGTATTCTCTTTGGACTGTGTTGAAAAATTACAGTAATTTGAAATGAGTTTGGTTAAGTTAAAAGAAGGCAAGATGCCTGATAAATGATTTTTTACCTTCTGCCATTTTCTCACTCTCTTCAATTAAAAAACGGGTGCATTTATTGCGAAAGCACAAGGAAATCAAAAATATGGAAAATACGCCTCATATGTGTACTCCGTCTCCTAGGCATTTTTATTTGAATACACCTCATATGTGTATTTCGGACTCAACGGTCGGTTACCATAGTACACCTCATATGTGTATTTCGGATTCAAAGGTCGGTTACCATAGTACACCTCATATGTGTATTTCGGACTCAACGGTCGGTAACCATAATACACCTCATATGTGTATCTCGGATTCAAAGGTCGGTAACCATAGTACACCTCATATGTGTATCTCGGATTTAAAGGTCGGTTACCATAGTACACCTCATATGTGTTTGTCGGATTCAAGAGGTTAATGAGGGCGGTTTAGGAGGGTATAAGGGGGCAATTGAACGATTTCTAACTTCGGTCGTTAGGCTCTTAATATGTATCACAAATGCCAATACTAGAGCATGTACTCTTTGAACCTTAAAAAGATTATTGGGATGAAATCCACACATATATATATATATTATTACTCAAACACATACGGGACCCCTCCGACCACCACTCACACTGGGGGTGGGCCCGCGCCAAATGGGGCAACTTGAGATTTCACTGTTAAATGACTTCCACATGCCAGGGACACCCCCAATATACACGAAACCACCCTTACTAACACTGCGGGTGTGCCCGCGCCAAATGGGGCAACTTGAGATTTCAATGTTAAATAACTCACACATGCCAGGGACACCCCCAATATTCACGGAACCACCCTTACTCACACTGGGGGTGTGCCCGCATCAAATAGAAAAACTTGAAATTTCAATGTTAAATGACTGCCACATGCCAGGGACACCCCCAATATACACGGAACCACCCTTACTCACACTGCGGGTGTGACCGCGCCAAATGGGGCAGCTTGAGATTTCAATGTTAAATGACTTCCACATGCCAGGGACACCCACAATATACACGGAACCACCCTTACTCACACTGGGGGTTTGACCGCGTCAAATGGGGCAGCTTGAGATTTCAATGTTAAATGACTCCCACATGCCAGAAACACCCCCAATATACACGGAACCACCCTTACTCACACTGGGGGTGTGACCGCGCCAAATGGGGCAGCTTGAGATTTCAATGTTAAATGACTTCCACATGCCAGGGACACCCCCAATATACACGGAACCACCCTTACTCACACTGGGGGTTTGACCGCGTCAAATGGGGCAGCTTGAGATTTCAATGTTAAATGACTCCCACATGCCAGGGACACCCCCAATATACACGAAACCACCCTTACTCACACTGGGGGTGTGACCGCGCCAAATGGGGCAACTTGAGATTTCAATGTTAAATAACTCCCACATGCCAGGGATGCCCCCAATATACACGGAACCACCCTTACTAACACTGGGGGTGTGCCCGCGCCAAATGGGGCAACTTGAGATTTCAATGTTAAATAACTCCCACATGCCAGGGACACCCCCAATATTCACGGAACCACCCTTACTCATACTGGGGGTGTGCCCGCATCAAATAGAAAAACTTGAGATTTTAATGTTAAATGACCGCCACATGCCAGGGACACCCCCAATATACACGGAACCACCCTTACTCACACTGGGGGTGTGCTCGCGCCAAATGGGGCAGTATGAGATTACAATGTTAAATTACTCCCACATGCCAGGGACACCCTCAATATACACGGAACCACCCTTACTCACACTGGGGGTGTGCCCGCATCAAATAGAAGAACTTGAGATGTTGGCCAAACCCCCTTGAGTTTGCCACATCCCTCCTATGTTATTTTTTTTAATTTTCACCTTTAGGCTGTTAAAGTCCTTGCTGCTCCTGACTCCACGATGAAAAGTCGTTTTGTCGAGCAAAAATTACTATGATCCGACAGAGATTCGAACCTGTGCCCTTCAAAAATAGACCCGACCCTCTACCACATACGCTATACACCACTAGTTATGAGGGAAGGGTATTTGCACCTACTTATATCACACGAATTGACAAAACGACTTTTCATCGTGGAGTCAGGAGCAGCAAGGACTTTAACAACTTTTTTATGGTGACTACAGATCATAATATGGCCCCATGCGCATAAACAATATAAACTTATAGATAACAAGAATGGTGGGAAGGCCAAGAAAAGTTGGGCAGGGGCCATTTAGATTGGCCGGTTTCCATGCAACGTCACAGAAGAGGTATCACACTCCTTGCCAGGAGTGGGATAGCTCTACTTCTTCTTCAAATTGAAATAAAATGCTTTGTAAAGTAGCTGATAATGCCAATAAATAACTACTTACGGGTTATTGGATAAGCCCCTTTCACTTAAAACAATTAAATAAACTACAGCTAAAAGAGACTTCTAAGTTGAGTCGCTCTCAAAAGAATAAAACAAGAATAACCTTCAAGTTTTTTAAATACTTCTGCTTTTGAAACTACATTTGCCTCAATATGGGCCTCGATCCAGGAAGAGAAATTGCAAATACTTAATAATAATAAACCGTTAAAAACGCACATCGAGAAAGGGTGAAACTCGACGACTAAAGCCGTCGAATAACATTCACCCTCGCTATCTGACACGCACCATAGTTTATACAAGAATCTCAAATTTCCCCAACCATGGAGTAAAGTCGTACACATAGTCGACGTGTTAGAGAACGTGCGTCGTGCGGGTGGTGACGGACCAGCATTACCCATTACTACTACTTTGTAACAACTAATGCTGTGATGTAATCTACTATAATCTACTATCCTTGTAAGGGTATTACTTCGATAAGTACATAAATAAATAACATTGTGTTGACGGTAGCGATAGCTCAAGTAGCGAAGAAGAATCATGCGATAGTTTGTCTCAAGAGTCCATAGGCAATATAATTGCAACTGCATCTGAAGATTTATTTGCGGAATTTGATAGTGAGATAATCACGGGGGCCGAATCGGAAGACGAAAATATGATAGAAGGTCCGACATTCAAAGATGTTTTTATGTATATTTAATCACTTGAGCCCTTTCTAAATTACCGAATGACCGTAGAATCGTTGGAACTAGAAGATGGAAATCCAACTTTACCGTCCCCATTACCACCAACACATGATACATGGATTTGGACCGAAGGTTCTAATGAAAAAGAAGCACAAGAGTTTGATGAAGATCGCTACGATTGGAACTCTACCTTTGAACAAACGTCGACAGAATTTGCACTTTTTAAGCGAACTTTTCCACCTGAAGTCATATCAAAAATTCTGCTGGAGATCAATCGATATGCTTTGAATCAAATAGAATCGGCTACTCAAATGTCCAGACGCCAGCTTAAATGGAAACCGGTAGAGGAAAACGAGTTGATTCGATACCTGTGCATTCGAATTATAATGGGAATAGACCGAAAACAGTAACTTGCACACTACTGGTCAACCGACCCAATACTGAGGTCATCTGTAGTTCCAAGCATTATGACATCCGATCGCTTTTTCGAAATTCAGAGGTATCTGCATTTCTACAATAACAACAGCCAGGAAGAAGGCGATAGATTGTTCAAAATTAGGGAAGTTTGGGATATGCTAACAAGCTGCTGGTCATCACTTCTGGTTCCATCGAAGGACCTGTCTGTAGATGAATCTTTGATCAAATTCAAAGAAAGGCTAGCTTTCAAGCAATTTATTCCATCTAAAAGGAATCGGTTCGGTATCAAAACTTACTCCGTCGTCGATGCTAAGACAGGATTCGTGCTGAACTCGAAAATATATGCAGGAAAAGGTCGAGACGAGCTTCAATATGATATGAAACAATTTGGTTATGGAGGTTCGATTTTATTGGAGCTTTGTCAACCTTATCTTCGACATCATCACAGGATTTTAGCGGACAACTACTTCACATCTCCGAAATTAGCATCGTTTTTATTGCAGAATGAAACATATCTTTGTGGTACATTAAGAGCCAATAGAAAAAATTGTCCTAAAGTTCCTTGTTCCTTCAACTCTATCACAAGGCGATAGTATCGCTTTCAAAGCAGGAGGTGAAAACGAAGGGATTATGATAGAATACTGGAGAGATCGAAAAGTTGTAAGGATGATATCTTCTGGAATGGATCACTTTACCGTAGCCACTACTAGCAAATCCGGGGTAATAAAGGACAACCGAATACTGTATTGGACTATAATCAGTTTGCCCGAGGTATTGACTTATCTGATATGCAAGTGCACATCTATGAAACCGCTCGGAAATCTATCAAGTGGTAAGAAGTACTAAGAAAGAAGTACTGTATTGAGTAACCAGCTAATGAACTATGCTAAACTCAAGTATTTATTAGGTTTAAGAAGGTGTTTTTCCGGGGATTAGAACTTTCGATTTTCAACGCCTACACAATGATGAAGATATTCCACCCAACTAAGACCTTTCTTAATTTTCGAATGAATTTAGTTCGTCAGATGTTAGAATGACCCAGAGACACTTCATGGAGTACAATGCTGCTAGCAAAACATCAACTCATGGTATGCGGGGCTGTCGTGTTTGTTCGAAGAAAGGGAAATCTACAAGGACCAGCTTTTGTTGCAAAGATTGCAATGTTTCTCTCTGTGCTGTTCCTTGCTTTCAGCTCTATCACACTCGAGTGAATGCTGCTTGATGTGTAAATTAGGTCAAATTATCCGTTAATTTTAAGGGTTATTTTGAATTCGTTGGTTATTGTATTAGGATTATGAGAATGTGATAATTCATGTGATAATTTATTCATGCATGTCATATTTTTAGCTTTAATGTACTTTTGGCGTTCATTGAGATCTAAAATAAAATTATAATGATATTCAATAGATTTGCCATAAAAAGTCCTCCCATGGGAGGGTAATTGTCATTTTTTTCTTTAGACCTTGGTAACGACACCTTTAAACTGATTGAAAGCCCTTAGGAACGAATTTTCTTGTTTTAATTACACTCCATGGCTACTGATAACTGCTTACCCATCCCAAAGGGTTTTCCGGCTCCAAAGGGTCCCGTCGACCCTTACAGCCATTTAACTCCAACGTACGTAGACAAGAGCAGTTTTGAAAAACTGAGAGATCAAAGGGCCCATCATCCTAATTTAAAACCAGCTTCTTAATTAGAATACTTACAAGGGTCTTCTGGTTATTCAAAGCCGTCCATTTCAGCAAATCTCCACGAAACGGAAAGTGCTTACGGAGCTCAATCTCTTTGAGACACTCTTGTCTCGAAATCAAATCGAGTAATAGGGTCGTGTTGGCTGGGCTCTGTTCCGACAAATAAAAGTCGAAATTAATGTAGCTTAATTTTTTGACTCTATTTAAAACTTGCAAATCGTTCGGGGTGAGTGCGGGGAAAGTTGTTATAACACGCAGTTCATTTCCTTCCGTTAAATTGAAAAGTCTCGTTTTGATAGTCAATCTTTCAAGTCCAGTCGGGTTTTTTGTTAGCAACTTCAAAATGAAAGCGACTGCAAGTGAAATGGCATTCTTACTAGCCCAACTATTCATGAGCATCATCTTATGATCTTCTAATAGCTCCACTCTTAATATTTTTAGGTTTGGAAATGACGAGTTCCCGAAATGAGAACATGACGATATTGACGATGCTGAGATTGTTTCGTTTTGTGAGAACTTGTGGCATACACCCACATCGAGATCAAGTCGTTTGAGGTTTTGAAAGTTGTAGGCAACGGGGGATGGTAACTGATGCCATTGTGATTAGAGGTGAGGACTTATTTCGATCTTGAGTTCAGTGAGGGTTGTTGGACAAAGTTGGAGGAAAGCTTGTAAGGAATTTTATGACAAATCAGGAGGAATCGACATTCGTCGAATTAAGGTTGGATACTTGAAATTTGGAATCTGATAATCGAAATTCTTTTTAATTTTTAGTTTGACGATTCGAAGCTGGAGAATGTGTTGGAGCTGATCCTGAGGTGAATCCTCCTGGACTTTTACAGCATATTTGTAGTCGTTCTTGATATTCGAGGCCCATTGCTTGCACACGAGACGGAGCTTTCCGATTTCCGGTTGCGGGATTTTGTTGAAAATTTTTGTTCGAATCTGAAACGAATTGAAAGATCGTTGGACATTTAGATTGATATTAAGTATTCATTCCTGACGCCAACTAATTGTATATTAAATTTACTTGATTTGAAATAATAAATTCACAATTTACAATTGACAGATTTACGGCACTCTAACTATGATATGAGTACAGACTTTCAAATTATACACTTAGGTTATAAGAATGCCAGAAGGCAGGAATTTGGAATTTCTGCCTTTGGAAAATTAATAAATCATCTTAAATTCATCATCGACTTCCGAGATTATAATAATTTTCCTAAGTTTGTGGTTGAAAATTCTGATCCTAATTTAATTATATATTTAATTGTTAAATTAAAACCTTGTGATTAATTTTAATTACGAACAATGTGTAATTTTGAGATTTAAGAAATTGGCCATCAAAATAGTTTATATTCTTGACAGCAATTGCAATCAGAACAGTGCTGTAATATGTTAATAATAATATATGTAATTAGCACGAAATATGATACCTCTGGTACTAGCTGAAAAAGTGATTTCCAGGTGATGTTCTTGGTTCCTCATTCCGGTCCATTTCCGGTCAATTTTAAAGTCTTATTTTGTGACAAATGTTTCACTGTTTTTCGTGATGAAATTATAGTAACTTTCTTCATGTATGTTAAAACTCACAACTAACTACAAGTGATTGTCTAGCTGTAGAGTACAAATGGGCAAGAATCACAGATACTGTGACTAATGCTATAAGTCCAGTACAAAGGATCCCTGTCTTTTGAAGCATCCATTCACTACGGGAGCAAAAAATGTTTTTTTTACCAAAATGTAAAATGCACAGACAGTTACTTAATAATGCATAGTTATATGAATAATTTGTTTTTTTCTTCCGGCGTGATGATGGATGCACCAAAAGACAGGCTTCCTCTGTACTAGACTTGTTCTTCCAGTGAACCAATATTTGAATTTCAAATATTGGGTGTGTCATCACAGGTGGGCATACTGCAAGGAGCACAGGGATTCATCTGGAGAACCTAATCAGGGTCTCCATATTGGAGAACCTGATTAAATACTCCAGAATAAGGAGAACTACAGGCAAGGAGGCAAACTACAGAATATTTTTAATCTTGTGATCAATCGTCGTCACAAATCCGTGACCATGATCACTTTTTCATATCCCATTATTGAGGATATTGATCAAGTTGAGGTGAGTATTGCTCTAACGTGTAGGACTGCGCGGTTGCTTGGGGATGGCAGAGGGCACAGATGGGTAACGCTGTGTATCAAGTTTTACTGGTATTATGGATATGGTATTACTAGCCTATAATGCAATTGACCTCCAAGAAAAAATTGAAATTGTCAGGCAATACTTCAAAGATAATGATTTTGTAGTCAATTTAGATAAAACCAAGGTTGTAATGTTCAAGAAAGGCAACTACAAATGCAGAAAACCAAAGTTTTTCTGGGGTGACAGTGAGATTGAAATTGTAGATAAATATGTGTATTTAGGAGTACCATTCTACGGAAATATGTCATACAAAAATACTTGCAAAGATTTCATTAATAAAACTAAAACAGCTGAAAATCAACTCTTTGGAATTTACTACAGAGCCAAGATATTAAAATTAGAGAATAGAATTAAACTGTTTGACTCGCTAACAAAGTCAGTTCTATCATACTGTATGTATATTTGGGGAATTTCACAAATTGATGATATCTCTAAATATCAATGTAAGTACTTAAGGAAGCTATTCTATTTACCAAACTGTACACCAAAATGGTTCCTAATACTTGAGACTAACTGTATATCACTTGAGTTTAATTTAATAAAAAATGCTTTATACTTCTGGGTAAAAATTCTGAAAATGAATAAAAATAGCTTAATAAAACAATGTTACAACTCTGTTAAAAATAGAAGCACAAAATCGGAGTACAAATACAACTGGTACTGGGACTTAAAACATCTTCTGAATAATTACGGATGTCCTGATCCATTGGACCAAGAAGACATGATAAAAGTACAAATAGAAGTTAATACTGTATTAGGCAAAATTAGAACAAAAATGACTGAGGATCTCATTATTCGAATGCAGAAAAGTAAAATGTTACCAATGTATAAGAATATTAAAACACATGCTAAAACAGAAAATTATCTTAACTTTGAGCTACCATGGGAAACAATAAAACTCTGGACACAGATCAGATCTGGATTTCCCAGGTTTAGCATTGACAATAAAACAATTAATCTTAGAGGTATGGAAAATATTTACAACAATCTAATCGAATTTGAAAATACCTTGATCAAGGGAGAAAGCAAAAATTTGTTAACGAAAATCACAATGTATGTAAGAAAAGCTACTACAGTGAGGGATATAATACTAGAAAACTAAATGCCACATGTAAATAATTAATATAAATTATAAAAACTAGGATAAGCATATCATAACACATGAATGTATGAATGATTGTAAAGGCTTAGGCCATATCAATAGAAACAAATAAACCAACCAATACCAATACCAAAAGATAATTTATGGTTTCATCTAATTTCAGAATAATCGTCGTTTGCTTTCTAATTCCATCAAATTATAGTATTTTATTTTAAAGTTGTAGAGTATAAAGTCAATGATATGCCAAGATTGCTTGCCAACGGACGTTAAAACTGCGTTGTCAAGGAATCTTAATGTGACCATGCAACCTTATGTAATGTTTAAAACCCTATACTAAAAATGCCATAAACCGGATGCATTTAAAAATTGATATATCAGTTAGTTCTTAATCGAATTTTATAATGTTGGGTTTATAAATTGCAAAATTAAATTGACTACAATAATTTCAATTTTGTAGCACTCTAGTCAAATTACAAATAGGGTTAAGAACGATTTTAAAATTAAAAATCGAGTTTTAAGCATGAAGGAATGGTCTTTTTTCAATTCTGACCCCCACGCCCGACAACTACTCGTGATTTATCGATCGATGAAAAAAACCACGAGAGTTAATGTCAAAAGGTCACGGCTGAAGGTCGTTTAACATATTTCAAAAGTAGGTGCGAATGCATATCTAGCGTTCGCGAAAACCATCGTTGCTATGGTTTTTTATCGCCTCCCCTAGAAAAAATTCAGGGTCATATCCAAATACATACTGGAAACCATTCGTAATATATTTTAGGAACTGGTAATCCCGAGTTAAAAATAGCCTGTAGGAGAGACTTGGGATTTTGTACTCCATTTGTCGCCATTTCCGCTATTTTGGCTTTGACGATATCCGAAATTCGGGCAGTCGAAAGGACATACTTTCGTGAAAGATAGCATCAGATTAGAATATCATACTTAGATTATATTAGAATGCCTTTGAATATCCTTATTTTATTATTAGTAATATATTATGTCTATTTTGTGGATTCAGTTTTTATTATGTAAATTTTCAATATAAATTATGTTGATTTAAGACTTACTTATGCCAATGTAAGATTATGCCGTTTTCAATAAATGATTATGCAAGTTTCAATATTAATTATGTGGCATTAAATGGTACCCAAAAAAAATGAGGGAAACTCGTACAAAAGTGATTTTTAATCGGTTTTTGGGTTAGTATTTGGCGCATATCTCCCGAACTCTTCAGAGATATAACAATCTGGTTAGTGATAAAAACTTGCAATTAAATTGTTAACAAACATTTACATAATTTTTGCCACGTATACAATCATAAAGCATCTGAAAATAAAGAAAATCCGAAAAAACCCGATTTTTACCCGGTTTTCGGGTTTTATCTCAAAAGTTTTTGTTACATGCGCGGGTTTTTTGGCAGATTTGAAATCTACGCAAAATTTGCGATAAAATGATATATAATATGTCGATATTGAAAACAATGACCAAAACCATATGTAATCGTAGTAGGGTATACTAACGAAGTTGTCTGATTATCTGAAAATCAGATTTTTTCGGGTTTTTCTCATTTTAATGACGTGACGTGTTAGAGTAGGGTAAATGCGATTCTTTAAGTATTTTCGTGTTATTAGAAATTAAAATCTTTAACCAAATTTAACTCTTATGCGTTTTTGAGATATCTTCTTACAAGTGGAAACAAATACGGATTTTTAGCAACATTTATCCTGATGTTCGTAACCTCTGATTCGTTCGTATCGTTGAATCGACCCACCTTCCTGCCCCCGGCAGAGGCCCCGCCTGCAGGCACCTAAATGTAAAAAAGAATTATTGTATTTTGACTATTCGAGGCATATAAAGATAGAATACCGAGCTATGCTAGGTGAGTAGGGTAAGGTATCGAGCCATGCAAGGTAGGTAGGGGTAGGGTATCGAGCTATGCAAAGTGAGTAGTGGTAGAGCACTGAGCTATGCAAGGTAGGTAGAGGTAGATAGGGGTAGAATACTGAGCTATGCGAGGTAGGCAGGGTATGGTTGTGTGCCAGAGGTGGGTTGAGTCAGAAGAGGGCCGACTATCTTCTGGCTCAGCGCTAGAGGAGGTCAAAGGTCTCAACTCTTCTGACTCGAGCCAGAGGATCGTTTCGTTTGGACTTAGAAAATTTTATTTTATTATTTAATCCACCAAATTGAGCACCTACTGAGCATTTGTAATCAACATGGGTTTACCAAGTTAAAAAGACAACCAGACTTAACGATTATTAATGAAGATGATTATTGTCATCTTCCTAATTAGTTTCTAGTTCAAATGCTTTGTTTGTTAATTTGATAGACCCTTATAGGAGGTAAACCCTTATGGGGTTCGGATCCCTCAAAGGTCCGAATTATTCAGCAAAAAGTACACGTGGCAGATGTACAGACTGACGACAGTAAAGTTGTTGGGCCCGGCAGGAAATCTGCATATAAATTCTGAGATTATCTATAGTGGTTTGCAAATCTATTGCATTCCATTCAGATGGCCATTCCTTCCCCGTAATTTCATTTCTCCCTTTATCCTCTAGTCTCTATCTTAGAAATCCTAATCAGTTCTGGCTATCTCAGTTTCAGTAGTCGGTTTTCATTAGTAATCTATCCCGTCCTCGTTGTGAAAACGATGTGTAAATCATATCATCTCTGTAGGACCTAAAGCCATTGCAAAACAAATCATTAACTTTGATTGTCTTTTGAACTTGGTAAACCCATTTTGATTACAAATGCTCAATTGTTTTTCAATTTAGTGGATTAAACAATAAAATAAAATACAATTTTCTGAGTCCAAACAAAACGATCCTCTGGCTTGAGTCAGAAGAGGTGAGCCCTTTGCCCTCCTCTGGCTTTGAGCCAGAAGATAGTCGGCCCTCTTCTGACTCAACCCTCCTCTGGCACACAACCATACCCTGACTATTTAAAAAAAACATTTGGTATATAAACCAATTAGATTTTCTCGAACACTATTTTCATGTTACGCAATTTATATCAAACATTAAAATTTCTCAAAATTAGTTTAAATTTAGAAAATGATATAAAAACACTAAATATTGATTTGATTTTAAGACCAATACGATTTCCTCGGAAAATGTTTTAATGTTGGTCAGATGCAGTTAAAATGTAGTTTATCAATTCGTTTAAATCCAAATTAATGTTTTTAAATACGAACCCTAAATTGTTGTTCTGTATATAAAAAATGTAAATTCCTTTAAAATATGATTATTGTTTCCAAACGCTTTGATTTATATATCATTCTTGTTTTTAAATATCAATGTATCCATGGAAGCAGCCATGTTTCTCTTTGTATTGGTTCTGATCCGGCCTGCTTCTGGCACCTTTCAATTTGTCTTGATTTACATTGAACAAAAGGCCTAACGGACAGACGGACAGACGACCTGGTTGACATCATTAGCTCTATTTTCAATAGGCAAGCTAATAATTAGAACCCATGCGAGAACTGAAGCATACTTAAACTTTGACATTAACTGGGCTATAGTAATAGGGTACAACTTCGATCAAACTTACCTGGTATAACGACTAATAATAAAACCTATAATTCTAACGAAATAGAGCAAATATTCAAAAGTGATAAGAGCCCACTTTGCAAATCCTGTACCAACTCACAAACAGAAGACATCTACGCTATTTTATGTATATGCCCAGCATACAATTACTAGTTTAGTAAGAAATACTAGTTTTTCTAAGTTGAGGCAAAGAGTACATGGTGTTGGCCATGGTAACGGTTTCACCTTAGTATGCGTTCACCCCCCCCCCCCCCCTCGAAATCTTTGGGATGACCTACAGCCTCAGGGGTGCGTTGTATCGAAAAAATGCAAAGAATAAAAAAGGTGGAAAATTTAATTTGCCAGTGCCGTTTGATCTCGGAAGTTAATTTTTTTGATTTAAACACGCTAAACCATATAAGACTAAATTTTAAATCGCCGTTTTTTGGCCAAATCACTATGTTCGGACCAATAGCACAACCTTTTATTTTTTCTCGTATATTAAAAACTATACAATTTTTTTATTTAAAAAAAATCGGTTGAAAACCGACCAAGATATGCATGTTCAAAGTTTCCTTATAGGCAATATCATATAACTGCTATATCATATAGCCGTCGTTATAGTACCGGATATTAGCAGAGGCCAGAAACAGTAATAAGTACTTATCAAATCTCCCAAAAGAGATATCCTATCGCCCTAGTATCCTTAGAATCCCGCAGTTGCAGGCATTAAAGCGTTGTGACTAAATAAGAGGTATTTTAAGTAATAATAACCGAAAAACTGAAAATTTCAGAACTAAAGCTTCCGTATTTTATTCGTTTAACTACACCGTCTATTCGTCCGACGTCCGTGCTCTAACTCAGAACGGCTGAACTTTTTCAATTCTTTTTTCGAATACTTCATCATTAGGTCCTAGCCCAGCGCGAGTTTGAATTTGGACTAACTTGGACACACCCCTGCCCGCAAAAAATTAGAAATCAAACACCAAACATGTCTTTAACATGTATATCTCCACATGCACTCTGGAATTCATACATTTTCTATATGTCTAACACATGAATCTTCTACCTATTCAACTCATACTACCATATATTCAAGCACATACGGGACCGCCCCCACTCACACTGGGGGTGTGCCCGCACCAAATGGGGCAACTTGAGATTTCAATGCTAAATGACTCCTACATGCCTGTGACAGCCCCAATTGACACGGGACCACCCACACTAAAAGTGTGCCCGCGCCAGATAGGACAACTTGAGATTTCAATGCTAAATGACTCCTACATGCCAGTGACGGCTCCAATTGACACGGGACCACCCCCACCCACACTGACTGTGTGCCCGCGCCAGCTGGGACAACTTGAGATTTCAATGCTAAATGACTCTTACATGCCAGTGACACACCCAATAGACACGGGACCACCCCCACCCACACTGGGGGTGTGCCCCTACCAAATGGGCAACTTTAGATTTCAATGCTAAATGACTCCTACATGCCAGTGACGGCCCCAATTGACACGGGACCACCCCCACCAACACTGGGGGTGTGCCCGCACCAAATATGGCAACTTGAGATTTCAATGCTAAATGACTCCGACAGGACTGTGACAGCCCCAATTGACACGGGACCACCCCCACCCACACTGGGGGTGTGCCCGCCCCAAATAGGGCAACTTGAGATTTGAATGCTAAATGACTACTACATACCTGTGACGGCCCCAATTGACACTTGACCACCCCTACCCACACTGGGGGTGTGCCCGCACCAGATGGGACAACTTGAGATTTCAACGCTAAATAACACCTACAAGCCTGTGACGGCCCCAATTGACACGGGACCACCCACACCCACACCGGGGGTGTGCTCGCACCAGATGGGACAACTTGAGATTTCAATGCTAAATAACTCCTACATGCCAGCGACACCCCCAATTGACACGGGACCACCCCCACCCACACTGAAGGTGCGCCCGCGTCAAATGGGGCAACTTGAGATTTCAACAACGGTTTGTTTCGAATTCAAATAAAATTAACCTCCGCCCTCAAACACATTATAATGCATAATTCTTGAACGGGTTAACCAGGATCAATAGATTTTATAAACATGGTATTGAGCTCAAGACGAATAATGTGTTTTCAGTTGGGCCGAATCGGTTGCACCCCTGGGGGTTTGCCTATCTCCCCAATGTTAAATTATTATTTTGAAATTCTCCTGATAGACTATATATATCGATACCATTACTACTAGAATACATATAGTTACAACAAGAGCATTATATCAGTTACACCACCTAGATATAAACCTATTCCATCCATGTTATTTTTTTTTTCATTTTTCACCCATAGGCTATGGAAAACTTTTCTACTACAACTGCAGAGCCTAATATAGGCCCCGCCCACTTTTCTTCGCCCTATCCCTCCCATGTTCAATTTGTTTTTCAATTTTCACCTATGGTCTATGGATAACTATTTTGTGAAATCTGCACATCATAATTTAGGCCGAATGCACTTAAACATTATAAACTTATATATTACTACCATATGAATTATTTTTCACATCGTTACATCTTAAAGTTTACAACACTTCGTTACATTAATTACAAGAATTTATTGCGTATGTCTTTAAATAAAAGGCCCCTGTATTTGGATCCTCTTACATATCCTTGATCCGCGTACATATACTCTTCAAATTGAAATAAAATACATTGTAAAGTAGCTGATGCCATTATATAAATACTAACCGAATTTTAAATAAGCCCCTTTCACTTAAAACAATTAAATAAACTACAGCTAAAAAGAGACTTCTAAGTTGAGTCACTCTCAAAAGAAGAAAACAAGAACAATCTTCAAGTTTTTTAAATACTTCTGTTTCTGAAACTACATTTGCCTCAATATGGGCCTCGATCCAGAAGGAGACATTGTAAATACCTAATAATAATAAACCGTTTAAACGCACATCAAATAAAACGTTGTAAACGTTAACGGCAGCTCGCAAAATTAATATATATTTTTGTTCAATATTACTTGAAATCGTGTTGGTTTAAATATAACAATCAAAACTATTAAAAATCAATTGTAAAAGATCAAAATATCATAGTTTACATTCACCTAGACGATCGATTCTTAATCCCAAAACTTTAGTAATTGTTCTATGGCCAATTGATTTACATCCACAATATTATACTATGAGCTATGACATATGAGACGATAAAAATAGTTTCCATAGCAAATATTTGAAGAAACTGCATATTTGAGAATTGTCCTAAACTACATTGAATACAACTGTTTCCCAATGTGTCCATCCACTTTGCTATTTCAACCTGTACAATTTCGTTACAAATTATTTTATTGTTTCACAATTGCAGTTAAAATCAATTTTATCAATTTGTTTAAATCCCAAATACGGATTTTAAATGATAGATTCAATTTTTGGATCAATTTCAACAGTTCATGAAACAATATTATGAAATGTCTCAATTAAGGCTTTTACGAACCTTAGATTGTTGTTTTGCATATAAAATACGTAAATTCCTTTAAAATTGGATTATTGTTTCAAAACGTATTGATCTATATATATCATTCCTGTTTCCAGACACGTCGATTTAATTACATATTTAAAGCAATAGAAATTCTTTAAAAAACATTTTATATATAAACCAATACGATTTCCTCGAAAACCATTTTCATGTTGCCCAATTCATATCAAATCTAAAAAAAATTCAAAATTGTTTTTAATTTAGATAAAAGGATAAAAATCATATATACAAATTTGGTATTAAAACCAATACAATTATGCTGAAACTTAATTCTCTGTTCGGAATTTGATAAACACTAGCGAATATTATGCTTCCATTTCCAAAAAATTGTATTGGTTCTAATCCGGCCTGCTTCTAGGTTGTTTAATTTTGTCTTGATTTACATTAACAAAAACGACGGACACACGGACGGACTTCATTAGCTCTAAACCTATTTTTAATAGGCGAGCTAATAAGGGTGAAATTCCACGACACGGACAAAGTTTTGTACAAGAATCTCAGAGTTCCCCAACCATTAAGTAAGGTCGCGCACATAATCGACGTGTTAGAGAACGTGCGCCGTGCCGGTGCCGTACCACCATTACCCGTCACTACTACTTTTTAACGACTAATGCTGTGATCTTAATCTAACCTCCTTGTAAGGGTATCACTTTAAGTAAATAAATAACATGGTGTTGGCGCTTTTTTAACATTGTGGTAGATTAGCAAAACGCAAAGAGTGTGAACAATTTGACCCAACTTCGAACTGAAAGTGTGTTAGAATCCATAAATTGCATTTTCGAAAAAACAATTTGAACAACTTGAGCCATTTTTAGTTAGAGCACGGACGGACAAACCAATGCAAACCATAAAAAGTTTGCACCTTTTAATAAACCGATGTAGCGGTTGTAACCAAGTGTTGAAAACATCAGGTTTAGCACTTTCACACTTTGATGTCAGTAGCAGTGGTCTCAAATATATGTCAAAGATGTTCTATAACTAACAGGAATCGTTTAAGACGCATATCCCAATTTCCTCCAAAATCCCGTGTTTTATACAGATACAAATTTGTGAACCGGACAACCACCAACTAACGGTTTAATTAAAAACCTATCCAAGCAACCATAAAGGGCCCGATGGCTATACCCCCTCATTTTATACCCATAAATTTGTATGTATTTCATACCCATTCCCTTGGCATTACCTTTGGATGACCCCTACAAGTCAACCAATCAACCAATTTGTACCATCCTCGCACTTGGCCTGGCAATTATCGCTGCGACATGAATAACGGTCAGACAAGTGCATCCATATAATCCCTAACCCACGGACTAAAACTACAGCATTTTTTCGATTCTATCCAAAAGTAAATAGGAAATTAACATGTTAGAACAACAAAATAGCAGTGCGATAGATCCATCGTTCTGTTATTGCTCGCTTACTTCATTGCCTTATACAAAATAGTATAACAAGATATTCAAAAGATTAAACTACGAGTTGGGTCCGCCACTCATAAAATAAACCCAGAAAATGTATTTTCAAAATGAAACAATTTAAATGTAACCGAATTCTACTAACACTACAATATATGCAGCCTTTCTACAAGAGTGTAGCTCATTAACTCATCATCGATTTTTTAAATCTTTTGGGTATGACGATGTACGCTATTTCAATCTTTTGGAGATAAGGACAACGAAAACAATCAATTTAGGTAGTCTTATCTCAGAGTTTTTCGTTTCTCACCTCTCTAGTGCTGATGATGCATTAAACCATACGATAGAGCGATATAAGGGATGTTCAGTAACAAAATTAGATTAGTAGTTTTAAGACTGGTAACTATCGAAGAAATACACTGTAATATGGCCACTCATTATTTTCATAAAACCGATACTTCGCTCCTATTATTTTTAAATCCCATCAGTTTTGACATGTACCTAAGGGTAAGTAGGGTGAACGTGTTCGTATTGGGCTTGCATAAATATTTCAATGAATATGTAATTAATTGTTAAAGACACACTGATCATTTCTCGTGTTTTCCTTACTACCAAAGAGTGCCTAATAAATCCTTAACTTTTAATTATGAACTAAACATTAGTAACTTTTACTATTTGAACTATGTTTGGCGGAAATATTTTAAATTCGTTATTAGAAAATGTTTAAAATCCGTCTATCTTTAAAAACTAGTCTGTCTTCATCGCTTGAATAACAAAGGATGTTATTCTATAAAATCTAAGAGTAAGGTACATTTTAAAGTGGTACGAGAGAGAGAGGCCCATATTGAGGCAAATGTGGTTTCAGAAACAGAAGTGTTTAAAAAACTTGAAGGTTATTCTTGTTTTATTCTTTTGAGAGCGACTCAACTTAGAAGTCTCTTTTTAGCTGTAGTTTATTTAATTGTTTTAAGTGAAAGGGGCTTATCGAATAACCCGTAAGTAGTTATTTATTGGCATTATCAGCTACTTTACAAAGCATTTTATTTCAATTTGAAGAAGAAGAAGTAGAGCTATCCCACTCCTGGCAAGGAGTGTGATACCTCTTCTGTGACGTTGCATGGAAACCGGCCAATCTAAATGGCCCCTGCCCAACTTTTCTTGGCCTTCCCAACATTCTTGTTATCTATAAGTTTATATTGTTTATGCGCATGGGGCCAAATTATGATCTGTAGTCACCATAAAGATTGTTCTTGTTTTCTTCTTTTGAGAGCGACTCAACTTAGAAGTCTCTTTTTAGCTGTAGTTTATACGGATGGCTTTGTAATCCCAAATAATCGTGTTGATTATATGGAATTCATTAAAGAACTAAACATAGATAAGCTTAAAGCCTGTGCGCGATTTATAAACAAAGCCATTGTTATAAGAGAAATTCAACAAGAAAATGTGGACTAATAATAATTTAACTACCCACTAAGACTAAGATACGAAAACAAAATAATATGTGCATTTCCATTGATTGTAAAGGCTACGGCCACATCATTTAGTTAATAAAAACCTATTGCTACTACTAATTGAATTATATTATTCGTTTTATTGAAATTGATAATAATTGACTTTCTCTACAACTTGTCAAAATCTATGCATATTTTAACATCGAATAATGTAAAGTTAGAAATAAGTAGTTGTCATTGCAAAGTTGTCTAACAGCAATACCATAACCATAGTAAACAGATACATAAAAAGATGTTCAATAATGTTGTAGTAATCACAAAATCTAAAAATAGTTTGATGTCTGTCAGGAACTGCAAGTACCTGAAACTATATCAATTATGAATTAACATCGATTAACTCATATTCTTACAGCATGAAGGGCATCTCCTTTCTCCATTTTCACCAAATCAATTCGAAACTGCTCACACCAAATATTTGTCAAAATGATCTCCGGAAAAAATTGAGAGGGCTTATACGATACGAGTTTAATTCTCTGATCCTTGACTAGGTCCTTCAAACGAATTCCTCGAGACGGTACTTCAGACTCATCGTGAAGAATTGGTTTAGCACAGTTATAGGTAACCCCATCGTCGCCAACAACTAGACATCCTAAAGGACCTAATAAAGCTGCGCCAGATGTTGCAGCTGATGACAGTGATGACACTGCAGCGGATATAGAAGTAACACCTACGATATAAAACAACAAACGAATTTAAAAATTTAATGTATTTCCTGATCGGGTCCACAAAATATACAAGTAACTACAGTTGCAAACAATTATTTACCTGTAGCTGCTGAACCACCTACAACAGCACTGGCACCAGTTGCTGCGGTCCCACCAACAGCAGTTCCAGAAATTGCTCCAGTTACAGCACCAGCTCCTGCAGCGGTGGCTATCGAAGTCGCTGATGTTATTCCTGCGGTTTTGGCTAATACCACACCAGTACATACACCCGTAGATGCAGCTGATTGTAAGGCACCCGCTGTTACTGCTGTGGCAGTTGCATGTGCTATAACTGCAGCTGTAGCTTCGGGAGCAGCAGCTGCGGCAGCTGCAGTGGCTGCTGCAGTTCCAGCCGTAGTTACAATTCCAACAGCTAATCCAATGGAGACAACCATACCTGAGCAGTTATTTGACTCTAAACTTTAAATTCAATTTGTACAAAATCAAAGAAATGCTGCTTGGTTTTATAGTGTGTTGGATGACTGAAAATTATTATTGATAGGTAGAAAAGATTACCACACGACGAGATGACGTAGTTTTATTCCTTTGAAAAAGAATCTGTCCCCTTTGTTATCTAAAATTTCATGAAATTCAATTTTGATATTTCATCAGCTTCCAAGGTCCATTTAAATCTGAATGCTTTCTGCGTGCAACGACGACCGGAGTTTAGTACCCTGCATTTGCATAGGATTTAATCAACAACACAATTTTATAATACAGTTACTTGAGCTTAAATCAAGAATGACAGCAACTACCATAAAATTATCATTGTTCTACTTTATCTTATCAAGACTTAAATGCAAATAAATGGACTGAAACCGTATGAAACAAAAAGATGGCGTATTTTATTTCTTTGATAAAAAATCTGCCCCTTTGTTATCTAAAATTTTATGAAATTCAATTTTGATGTTTCATCAGCTTCCAAGGTCCATTTAAATCTGAATGCTTTCTGCGTGCAACGATGACGGAGTTTAGTACCCTGCATTTGCATAGGATTTAATCAACAACATAATTTTATAATACAGTTACTTGAGCTTAAATCAAGAATGACAGCAACTACCATAAAATTATCATTGTTCGACTTTATCTTATCAAGAATTAAATGAAAATAAATGGACTGAAACCGTATGAAACAAAAAGATGGCGTATTTTATTTCTTTGATAAAAAATCTGCCCCTTTGTTATATAGTATTAGAGTATATATAATTTCATGAAATTCAACTTTGATGTTTCGTCAGCTTCCAAGGTCAATTGAAATGCATTCTGTCTGCAATAACCGGAGATCAGTACTCAGAATTTGTATAGGATTTCATCAACAACATAATTTTATATTTCAGTTACTTGTATAATGACAAGAGATTAACAAGTTAACAATGAATATTATTTCAGCACATTGAATATTTAGATTGATTTATTGCAGCTATGCTACAGCAAAGATAATAAAAAACGTATTGGCTGCATACTCTCATGATGACTTGGAGAGTATTAAATTAGCATGGCCACCCTTAGCTAGCATAGCAAAAGGCGCAAGTGCCTTTCAGAGGGAAACGTTATGCTAATTTGATTGAAATGCATACAGCTGACATTTAGCACTAAAAATATTTACTAATGCGCTCTTGTATTAAAAGCACACGAAAGCGATAAAATTATTTGTTTTCTTTGGTTTGTTGTAATTATACAAGGTTTCCCAGCCAAAAGTATACAACTTTGAAGATTAATAAAACGTTGTAAACGTTAACGACAGCTCACACAATTCGTATAGATTGTTGCTCAATATTACTTGAAATCGTGTTGACTTAAATATAAAAAAAATATCAGGTTTTACGTCCCATTTTACCCTGAGAGTGTTGAGACAGGTTTTGTTTATCTTCTCTGTTAATGGATCACGGGCTCCGCATTTCGCGGGCTTGACTTTAATTGGGGGGAGGAGAGACCGGTCCTGAATCAAAACTATCAAAAATCGATTGTAAGAAATCAAAATATCATAATTTACGTTCACCTTTAGCTTTAGCACCTGTTCTATGATTAATTGATTAACATCCACAAGAATACGCTATGACACGATAAAGATAGTTTCCATAACAAATATGTGAAAAACTGAGAATTAGAGAATTATTCCAAAATAAATTGACTACAATATTACAATATGACTGCTTTCAAAAATATACTATATATTACTGTTTCCCTATGTGTCAATTCCCTTTGCTAATTAAACTTGTTCAATTTCGTTAATAATTATTTTATTGTTTGAAAAATCCAGTTAAAACCTAGTTTGCTTAAATTCAAAACACTGTTTTTAAATTAAAGAATTCTATTTTGCATCAATTTGGAGAGATCATGAAACAATATTATGAAATGTTTCAATGTAAGCTTTTATGATTCCCAAATTGTTGTTCTGTACATAAAATATGTAAATACTTTTAAAATGTAATTATTGTTCCAAAACGTATTCATTTACATATATTATTCCTGTTTCTAAATAGGACGATTTAATTACTTATTTATAGCAATAGAAATTCTTTATAAAACATTTGGTATATAAGCCAAAACGATTTCCTCGAAACCCATTTTCATGTTGCACAATTCATATCAAACCTCAAATTTTTTTTTAATTGTTTTGATTTATATATGATTCCTATTTTGCTTTGCAATTCAATACTGCTGTTTCAAATGTTTTAATTCATTTGGCTATATAAAGAAGAACAATTACAATGTAAATGTTCTTGGTGTTCAACATTTAATACCAACATTCAAGATTTTGATTGTTTCTCTTTTTCTTCATTTATTTCGGAACAATCGACGGCCAGACGAACAGACGGACTCCGTTGAAGTCATAAGCTCTAACCCTATTTTCGATAGGCGAGCTAATAATTAAAAAACTGGCACTACTAAAAAGTTTTGTAATTAATAATATTAAAAGTTGTATACATTTGGCTGGGAAACCCGGTGGTGTTGAAATGCATCTGGATGGAATAAAATTGCGAGTAAGTTGGCTTAGAGTTGGTATTGGGTTGCAAAATCGAAAAGCGATTAGAGGCTTGCGGGGGTATTAAGTATTTTGGATGGATGGTTAATCACGCAAAACAACGTTGGCAACACTTTATTAATTCAAATTGCATCATGCAATCTCGGACTCCTAAACAAGGTGCGAGTCAGTTAGATTATTCGACGTATTATGGACTATGGACCGACTACGATCGAATTATTTGGATTGAACATAAGGGCCAATCTTAATTGCATATGCTTTGTACGTATGAAACTACTTAATGCATCAATACAACAGGCTACATGGATTACGAATCTATACAAAACAGTTAATAAATATACAATTGCAGTCATCATGTTCTGTTATCTTATCGATTTATTAAGATAATAAGATTTAATTAAATCTATATAATGATGTGTTACAACGGAATATATTATTATTTATTTGCTGTCAAGCACGAAATATGTCGT
This sequence comes from Desoria tigrina, assembly GCA_906901685.1. NCBI lineage: Eukaryota > Metazoa > Arthropoda > Collembola > Entomobryomorpha > Isotomidae > Desoria > Desoria tigrina. The sequence continues at coordinate 431,827 of CAJQTU010000028.1, forward strand.
TTTCATTTAAAATCACAAATTTAAATTTGTTTTTGTAGCACATATCACAACGGTTTCATGTGATTTGTTAAGTGATTGAAAAACGCTACTTTACATCTATTAAATCCAACTCAGCATCCAGCATGATGTTGCCAATTCAAAAGAAAACAAAGGCTGAGCCCCAAATCTGTAAGTTCAAATAATTACTACATTGAAAAAGACAAGGAGAAACCTTTCGAGGCTCAGAAAAGAGATGTCACAAAGCCGTATCTCCGATTGATTTGAATATTTTCACTATATTTATTGTGTCCAATGTTTAGCCATTTTTTAAACATATCACACTTAAAATTTTGCATGCGTTGTAGATTCATTACAACAATATTGAAGTCAATCAGAAATTCGACTTTGTGACAATTCCTTTGTCAGTAATAATAACAACCGCAATAAAATAAAGTAGCATACACACTAGCTTTAACTCTCAAGATATAACTGCACTCATAAATGCAAGCCTAGATTTATTGACACGTACTAGACTACTGTCAATAAAAGCTAAATTATTGTTCAAAAGGAACTGTTAAATATGAGTGGAGTCAGAAGATCGCGATAGCATAATTAATTTGCCACAACACGAAAATTGATATCAACTCATTAATAAATCATGTATGAGAATTAATAAATCCTCATATAATATATTTACATATAACATGATCCAAAGCGATTACAAAAATAATAAAGGCAACTATGCATATGTATTTTGGTTTGGATTTTAGAATTATGAAAAGTGTGTATCAATATCAAAATTATGAATTATAATTTCTAATGTGAAAATTTTCAGGATCTGTAAGAAATAGTGTGTATATTTTGACATATAATAAAAGTAAATGTATAGGTTAAATTCTAATTTGTATTGACATTTGACACCTCTTGATATGCTTAGAGTGCTTAGGGATCATTTCAGTTTAATCCTTAAAATAAATTTGGAAGAATTGAACCATAAAGAAGAATAGCATAGCTCATTAAAAATGTTAGTTTAAATATTAGCAACTGTAGTTTTAAAATAAAATTGAAAATCCTACGGGTTCTGAGCACCTAAAAACTCATCATGTTATGATTGCAGATCGTCAACAATCTCAGAAGATATCGTCACTATCGAACACAGAAACTGTAATAACGATGCCACAACTCGGTACAGAAATTTCAGGAGTAGCGTGCGCTGCTGTTCTTGCAGTCGCAACTCAGTTTTTGGCAAACAAAGCCAAAAAACCTCTTGGTAAGTTGTGAAATGTTCAAATATTTTAATTCTATGTTATGAGTAAATGAGATCAAATTCCATGATTTCACAATAAGTTATTTGACTGAAACAGGGCTTTTTAGTAAATAGCTTGACATGCGTCATATCACGAATGCGTAAAGGTTAAAAATATGTATATGGTAATACATTTTTGCTATTAGATTGTAAATTCGATACCTGTTTTTTGCTAAATAATACTGTCTTATTAACCAGCCGTGCAAACAAAAATAAAACTTCAATCATAAAAAAAGTCAAAGAAATGCTTCGTCTTTCGCAAATTCATTAAATATAAACGTAGGTCCAATACTTAAAAACCTAAACAATTTAAATTAATCTACGATTAAAAACACTTGACGCAAATAACCAATCCGTCTGTCTGTCGCTCGGCGCGATAACTGTCGCACGGCTCGACGCACGGAAACTAAATTCTGCGCACACAGTTTCGTGGATTTTAATTTTCGTATCATGTTGGCCGTAGTTACGGCAATTTTCTCCTAGTATCCCATAATGACCTCAGTAAGGGAACAACTAATCGACAGCGCTTAGACGGTAAACCGTGGGATATTTGAATATATATCTCCAACGAGCTAAAACGAGTACAATCTCATAACAAATGTACCACACCTACGATTCAAAAATTTCGAAAATCAAACTACAATTCACTTGTTTACAGGCGGTCCAAAGTAGCAATCGTGGTTATTTTTTCTAGGGGAGGCGAAAAAATAACCATAGCAACGATGGTTATCGCAACCCTAAATATGCATTCACCCCTACCCCCAAGATTTTGAGACGGCTCTACAGCCAAAACCCTTGCACCTAGACACTTCCGGTTTTTTTCATCGATCGATAAATGAAAGATAGTAGGGTGGGAGAGCTGTCAAAATTGAAAAAATTGATTCCTTCAGGCTCAAAACTTGATTTTTAATTTTAAAATAGCCCCTTACCCTATTCATACTTAGAACACGAAACCAGGACGTTAAAATTATTATAGATAATTTAATTAGCAATTTTATGGTACCAAATGTTTTCAATTTGCGTAAATACTTTTTGAGATATGATTTTTTAAAGAAGTTCAGTTTTGGACGATTTTTGAATTTCCCAATAAGGCTTAAATACGTAATGCATTCGATTTAATGTGCTGTTGCTTGGTTACCATCGATTTAAAATCTCAATAAAGCAATAAACCGTTGCAAACGCACATCAAAAATAGCGAAACCCCACGAGCAAGACGTCAAAAACGTTTAACATTGTTGTCTAACACGTTAGCGAGGTATTATTGAAAAATCTCACACTCACCCAACCATAGATGAAAGTCGTATACATCGTTAAATGGCACGTAAAAGTATCTTTTCAGCGATATAGCACACATATGCTAACTGGATGTGGGGACAGTGGTGGTGGTTTTTAAACATGGGGGTAGATTGGTAAAACCGAGAGGGTGTGACCGATATAACCCAATTTCTAACTGAACGGAACCATGGGCCCGTAGAATACATATTTGAAGAGAAAATTTGAAAAAGTTCTACCGTTTGCCAGTTTGATTACCAACGGAAGGACAGACAAACAGACAACGTGAACCCATTAAAGGGTTGGTTAGGTTAGATTAGGAGAGGAAAGAGTGCATATTAAGCACATTTGTATTCCAAGTCAGAATGTAGTATTTGTACCATAATGTAAAGCCAAATACGTCGTTGAAAATGCATGCTTGACAGTACCTGTCCAATGATGTATATACATCATTGGACAGATATTAGATATTAGAGGTTGCAATATGAAAAAATTGACCTTTGATCTTCAACACAATAAACGAAATTGCCCTCCTCATGAAGTTATTAAAAGTAATATGCTATAAATATGGGTGCAACGACGAATCTTTGCCCTGTGTCCTAATAAAAAATGTTCCAAAATCTCTACGATTTCGAGTACACAGTATAAAAAGAAACCCAGCTAAAAACTTAGTTTCAATATATTTATATTTAAACTGCTGTGCGGAAAAATTTGAAATATACTAACAACTAATTAAAGTCTATCAATCAATCTATTAAAATATCACTAAAAAGAATAAAATAAAAAACCCCCCAAGGGGGGAAATTGTTTCTAGGGGAGGGTGCACCAAAAAGAATAAAACAAGATTGTTATAGCTTTGAAGTTATTATTTAAATATTAGTATATTATTTTGATTAATTTGTTTATTCAAAAGTATAACAATATCGTCGACCCGGCCGGCAGGGGCCAATTCATTACCTCGTCATTTTACGAGTGGTTAACATTTAGGACTAATTTGAAAGTGTCAATTAGATTAAATGTGAAAGCTAAGTCAATGGTATTAATACGATAGGTTGGATTTTAAAATAGCTTCAATATTACAAGTTCTAAACTTCTTACTTAAAGCTGATTGTAAGTGTTTTATAGAATTTAATGACATTTAAAACAAAGTTTGGAGTAGATAAAAATAAAAATATCTTTGAATTATCTTGAATTATAATTAATAATAATAATTCTGTGTATGAAATTTGAGTTCTCGAGTTAATTTAAGTAGAATATAATTCTAGACTTAATTTAAGTCAGCTTTTAAATTACCACTCGTTTTTATCGATACTAAACCGTTTAGATATCTAATTGCTAGATACAACACCATTGAAAGGGAATTAAATTACGAATTCACTATGGGTCAAATTTTACAGGTATATGATTTTTTTGAATGTCAAAGTGGTAGAAGACAAAGCCTTAGCATGGTTAGCATATAAAATTAAATGACCAAAAACCGTACGTAGGTTCTCAAAAATAAATAAGCCGTTGAAAACGCATCTAATGATGAAATCTTGATCCAAAAAACCAGACGTCACATAACATTCTACGTTTTGGTCCGATACAGTTACGACGCTTTAATAAAATATCGCATATTTAGTATTTAGTATACGCTACTACGATTACATAAGGATTTGGTCATAGTTTTCAATATCGACATATTATATATCATTTTGTCGCAAATTTTTCGTAGATTCCGAATCTGCAAACAAAACCCGCGAATGTAACAAAAACTTTCAAGATAAAACCCGAAAACCGGGTAAAAATCGGGTTTTTTTGGATTTTATTTATTTTTAGGTGCTTTATGATTGTATACGTGGACAAAATGATGTAACTGTTTGTTAACAATTTAATTACGAGTTTTTATCACTAACCAGATTGTCATATCTCCGAAGCGTTCGTGAGAAATTCGCCAAATACTAACCCAAAAACCGATTAAAAATCAGTTTTGTACGAGTTTTCCCCATTTTTTATCATGGTATTTTACACGTTGATTTTTGTAACATTCGATTGTTGTTATATTGTCTTAATTTTCGCCTCGTATACTGAGCAATATAGCATTGAACTCCCCACTTCGCTGCCCCCGGCAGGGTCCCCGCCGGCAGGCGCCAAAATGTAAAAAAAATACCGTTGATTAAGGTTAGGAAGATAGGATTAGGGTAGGATACCGAGGTATGCGAGGTATGTAGGGGTAGGATGCCGAGTTATGCGAGGTAGATAGGGGTAGGAGTAGGACACCGAGCTATGCGAGGTAGGTAGGGGAGGGACACCGATCTATGTGAGGTAGGTAGAGGTAGGATACCGAGCTATGCGAGGTAGGTAGGGGTAGTATACCGAGCTATGCGAGGTAGGTAGGGGTAGTATACCGAGCTATGCGAGGTAGGTAGGGGTAGTATTCCGAGCTATGCGAGGTAGGTAGGGGTAGGATACCGAGCTATGCGAGGTAGGTAGGGGTAGGATACCGAGCTATGCGAGGTAGGTAGGGGTAGGATACCGAGCTATGCGAGGTAGGTAGGGGTAGGATACCGAGCCATGCTAGGTAGGTAGGGGTAGGATACCGAGCCATGCGAGGTATGTATGGGTAGGTATGGGTAGGATAACGAGCTATGCGAGGTAAGTAGGGTTAGGATACCGAGCTATGCAAGGTAGTTAGGGGTAGTTAGGGGTAGGATATCGAGCTATGCAAGGTAGGTAGGGGTAGGATACCGAGCTAAGCGAGGTAGGTAGGTAGGGGTGGGATACCGTGGTATTCGATGTAGATAGGGGTAGGTATTTGAACTCATGCATCGAATTGTACCGTTGCTGGGCCTCCGGCAAAACTAAATGGCCCCTGCCCACTATTCGTGGCCTCCCCACCAGTCTTGTTCCTCATACAATTAAGGTAATTCTGATACATCGTTGAATAGTTCTTGCCATTTTCTAGCCGAGTATAAATGGTATTCTGTGTTTCGATAAGTGTTTTCAAAAATTATTCGTGCCGTAGAATAACATTACATACGTAATTTGGGATTTGAATGTTATTATGATGTATTAGTTATATGAATATTCTCTATCATATAACTTTTGAAAGTAACATATATGTTTGTATTTTGACCTTTTTGATTTTCTCCCACGACAAAAGACGTAACCACCTCTCCAAATTATATACAGCATTGAATATTAATTGATAATATTTTTCCGTCAATTATCACACCAAATAGTGTTTCTATTTCTTAAATGTTGATTCCTTTTAGAAGATTTTTGAGTTTTTAGATCTTTATTGTTTTAACGAAAAAATTAAAAACTTTAACCGTTTATGAGTTCCCACGCACTGCAGCCATTTGCACATATCTGCGGTATCGCTTCAGATTCTAGGCGTTTTGCAATATGAAAACGCATTGTAAGTCAGTAAGTTCCCCTCGCATTTTTACCCCTGACGGCCGGGTGGGCGATATTGTTGTACTTTTAAATAAACAAATTAATCAAAATAATATACTAATATTTAAATAATAACTTCAAAGCTATAACAATCTTGTTTTATTCTTTTTGGTGCACCCTCCCCTAGAAACACTTTTCCCCCTTGGGGGTTTTTTTATTTATTTTCATATAACAAAAATTCAAACTTTTTGAGATTTTAAGTCCACTCTTAATAACTCCACTGGCTTGTTAGATTAGAATGCATTTGTATGTGTTACTTTTGTCTCTATTTACATTGACAAAAAGAGCGGACAGACAGCCAGACCGAGTCTTTGGTATCATTAGCTCTCAATTTATTTTTAATTGGCGAGCTAATCAACTTGGTTCATTTTATTTCAGAGATCCAAACTTGCAGCAATGAGAAAGTACTTGATAAATTTGACATTTTAAGCGCTTGTCAATACATTGCTGAAGATGACAAGGTAATGACGGGCACAACGGAATTCAAAGGTGCATTGTGTTCGGGTGTTGGAGCTATGATCGGTGGTGCTTTAATGGGACTAAACGGAATATCTATGGGTTTGGCCATGTTTTTAATTATTGGTAATTTTAAGCAAATTATTGATTCTTGTTTCTCATTTTAAGGTGGTTCATTGGGTTCATTGGTTGGGTTTCATATGTCAAAGCCCTTCAAACCGCTTTTGGAAGTTATAAATGAGATGAGCAAAGATGACCGGATCAAACTTTTGGAACATATGAAAGAGGAAATACAAAAATTGATGATCAATGATTCGATTCATTTGATGAAGATCATTGCTGATCCCAGTAATGCCGTTCGTGGATTGATTGCTAATGCTTTGCGTGAATATTTGTTAGTTAATTTTGGTAGAGATTGATTTAAATAAATTAAGATTTGGTTTTAGGCCCTGATCACATCCTGAAAAATAGCAATGCTAAACACAATAAGACGATCTAATTGTTCACAACCGTTCCCAAATTCTTTGAATTTTAAGCTGTTTAATGATCTATTCTGTTGGTGTATTCCTTTTTGTATAACTTGTCAAAAACTTTGTGGGTTCAAGAGCCGAGCATTTGATGACGTCGTCATATTTCATGAAATGAAAATAATTCATATCATATCACAATGCTCCAGATATAATTTTAAACAAGAAGTTATCTGACGACGTCATCAAATTCACGGCCTTTGGACCCGCGAAGTTCTTGGACAAGTTATAACAAAGAGAACAGTCGCAATAAATATTTAAAAAAAAATTGATTAAATGTGTAAAACTAATGATCGCAATATCTTAAAATACGTATCCTAAAATACAAAATGTGAAAAAATAAAACTCTACAAATACATAGATTGTTTGACATTGATTTAATTTATATCTAAAAGTGGTACTTACGATATTACATTTGAACCGGGGTAACTATAGTAAATAAATTCATATTCTTGTACATATATTAACCAAAATTCTAAAAAGATGCTTCTCCAACCAAGTATGAAGGTCTAAACGTTTTCAACGCTCGTAAAAATATAGTTCAACTGAAATCAAAGTTGATATTTCAATATTAACAAGGGAACCTCCTTATCTTCAAAATTTGAATTAAAATGGTATATAATTTGTCGGTATTCAAACATGACTTTATTGAAAAGCTACTAAATGTTGGGGAGGGACCAGAGATTTTCGCCGAGGCCCATCAACTATACGTGAGTTCAATTTGGATATCCTAATAATATATACGATTTAAAATTAGGTTACCCCAATCAATATATAAGAGAAAGTATAAAAAAAATTGCTTGCCTCCAACAGAATATTTTGGGATCAAATTCCATAGAATATAAATCAATATTTAAGAGAAAGTATAAGAAAATTTGCTTGCTACCAACAGAATATTTTTGGATCAAATTCCATACAACATAAATCAATATTTAAGAGAAGGTATAAGTAAATTTGCTTGCTTCCAACAGAATGGTTTTGGATCAAAGGAGGGTACCGGATTTCAAGCCTTTTTAGGTCACTGAAAAAAAACTATGATGCCACGCATGAATTTTATCAAAATTTTGAGACATAATTATAACACTCCGTCTATCATCTATGAAAATTTGGCAATCGGTACACTGCCTTTGACGAATTTATTACAATTCTACTGAACCTGTTTTAACATTGGACGGAATAGGACATTCGAGAAAAATCCAATTATGGACTACTTGCCACACGGCAATTTTCTTGAAACACCAGCAGCTTCATGTTTAGCTTATTTAAACTTAACTTACAAAAAAAAAGGGAAAAGTGTTTCTAGGGGAGGGTGCACCAAAAAGAATAAAACAAGATTGTCTGAATTTTCTAGTTACGATTTAAATACTTAATTTTAACAAATGTGTCCATTTCAAATTATAATAATACCTTCAACCCGGCCGTCAGGGGGGTAAAATAAATAGGGGAAAAGAAAATCAAATCAAATCAATCGATCAAATCAAATGGTGGATAGATAAGCGTTATGAAAAGTTTCTATTTTTAAATAATAGTAACTTCACGCTTCCAACATACTGTGAAGTCACGTCCACAACTATACTCCATAGTTTTGGAAATATGAGAATTATTGATCTAACTGATTGTTTATTGATTTGGATTACTTGTTTAACGTGACGGTAAATGACGTTACACATGTTTGGACGTTAGTATCGAAGTTTCACCTGTTTTCGATGTGCATTTGCAACAGTTTATTAAAGGGAGACAACCAGGTGTTTGTCTCTAACTTTAGAACAGTTTCGCCAATATTTGTAAATATTTTTGGGGAAACATTTTATGACCTTCTTGCTAAATAGAATTTCTATCTAGGACATTGTAGATCAAATATCAACATAGATTATACAAAGACATTATAAGGTTCATTATTCAGTTACGTATAGAATGTTACTCTTTGGTTGGGACATGTGAAACTTTTTTAATAGAAATTAATTTATTAGGACAAAATTTACGATAATACGACTTTCCGAAGGAAGTTGGGATAGCTACTTGAGTCGAAGGGTAAGAGGGTATGGTCAGAGATCACGCTTTTTCAAATATGTCTTACATAGTTCAATAGAAGTGCTATTGAACGATGTATCAAAATTAGGTCTATGATTAGAGAAATACAAGATTTTGTATGAAAACGTCATTAATGTGCAAGGCAACAACTTTAAATGTTATTTGATGTCCGGTTACCTTCGGGTGTTCTTTTTAGATGCGCGTTTACCTCTATTATCAGAACTTTGTTACATCACTGTAAATTATGATTATATTTCTTTTAATGGGATTTGTATCTAGGAATTATAGAAATGAACGATTTAACATGGACAAATACGAAAAAGGATAATTCGAGTCAAATCCAATCCTAAATATAGAAAATTAAACTTATTTTTATTAAACTGATTTCAAACAGAATTTTTTTCTATGATTTGTGTGACTGTTTATTTTCCAAACACTACGAAATATCGTATTAAACTTTTTAACAAAAAATAATTACCATTACAAACAATACTAATTTATTATTGTTAATGTAAGATAAAAAGTGCTATTTTAGAATCCTACGTTACCATTATTAGCTATTAAATTGGTCCCTGCCGACCGGGTCGTCGGTATTGTTATAATTTGAAATGGACACATTTGTTAAAATTACATACCAGTATTTAAATCGTAACTAGAAAATTCAGACAATCTTGTTTTATTCTTTTTGGTGCACCCTCCCCTAGAAACACTTTTTCCTTTTGTGGTTTTTTATTTTATTCTTTTTAGTTATTTGTTTTGAATTTTTATTCAACATTTCAAACACTTTTTGAACATGTTTGAAATGGATGCATAAATATGGAAAACCCACATCTACCCTAACCGCAAAGTAAAATAACGTACATCATTTTATTGTACTAGATCGTGGTTTCCAAATGACGTATCACACAGAGGTGTTTGTAATTGAACCTATTTAACACCATCTCCCCGGTTAAGGGGGCTGTAAACGGTTGGAGTAAGGCTGATATCGGAGATGTGGGTGAGCATGCATGAGGGCATATGGGAAAGCATTAATTGAGGGCATGTGGGAGATCATGAGTGGAGGGCATATGGGAGAGCATTAGTTGAGGGCACGCTGGAGAGCAAGCGGGAGGTGATGTGGGAGAGCATTAGTGGAAGGCATCCGGGAGAGCATGCATGAAAAAATTGTATTTAATGATCATTAAACTACATATTTAAATATATCCATCAATAGTTCTAAACGTGTTGATCTAATTTGCATTATAGACCAACAGATTTATATTGAAGACATTTTTAATTTTTGACACTAATTTTATCACTGATGCTTCATTTTAATTAGGAAATTGGAAATTGAAAATAAAATTTTATGCTAAAAATTAAAACAAAAAACAGCTCACTGTTTTTTTGCCAAACACGCAATATACTAAATGATCGGTTCACAAAATTAAAATTTTAAAACTACTTAATCAAAAGATTTTACATTCAGTAAATCGCCTAGTTAAAATAAAGCATATATCATTTGGTATCATAAGTGTCAAACATTAAAAATATTTTGAATATAAATCGGTTGGTCTATAAAGCAAATTGTATCTGACATTTAGGGAGGAAGGAACTATTGAAGGATGGAATATATTTAATATGTGGTTTAATCATCATCAAATAGAATTTTTTAAAGTGTTTTTTATGCGTGCTCTCCCGTATGCTCTTCCACATGCCTTCCACTAATGCTCTCCCGCATGCCATCCCGCATGCCCTCCCGCATGTCCTCCACTAAGACTCTCCCACGTATGCCATCCCTCATGCTCCCCAGCGTGCTCTCTACTAATGCTCTCCCGAGTGCCCTCAATTATTAGCTCGCCTATTGAAAATAGGGTTTAGAGCTAATGAAGTCAACCTGTCCGTCTGTCTGTCTGTCTGTCTGTCGGGCCTTTTTGTGGATCAAAGTTAAGACAAAATTAAACAGCCTAGAAGCAGGCCGGATTAGAACCAATACAATTTTTTTGAAATGGAAGCATAATATTCGCTAGTGTTTATCAAATTCCGAACACAGAATTAAGTTTTAACATAATTGTATTGGTTTTAATACCAAATTTATATATATGATTTTTATCCTTTTTTTTAAATTTCAAACAATTTTGAAAAATTTTGAGGTTTGATATGAATTGTGTAACATGAAAATTGTTTTCGAGGAAATCGTATTAGTTTATATATAAAATGTTTTTTGAAAGACTTTCTATTGCTTTAAATATGTAATTAAATCGACATTTCTGGAAACAGGAATGATATATATAAATCAATACGTTTTGAAACAATAATCCAATTTTAAAAGTATTTTCGTATTTTATATGCAAAACAACAATCTAAGGTTCGTAAAAGCCTTAATTGAGACATTTCATAATATTGTTTAACGAACTGTTGAAATTGATCCAAAAATAGAATCTATGATTTAAAAACAGTGTTTTAAGTAGATTTTAACTGCATTTGTCAAACAACAAAATAATTTCTAACGAAATTGTACAGGTTTAAATAGCAAAGTGGATGGACACATTGGGAAACAGTTGTATTCAATGTAGTTTAGGACAATTCTCAAATATGCAGTTTCTTCAAATATTTGCTATCGAAACTATCTTTATCGTCTCATAGTATATAATTGTGGATGTAAATCAATTGACCATAGAACAATTACTAAAGCTTTGGGATTAAGATTCGATCGTCTAGGTGAACGTAAACTTTGATATTTTGATATTTTACAATTGATTTTTAATAGTTTTGATTGTTATATTTAAACCAACACGATTTCAAGTAATATTGAACAACAATATATATCAATTTTGCGAGCTGCCGTTAACGTTTACAACGTTTTATTACTCTCCCACATGCCCCCCTTCATGTTCTCCCAGATGCCCTCCCGAATGCTCTCCCACATCACCGGGATCAACCTTACTTCAACCGCCTCAAACATCTTCAAATCATATACACCATGAATAGCTCTTGAAAATAGCTTTCCATCTTGGTATCAAACATGGTGGGTGTGAAACACTGTGTTACTGTATGACCAAATCCTGGATGCTCCTTACGCTTGAAAACATTTTGACCTACATTACTCCTGAACAAAGTTGACTTCCGTCTCAAGGACCGCAATGATTCCCCGAAATAAAAATTTAAAAAATTGAACCGTTCGCAAAATATGTTCTTTCCAGACAGACAGACCAACGAATAATTCATTCGCATAATGTATGCAACATTATAGTTACTAAAGATAATAATAATTTGAGTCCTAGTTGAGCCTTGGAAGAGACAACATCAAATCGGCTCTCATTCATTCAAGATAAATTATAATCTCTTCTTGCATACACATAAGTGAGCATGCAAGGTAAAATAAACTTAAAGGGAAATATAACATGAACCCCGAAAGTCTACTAGACAGTAATAAGAGACACCGTAAATCTAATTCAAGCATTTCAAACGCTAGTGACTCATCGCCCGAAACTATTAAACAACAGCTTCCTAAAAAACAAAAACAGGATCAAACTACAACGCCAAAAATGACGAGCACCGACCAATTTGCCGATTTAAAATCTTTCATTTCTACCGAAATATTAAACTCGCAAAATAAAATCAGTGCAGATATTTACGTGCTAAGAAGTGAGGTGAATGTAAAAAATAAGGAAATTGAACAACGGATAACCAGGCTTGAAAATAGAGACCGCAAAAACAATATAATCGTCTTCGGACTAAAAGAATCTGCAAAAGAAAGCCCAGCTGAAAGGAAACTGCTAATAGCGAGTCTTGCACAAAAACTAGGAATTGCCCAAATCGACTTTGACAATGCTTATCGATTACGCCAAAAAACTCCGAAACCAGGGATACCACAGCCCATGGTCATAAAGATGGTGAGACTAATTGACAAGCACAAGATCCTAAGCCTAAAGCACAAACTTCACAACGAAAAGATCTTTATCAACGATGACTTGAGCCCGGAAGACCAAATCATCAACAACGCCGTAAGCAAAACCATGAAGGAACTCCGATTGAAACGACCTGCAGCTACCTTTAAGATCCGGAACAGAGTATTGTGGATACGGAAAAACTGAAAAATTTGTAGCAGATCAACATGGAACAATAACTCAAGACATGTCATTCTGAAGATGCGGCCGGCCTTATCAATCATCGAAAAATCAAAACATTCTCAACAACCTCAAACTGCTTTTTTGGAATATTGATGGGATCAAAGGAAAAAACTAATATTTTTTACAATGAACTGCAATGCAATGATTCCCCGAAATAAAAATTTAAAAAATTGAACCGTTCGCAAAATATGTTCTTTCCAGACAGATAGACTAACGAATAATTCATTCGCATAATGTATGCAACATTATAGTTACTAAAGATAATTTATGGTTTCATCTAATTTCAGAATAATCGTCGTTTGCTTTCTAATTCCATCAAATTATAGTATTTTATTTTAAAGTTGTAGAATATAAAGTCAATGATATGCCAAGATTGCTTGCCAACGGACGTTAAAACTGCGTTGTCAAGGAATCTCAATGTGACCATGCAACCTTATGTAATGTTTAAAACCCCATACTAAAAATGCCATAAACCGGATGAATTTAAAACTTGATATATCAGTTAGTTCTTAATCGAATTTAAAAATGTTGGGTTTATAAATTGCAAAATTAAATTGCTCATAATAATTTCAATTTTGTAGCAGTCTAGTCAAATTACAAACAGGGTTAAGAACGATTTTAAAATTTAAAATCGAGTTTTAAGCATGAAAGAATGATATTTTTTCAATTCTGACCCCCGCGCCCCACAACTACTTGTGATTTATCGATCGATGAAAAAAACCACGAGAGTCTATGTCAAAAGTTCACGGCTGAAGGTCGTTTGACATATTTCAAAAGTAGGTGCGAATGCATATCTAGCGTTAGCGAAAACCATCGTTGCTATGGTTTTTTATCACATCCCCTAGAAAAAATTCGTGATCGGTACATTAACAGACTTGGCTGGACATGGCATCAAAAATTAAAAATGAGACCCGATGGGATTTCATCGAGAAAAAATAGCAAAATCTTCGACTCCGAAGCCATGGAAACCCAAAAATATACCTTTTCCTATAGATTCAAACTGAACTGGTCGATGGTCAAATTCAACTGTTCGGTGGTCATACTCGACTGCTAAACTAAATTCTACCGGTCGAGTGTCAAACTCAACTGGTCAATTGTCTAATTAAATTGGTCGATGGTCGAACTCAACTGGTCGATGGTCTAATTAAATTGGTAGATGGTCAAACTGAACTGGTCGATAGTCGAATTCAATTGGTCGATGGTCAAACTCAACTGGTCGATGGTCATACTCGACTGCTAAACTAAATTCTACCGGTCGAGTGTCAAACTCAACCGGTCGATGGTCAAATTCAACTGGTCGATGGTCATACTCGACTGCTAAACTAAATTCTAAAGGTCGAGTTTCAAACTCAACTGGTCGAAGGTCAAAGGTCTAATTTAATTGGTCGATGGTCGAACTCAACTGGTCGATGGTCTAATTAAATTGGTCGATGGTCAAACTCAACTGGTCAATGGTCAAACTCAACCGGTCGATGGTCTAATTAAATTGGTCGATGGTCAAAAATAAGAAATATTCGAATAAGAAATGCACAATAAGTACTGATAATAAAGATTGCTAACTGTACATAGTAGAAATACTATTAAAATGAGAAATTATGTGCATATTGAGACAAGAGGAAGGGTCTTAAAAGCATTGGTCAATGAACTGAGAAGCATTATCCAGATTAAAGAAAGATTCGAAAGGTCTTCTTGCCTTGACGTTTGGTAGCAACGGTTTGAAGTTTCAACGGATCCTAGATTTTATCAATGTATTTATTTTTTTAACTGAATACAAATTCAAATTGATTTAATTCGGTGTTATAAGGAAACCCTCCAAAGCCAGAAAGGCTATTTTGATTGACTAAATGTGTATTTATGTAATTAAAATGAATTATTATTAACGTTGGAAATTAAAGGTTGGAAGAATTTTAATTAAATGGTTGCACATCAAGGGTTGGACAATTTCTACTTAAGGTTGTAAGCATTATTATTAGCTCGCCTATTAAAAATAGGTTTAGAGCTAATGAAGTCAACCTGTCCGTCTGTCTGTCTGTCTGTCTGTCTGTCTGTCTGTCTGTCTGTCTGTCTGTCTGTCTGTCTGTCTGTCTGTCTGTCGGGCCTTTTTGTGGATCAAAGTTAAGACAAATAGGAGCAGCCATGAAGCAGGCCGATTTAGAACGCATACAATTTTTGGCCTAAGAAGCGGAAAGACGCAACATTATGCGATCTGCTTCCATGGATATTTTTATGGATATCATTCAATTGAAAAGGAAGCATTATGTTTGATAGCGTTTATCAAATATTAAACACAAAAACAAGTTTCAACGTAATTGTATTGGTTTACATATAAAAGAGATATAAAACATTTGGAAACAGGAATTATGGATGTAAATACATACATTTAGAAACAATAACCAAATTTTATAGGTTTAACGTATTTTTAATGTGAAACACCACTTTAGATTTTGAAAACTTGTAAATTAGGTCTTTTTGCAATATTGCTTCATTTTATGTTCAAATTGATAGCAAACAGGATCTATATAGTTCAAAAGCATGGTTTTGGATTTAAACAAAGTTGATAAAATAGAATTCGACTCCATTTGTCGAACATGTAAACAATTTTATATCAAATTGAATTGGTTTAAATAGTGAAGTGAATAAAAACAATCGAAATTAATCATGATGGATATAAATCAATACATATAGGAACAATTATCAAATTTAAAAGGTTTTACAGTATTTTCATTATTAGCTCGCCTATTGAAAATAGGGTTTAGAGCTAATGATGTCTACCAGTCCGTCTGTCCGTCCGTCCGTCTGTCCGTCCGGCCTTTTTATAAATGTAAATCAAGACAAATTGCAAAGTGCCAGAAGCAGATGGAAGCAGGTTTTCAATGTAAATCAAGACAAATTGCAAAGTGCCAGAAGCAGATGGAAGCAGGCTTTTGAGGTTTGATATGAATTGCGAAACATGAAAATGGTTTTCGAGGAAATCGTATTGGTTTATATACCAAATCTATATATATGACCTGGATGCCCCTTTTCTAAAGTTAAAACAATTTAGAGAAATTTTGAGGTTTGATATGAATTGTGCAACATGAATATGATTTTCGAGGAAATCGTATTGGTTTATATACCAAATCTGTATGTATATGACCTGGATGCCCCTTGTTGAATCTCCAAGAAAATAGTTATAGGTAAAGTTCATAGTATTTAGAAAGTGCTTAGTTCGTCAGATCCAATCTTAGATTCGGTGTAAGATCCAGATTCAGATCCAGTGTAAGATCCACATCAAGATCCAACATCAGATCCAGATCCAGATCCAACATCAGATCCAGTCTGAGATCCAACCTAAGATCCAGTCTGAGATCCAGTCGACGATCCAACCTCAGATCCAGTCTGAGATCCAGTCTAAGATCCAGTCGAAGATCCAACCTAAGATCCAGTCTGAGATCCAGTCGACGATCCAACCTCAGATCCAGTCTGAGATCCAGTCTAAGATCCAGTCGAAGATCCAACCTAAGATCCAGTCTGAGATCCAGTCTAAGATCCAGTCTGAGATCCAGTCTAAGATCCACGTCAAGACCCAACATCAGATCCCGTCGAAGATCCAGTCTCAGATCCAGATTAAGATCCAAGTGTGAAAGTTAGGTTAGGTCAGAAGTTAAGTTAGGTTAAAGGAGTCAATAGCACAGATATGAGTAGAAATGTAATATGCAAGATCTTCGTAGTAATAACAGTGTGCGATTAACAGTTGTAACTAGATGTGTAATATGATAATAGCGTACGTAGTGATAACAGTGTCTGGGTAACATATTCTGGGTTGTGTGTATAAGTTTTAGAGGCTAAGAGTATTCGTTGTAAGTACATGGTAACATAGTTTAAAGTAAGAATTTGGTATATAACCGTAATGTAATGAAACATTGAAGTCACTTCCCATTTAGAATTGCTGCGTTTAACATCAATAAATAAGGTGCTCTCGTAAAGTTGTAACTACGTTTGTTGTCCTGTTTATTTCCAGCAGATACAAGTCTCCGGCACGAGGAAGTCATAGCTTCTCATTATAGTAAGATATTGAGAAGTCAGTAGTGTTTGGCAATTCGGACTCTCGGTGAGGACTAGGCAAGGTCGTATTGTACATACAGTTGCTTCGAATTCCAAGATCCCGTTTTCATCCGAACCCAAGGTTCATCGACGTAGGAGATATAGCGTGACTGAGTTAGAGTCATTTGCGTAGGAAATTGTGCGGCAAAGTTGAGTGTCGTAGAAAAGACTGTAGTGCCCGTGATCGTTTATCACTAGACTTTAAAGTGTGATTGCCACTCTAAGCAATCTGGTGACCCCAAGAGTAGAAGAGTAGGGATTCTCCAAAACACGCAAGGTTCAAATACTACCGGGTAGGTAGATTCCCTGAACCAGTTCGAACGCGAACAGTCAGCTTCGTACTCGAACATTTTTGGTGACCCCGACGTGATCGGTGGTGGAGAAGAATCAGTCGGAGGAGAAGACATCTTTGTTCGAGATGCCAGGACGTGGAACCCCACAACCAGAGGATCAATTTGGGGGTCATAATCTCAGACCTTCCAGAAGAAGAGTGGAGATGACAGGTCAACCACAGAGTCAAGTGAGTAATAAAATTTCCCTTTCATCCAGAGCTGCCTCCATGTCTGGAAGCCGTCATTCAGGGTTGCCTTCACACAACAGCAAAAAAGAGAGCCATAAGGTCGATATGGATTTAGAGGTGGAGCTCACACGGCTAGACCGCCACGAGAAACAAATCCGTCGTAAGCATGAGGATATGGAGATGGACATCGGTGATTTGCAAGGAGATATTCGACGATGTAAGCAATCTTTGGAACAAAATCCTGATAATGAGAGACGAAAGAAGGAGTTAGAAGATGCGGAAGTTTCCTTAAGGCAGCTTACGCGAGAATTGCGAAAGTTTGAAAGGAACATGAAAGATGAACTCGATGATATTGGAGTTGACAGGGCTCGGTTTGTTAAGAGAGCGGAATTTCTCAAAGAACAAATCCTGGATGACAATGAGAGAACCAACAAACCAGCATCCATTGTTGTAGAAGATGATGACCTATCCTCCGAGAGGATGAACGAGTTCCTAAGAGATACGGAAGATGAGGCCAGAAGACAAGCCTCTGAGGACGAAGCTGATCGAGCCAAAATAGAAAGAGAGAAGAAACAGTTAGAAACAGCACTCACTCAACAGATAGCAAATGCAAGACGGAACGCAGAGGAGGCAGACCGTCGGGTGGCCGTAGCCACCCAAGAAAAGTACGACCTAGAGGAGAGACTTCGTAAGCTATGTCAAGTAGCTTCCCCAACCACTGACCCAGTAGTAAGAACCAGCAACTCCCTTACCCATGTGGAAACGCCCCTAACCACTGTTGTGGAATCCGAAAACCCACAACAAGGTACAGCCGTACCAGATTTCAGTAAGTTCTTTGCCCGCCAATCATATTCGAAGGATTTACCATCTTTCAGTGGAAGAGCGGAGGAGTGGCCAATGTTTGAGGCAGACTTTAAGAGATCGACTTCAGATTGTGGGTTTTCAAATTCCGAAAATATGTCCCGGCTAAGAAAATGCTTAAGAGGAGATGCCGCCAAGTTTGTACAGAGCCTCATGGTAGCACCAGACAATGTTCCTACAGTCATGAGAAATTTGGAGATTCGGTATGGACAACCCGAATTCATAATCAAAGCGATGATTGGAAAGGCGAAGGCGATTCCCCCATTCGAAGAAGGAGATTTGAATAAACTGATTGAATTTGCCACCGCCGTACAGGATGTTGTAGCAACCATTAGAACCCTGAAGCAGCACGACCACCTCAACAACCCCCAACTCAGAAACGAGCTTGAAGAGAAACTTCCCCCCAACCTACTGATGCAGTGGCTCCGATGGGTGATATCAGACAACGGTAGAGCCAAAGACCTCGTGAATTTTGCAGAATGGATGGACGAATTGAGAACATTAGCTTGTCAAGCGTGCCCACCAGTCTTCAAAGATGAAGACAACAAGACAAAATCAGCGGGAAATCGAAGACCAGAATCCTCGTACAGAGAAAGTCGAGAACAAGAGAGCATGAAAAAGAGCGTAAGATTCGAAGGAAGCTACGGTACAGCAGCGGGACTATTTGTGGGGGAAACAGAGACTTGCATTTTCTGTGGCAAGCATCCCAACAGTGCAGATTGCAACCAAGCTCGCTACATGACAATGAAACAGAAGAATGAGGTAGTGTGGAACAGACACTACTGCTACAGATGCGTACTACCTAACCACATGGCCAAGAACTGTAATGCGGTTTTAAAGTGTGTTATTTGTGGTGGCAATCATGCCAAAGCCATGTGTCCGGACAGGTCGGCCCAATCACCAGCCCCTATTGAAAGAAGTAACTCCTACAATCCAGCCCAAACCAAGAAACCTGAACCAAGCCCCAATCCAGAACCAGCACAAAGATCCTCAACCAACCTCAACTGTACTTCAGGAGTGGCCCTGAAGACATTAGTGGTGAATGTAATTGGCAATAAGAAAACTCGGAAGGTAAGAGCGCTCATCGACGACTGGGCCCAACGTTCATATATTCTCAAGAAGACAGCTCATGAGCTTGGAGTCAATATAGACGGGGAAGAAGATATTATACACTGCGTATTTGGAGGTCGAGAAACCACGGTACATCACACTCGATACAACGTACGACTACATAATATCAAGGATAAGAGGTCTCGATACATCACGGTATTGGACCAAGAGAAGATCTGCCAGCCTCTTCCGAGGGTAGCTCCTGGCCCGTGGATGGAGAAACTGCGCAGTGAAAGAATCTGGCTCAGTGATATGGGAGGAGATTGTCCTGAGATTGAACTCCTATTGGGTGCCGATGTTATAGTGGGTTTGGAAACAGGCCGGTCGTTGATGCTGAGCGACGAATTCAAAGCGGTGGAGACTGCGCTAGGTTGGGCCGTAATGGGATGTGTTCCGCCCAATTCAGAGACGTCTCGGAGAAACCTGAGGGCCTCATCAATGATGGTTACTGACATGTTCGTGTCGAATATGCCAGTAGAACAGTTGTGGAGTTTAGAAACCACTGGCATTCGCAATCCTGCCGAAAGCAAAACAAAGCAGGACAAAGAAGAGGAAAATAAACGGCATTTTATAGAAACCGATAGTGAACAGAAGAGTAGCCTCGACTGTGTTATAGAAGTAGAGTTGTCAGACTTAAGTACAGCTAAAGTACAAAGTGTGGTTGAGGTACCTCAACAAGATTGTCAGATGGTAAATGCCAGTTGTAGCCAGAGTGTCGTTGCTGAACAGTCTCAGAATGAAAGTGTCTTGCAGAACGGTAGTGAAACCGACCTGTCTTCGGTGTTAAATGTTAAAGTGTGCTTCGTAGAACGTGTAGTGAAAGGAGAGTTTGTGGAGAGGTCCGGAATCGGCTCGCTCACCAGCAGTGAGTGCGGATTGGGCTTCGGCAAATTGATAGACATGAAATCCTCAGAACGAGAGTCGGCTGAACGGGAGGAAGCAGTAAGACAAATGGTGTCTCTCGACCACTCAGGACAAGCTGGTGGGAGGGTCGGAAAACGTTGCGAAACAAAGGGTGAATGTTTTAAGCCCCATCAAATAAAAAAGAGTCCGAAGAAACGAACAGTCAGGCATCCATCCGGTGGAAGAGGACTTAGAAGACGCGTGAAATTCAGCAGGAGGGGATTCCAAGTGATTGGTTTGTCGGTAACCCATATTGATGACCCGCGGAAACATCAAACAAGTGGGAGGAACAGAAGAAGTTGTGGAGGCGAAAAACTTTGGAACGAAGTAGAGGCCAGTACTCTGAAGGTGCCTAAGACTGGTGGGAGGGCCAGCACGGACCAGGAGACTTCTCATGAAGACTTGTCGAAGATCAATTGCCGGTGTTGGAGGAAGAGAAAGAAGTCAGCGTTAGAACAAGAGGTATATGTGATTAGAGCTATATAATAGTGTATATGTGAGAAGTTTTAGTGCGTCGTTATATGGTCAACGAATGTAAGAGCGTCGGTTATAATTATTTTCTAGTTCGATTTTAAATAAGTTGTTTATGGTATAAAAATGTGGGAGAATGTTGAATCTCCAAGAAAATAGTTATAGGTAAAGTTCATAGTATTTAGAAAGTGCTTAGTTCGTCAGATCCAATCTTAGATTCGGTGTAAGATCCAGATTCAGATCCAGTGTAAGATCCACATCAAGATCCAACATCAGATCCAGATCCAGATCCAACATCAGATCCAGTCTGAGATCCAACCTAAGATCCAGTCTGAGATCCAGTCGACGATCCAACCTCAGATCCAGTCTGAGATCCAGTCTAAGATCCAGTCGAAGATCCAACCTAAGATCCAGTCTGAGATCCAGTCGACGATCCAACCTCAGATCCAGTCTGAGATCCAGTCTAAGATCCAGTCGAAGATCCAACCTAAGATCCAGTCTGAGATCCAGTCTAAGATCCAGTCTGAGATCCAGTCTAAGATCCACGTCAAGACCCAACATCAGATCCCGTCGAAGATCCAGTCTCAGATCCAGATTAAGATCCAAGTGTGAAAGTTAGGTTAGGTCAGAAGTTAAGTTAGGTTAAAGGAGTCAATAGCACAGATATGAGTAGAAATGTAATATGCAAGATCTTCGTAGTAATAACAGTGTGCGAGTAACAGTTGTAACTAGATGTGTAATATGATAATAGCGTACGTAGTGATAACAGTGTCTGGGTAACATGGTTGTGTGTATAAGTTTTAGAGGCTAAGAGTATTCGTTGTAAGTACATGGTAACATAGTTTAAAGTAAGAATTTGGTATATAACCGTAATGTAATGAAACATTGAAGTCACTTCCCATTTAGAATTGCTGCGTTTAACATCAATAAATAAGGTGCTCTCGTAAAGTTGTAACTACGTTTGTTGTCCTGTTTATTTCCAGCAGATACAAGTCTCCGGCACGAGGAAGTCATAGCTTCTCATTATAGTAAGATATTGAGAAGTCAGTAGTGTTTGGCAATTCGGACTCTCGGTGAGGACTAGGCAAGGTCGTATCGTACATACAGTTGCTTCGAATTCCAAGATCCCGTTTTCATCCGAACCCAAGGTTCATCGACGTAGGAGATATAGCGTGACTGAGTTAGAGTCATTTGCGTAGGAAATTGTGCGGCAAAGTTGAGTGTCGTAGAAAAGACTGTAGTGCCCGTGATCGTTTATCACTAGACTTTAAAGTGTGATTGCCACTCTAAGCAATCTGGTGACCCCAAGAGTAGAAGAGTAGGGATTCTCCAAAACACGCAAGGTTCAAATACTACCGGGTAGGTAGATTCCCTGAACCAGTTCGAACGCGAACAGTCAGCTTCGTACTCGAACACCCCTTTTCTAAATTTAAAACAATTTTGAAAAATTTTGAGGTTTGATATGAATTGTGCAACATGAAAATGGGTTTCGAGGAAATCGTATTGGTTTATATATAAAATGTTTTTTAAAGAATTTCTATGGCTTTAAATATGTAATTAAATCGACATTTCTGGAAACAGGAATGATATATATATAAATCAATACGTTTTGAAACAATAATCCAATTTTAAAGGTATTAACGTATTTTATATGCAAAACAACAATCTAAGGCTCGTAAAAGCCTTAATTGGGACATTTCATAATATTGTTTCATGAACTGTTCAAATTGATCCAAAAATAGAATCTATAATTTAAAAACAGTGTTTTAAGTAGATTTTAACTGCATTTGACAAACAACAAAATAATTTTTAACGAAATTGTACAGGTTTAAATAGCAAAGTAGATGGACACATTGGGAAACAGTTGTATTCAATGTAGTTTAGGACAATTCTCAAATATGCAGTTTCTTCAAATATTTGCTATGGAAACTATCTTTATCGTCTCATAGTATATTATTGTAGATGTAAATCAATTGACCATAGAACAATTACTAAAGCTTCGGGATTAAGACGCAGTCGTCTAGGTTAACGTAAATTATGAAATATTGATTTTATACAATCGAGCAACACGATAAGTAATATTGAACGATAATCTATATGAATTGTGCGAGCTGCCGTTAACGTTTACAACGTTTTATTATGCCTAATATCACCGGAGAGTATGTTTTGAGACCACAAATAGTAGTATTAGTAGGGTTTTATTGTACGAGATGGATTTGGCCGTAGCCTTTACAATCATATCGAAGTAATTATAAATCAGAGCTGAATTCCTTAACCTAAATTAACCTAAACAGATAGTAAGGTACATATTGATATGAATTTAATTCATATTCGACGAGCAATGCTATTGATTTTAGTTCTCTCAAACCTCTTATAAATGGTAGGGAATTTCACCCTACAAGATCATTTATCAGTAACCTAACGAATTTAGATTCCCAAAATGGCATACACTGTCGACCAGTGGCCCTAAATTGTCGACCAGTGTCAATACACTATCGACCAGTGTCACTACACCATACACTATCGACTAGTGCCACTACACCATACACTATCGACTGGTTGCTATAAAATGTCGACCAGTATCACTGCACCATAGAGAGGTAGACCAGTACTCATACATCATACACTGTCGACCAGTGGCCCTAATTTGTCGACCAGTGTCCATACACAATCGACCAGTGCCACTGCAGCATACACTATCCACCAACGCATCTACATCATATACTATCGACCAGTGACCCAAAATTGTCGACCAGTGTCCATACACAATCGACCAGTACACCTATACCATGCACTATCGACCAGTGCCACTGCAGCATACACTCCTCACCAGCGAACCTTCATCATACACTGTCGACCAGTATCCAAACACAATAGACCAGTACATCTATACCATGCACTATCGACCAGTGCCCCTACACCATAAGCTATCGACCAGTAGCCATCGACCAGTGACCCTACACTAGGCATACACTATCGACCTGTGAAACTACACCATATGCTATTGACCCGTCGCCCTGTACTATCAACCAGTGCGTGTGAATCATCGTCTAGTTGTCCGATACAGATACCTTCGATCGGTAGCTTCACGGTATCTACCGGTCGTCATAGGCCATCGACCAGTGGCTATATATTATCATACTCGGGCAAACACCGACCACAGATCTCAACTTGAGACCATAGTTGGATGACTACCGAGGGTTTTAGTTGAAACCACCAGTCCACCAACCACCGGTGGTCAGTGTTCGGTGTTCTGGTGGTCGGTGGTCGCCCAAATATGATTGAGACCAACGATCCCAGGTCGAGGCTACCGGTGGTGGGTAGTCTGATTACTGGTTTTGCTTAAAGAAAGCTACTCTGTCTGGAACCTTGACTATGGACACACCCCTAGAGGGACGTTCTCAAGGTCCATCTGGAACCTTGCTTTGAGACGGTTGCTAAGCAATCTTCTCGAATGGCCCAATACTACAATGCAAAATTAAATGGTCGTGGCCCAAAAAGGCTTGAAATCCGGTACCCTCCTTGTTTGCTTCCAACGGAATTTTGAATCAAAGACCAGTAAACATAAAACCAGATACAAGTAATTTAAAACCTGTAGTGTAAGAAAACTTGGCAACGCCAAAGAGTTTTCCAAAACGCATCATGGTCTTAGCAATTGAAATTTCAATCCATTCAACATTAATCAGTGTTTAAGAGGAATCATCAAAAGATTTTCTTGCTTTTAGGTTCTAACAGATAGCAAACAACTATGTACAACAAAGTCCAATGTGCAAGACTACTTTAATTTAACAATGTGCGTTTAAAGCTACATTACATTATACTGTCAACGTTTGCCAATCATGCATACTTTAAAACACAGCAAGTACGTCAAACAGTAGCGTTATGTAGTATTTTTTAAAAGGTGTTTGGTTGGAAGTTTTAGATGTAATATACGGAATTCAGTGACGATCATTTACGCTGACTGGCAGTCGCCCGTGTAACAAAATTACAAAGTAATTTCCGCATGTATTACCCAATTAAATCAGTTGTCAATCATCAACATTGACATGTATCGACAAATGAAATTGGTGCTTAGGTGCAATAATAATTTGTGGTTAAAAAGGTGGGTTATGTTAAGGTACCGAACTATGCGAGGTAGGTTATAGTAACATACCGTACCGAGCTATTTAATGTATTTAGATGTTGGATACCGAGCTATGCGAGGTAGATAGGAGTATGATACCAAGCTATGCAAGGTAGGTAGTAGTTGGATACCGAGCTATGCGAGGTAAGTAGCAGTGAGATACCGAGCTATTCAAGGTAGATATGAGTAGGATATCGAGCTAAGCGAGGTAGTTAAGAGTAGGATACCGAGCCATGCTGGTAGGTAGAAGTGGGATAACGAGCTATGGAAGGTAGGTGCTGGTAAATTCAGTTGTTGCTGCACTGTGAAATTAGCAAAATTGGACTTGGCGAGCTTTGTCAACGTTTACAACGTTTTATTATTATTATTGGAAATTCATCTCCATTTCATCCTCTACTTTTAGTAAAGGAATCGTGGAGACAAGTACTCCCCTTAACCTTAAGGATGACCTATTAACACCTGATGCAGGGGACAATCCTTTCTCCTCTGCACCATCAACAAACTCCGGATCTTCGGTGGAAGGCCGAGAGGCATCCACAGAAGAAGTTCGGGAGGCACTACAAGGCCTAATGACAAAATGAAACCCCGGTTCTTTTCCTTCACCCAAGATGAAGAAAAAGAACATCGGGGATATCGAGCGACGCTCCAGATCAAGGCAACGGGCCCAAGCGGAAGGGGTGTGCCACACCGGCACCTCAGACCCCTGGACCTGGACCGGGAATAAAGGCGGGGAAGCCGCAGCTGTCTAGCCCTGATGCAGACGCTACCATCACTGCTGCTTCACCGAAAAGGCCAAATCTGGCAGGGAAGGGAAGAAGATCAACATGGGTGGGGGGTTTGAGGGCAAACTCGTCGGGATTATTCCCAACACTCCCAATAGCAGACTGACGGCCTCTACAGAGTTTAATACTCTGAATGAGGCTCTATGCTAAGCCATAGAAGAGTTGAAGGGCTCAACTCAAATCCGGATGGTAGGTATTAGTCTCAAAGATGGTAGGGGAGAATTCCTCTGCGCCGATGAGACTACCCGACTCTGGATTGAGTCCAACATCTCTAATATGGCAGGGGGAGCCTTTATGGTCAACGTAGGCGAAAAGCCTGCTTTAAACAAGGTCTCCTTTTATGTACCGGGTCACATAGCCCCGACTAAGGACACATTCTGTGAGAAGATCTCTCAACAGAACTGTGACCTAGACACTGGAGATTGGATGATACATGCCATCCATCTTCATGTCAACAAGAAGAAGCCCTGGATTCATGGATACATCGTGATCCTGGGCTTAACTAAGTAGGCGCTCGCCCGAATCAAGGAAAAGCTTCTCTTCTATGGTACTCGTACTATTATCGTGAGGGAGTGGCGGGATGTAGATGAAGAGGTGAAGAGCACCAAGGCACCAACTGGTGTATCAAGTGGCGACGCAGAGGATCCTGAGTGCCGTAACTTCCGGGGACGTGAGTGGAGCCGGCATCAAATCTGGATTGGATGGTACTGAGGAACCGAAGCAGGATTAATTTAATTACACTATTATGTAAATAATGAGCACAATAAATTTAAATAAGTCTATTAATCCGGTTTTCAGTATTTCTTCAATTCAGATTAACCTTACCCATCACTCTAAAGCAGCTATTATCCTCACTATTAAAACTCATTCAGGGCAAAAGCGATATATGTCTAGTCCAGGAGCCCTGGGTATTTAAAGGAAAAATAAGGGGGCTCAGTGGGAGTGGCAATATATACAGCGATGGAGGAGGACTTTGGGGTTCAAGAGCATGTGTAATGGTAAGCAAAGACATTAGGGCATGGCCTCTGGTACAATTCTGTACTAGGGATTTAGTGGCGGTACTTGTATCACTTCCTCATCGCACGGTGGTATTTGCCTCAGTGTATATGGCCGGGGATATGATATGTCCGCCACTAAACATGGATAAACTGGTAGAGTATTGCCAGAGCTGGAGCATTTCACTCATCTTGGGGGGTGATACTAATGCTCATCATACTCTATGGGGAAGCTCGGGTATAATATATAATATATATAATATAATTCGAGAGGGGAGGATCTTTTGGAGTTCATGAGTATACATGAGCTTCATTGAATTATCAGGGGACATAAACCGACCTTCGTTACTGCCACTAGGCGAGAGAGGCTAGACATCACGATGGTGTCAAGCGATCTCCTTCCGGTGGTGAATTAGTGGGAGGTTTTAGACGAAGAGTCTATGTCCTATCATAAATATATTAAGTTTGGGTTGAGACTGGGTAAACCTGACTCAATCTATTATAGGGACAAAAGGAAGACTTGCTGGGATAAATATCTCGGTGAGTTATCCAACTGTCTTAAGGTCGTTAAGACTGAACCTCTTACATCAACTGATGAAATAGAGGATACAGTCTGCTCGATATCTAAGATGTTAAGGGATGTTAAGGAATGCATAAGGCGTGTCCACTTAAGAGAGTGAGATCTAATGGCAGGACAGTCTCTTGGTGGTCTCCTGAACTTACTCAACTGAGAAAGTCTGCACGGAGGTACTACCGATTGACAACTCCTGGCGTTAGGGATCAAAGCTGGGAGGACTATTGTGAAGCAAGGGGTCTGTTCAAACGGGCTCTTCGCAAAGCAAAACGGAGCTCCTGGACGAAATACTGTGATACGATTGAGAAGTATTCGGATGCTTCTCGATTGTATCACATACTTAAGGATGATCCGAATATCCGTCTCGGTTCCTTGGAACGAGATGACGGATCATATACAAAGGGGATTGAGGAATCTCTGGAACGTCTATTGGAGAAGCATTTTCTGAGAGATCCTCAATTAATAAGGGGTATCACTCATTATAGTCATGAGCCCTGGGACTGCCGTGAGGTAGATTCAGTGGTTAATGTAAAGGTGGTTGTTGAATGTTCAGGGTAGTCATTTTTAGCTTGTCTTAATTAAATAATATGATGTAATATGTATGTGTGTATTTTTCTGTAGAGTTAAGTGTCGTTATACATGAGCCACTCATGAGCCACACATGAGCCACTCATGAGCCACACATGAGCCACACATGAGCCACTCATGAGCCACACATGAGCCACTCATGAACCAGCCCAGAGAGTGGGGTCAATCTGTGCGATCCTAATTATATTGAGAGGTAAATTTAAAAAATGTTCGGAGGCGTGGAAGACGCGTCTCAATTTCAGGTCACGTTTATGTACAGCCGGAGAGAGTGTGCCTCGTGGAACTCGCCATTTTGTAATATTTTTTAAACCACAATTAAGGTGTTAATTGGAGATATTCTCGATAAATGGCATAAACCATCGATAAACATAAGCATAAAATGGCATCGATAAACATGAGGAATGGCAGGCCATGAGAGTTGTTCTTATCCCAAACCCTGGGGAAGGACAGTTATGAAAGGGCCTCCTCGTGGAGACCAATCTCACTGACTTCCTTTTGGCTTAAAACAATAGAAAGGGTTGTTGATTGGCACATTAGAACTCTTGACCTGTTGGGAGGACGAAAGGCCAATCCACAATTTGCCTATATGGCAGGCGTCTCTACTTAGGCTTCCTTGCATCAGGTAATTGCAAGACTGGAGCGTACCTTGAAGTCCGGAGAGGTTGGGGTCTTGACCGTCGACGTAGAGGGGGCTTTTAGTCGTGCTAGGTTTACGACCATAGTGAATGGTTTAAATAGGAATCTGGTTGACAAAATGTCTACCAGATGGATTAGTAGTATGTTGAGAGGTAGATCAGTCACGGCTTCTCTTCAGGAGGTTTCCAGGTCCCGTGTAGTGGAGAGAGGCAGTCCGCAAGGCGGTGTACTTTCTCCGCTACTATGGAACCTGGAAGTGGATGAGATACTTTTAATACTTAAAAGGGAACTGCATCATGTATATTCCGGTGGGTTTGCCGATGATCTGGCTCTGTTGACCACAGGGCCTGATTCCAGAACTGTTATCGGACATATCCAGGGGGCAGTTGACAAGGTTGTAGGGTGGTGTGACAGAGTAAATCTTTCCGTTGATCAGAAAGCTTCTGTTATGTGGTTAGGTACTTGGGGATTCATATAGACCGCGGCCTTACCTGGGTTCCGCACTGTGAGCTAAGGGCACGTCGGGGTATGACGGCACTAGCTCAGTGCAGGCGGGCGATAGGCCAGAGGTGGGGTTTGAATCCAAAAATGTATCATTGGCTGTATACTGCTGTTGTTCAACCAGGGATCATTTATGGTTCTCTTGTTTGGATAACAGCTATAACCAATGACAAGGCTATGAAAAGACTTGAGAGGACGCAACGGGTTGCGCTCTTGCGATGGCGATGAAAACTTGAATTGGTATCCGGCCAATCCGGGTATATACACTGGAAGTTGCGGTACACACGATGTGTCATCTTCAGAGAAGGGATCAATGGCTAGCATGGGGGATGATGGGGGTTCTTAGGACCCGGACTCACATCCAAACCTGTAAAGCCATTGGAAGAAAGATTCCGCAAACAGGACTTCCTTGTGACTTTAGAAGGGAATATCTTCCTGGGACCAAGGGTTTCAGAATTATTATTCGTACAAGGGATCAATGGTCCGAGTTAGGCTATCCGGAGGAGAATGATCTTGTGGTGAGCTATCATACTGATGGGTCTAAACTAGATGGTTTTGCTGGAGCAGCTTATTGCGGACCAAACTCTATTACGGAGGACAAATTCCCTCTTGCGGAATACGCCTCTGTTTTTCAAGCAGAGATCATGGGAATCATTAAGGCAATAGTCGTGGCAAAATAAGTCGTGGGATCCCGGCGGGAGTTTGGAAGTTCGGATCTGCCTTTAATTTTGGGAATTTGGGGTTTTCGAAATTAATTCGAAAACCCCAGATATACCAGGATTTAAATTCCACTTTCGATGGAGAGTGGAAGGAAGGGACCCAGTTCCATGAGGTGACCATCGGTTGGAACCCAGGGGCCCCATCCAGGGCCCGATTTAATCCGATATTTAACCTCATAAGTCCCATGTCCGTGACAATCTTGGCAACGGGCTCAGGAACCCAGATACGTGACTATCTTTACTAATTGTAATAAAATACACTTCAAACTGACAGTTTTATCTTAAATCACTCATTTTATTTTTCACCATTTGCGACGCGTTTCTGTAATTTTCATCAGGCTGAAATGAAAAATATCATATATTATAAATACAATAATTAAGATTTTATATGATTTATGAATTCCAAAGTATATTACAAATTAATTATACGAATTACAGTGAGATTAAGTTAAAATTACTAATTACAATATATATATAAGGTTAAATGCTATCAACAATTTACGTACCTTTGGTTTTATTTTAAATTTTTGTTGATGGAGTGTGTCTGTCCTGTCTGGAGTTACATTAAAATCGGACTGAGACTACAAGAACTTACAATTTTAGTTTTACATAGTTGATTATTAGGATTTTGGCTTACAAAGGTTCTCTAAACAGTCAACTTTAGAGTAGGCAACAATAATTTCCATGTTTTCTACTATCTCTCTCATCCTATTATCATTACATTGTTGAACTTGCTCTAAAATGAACTCTGTGACTAGAGTGTTCATTTTCCAAATATTTTTGTAAAAAGGCATGACGATATACATTTTGTTCTGAGGATTGAGAGTTGCAGGAATACAATTAACGTTATACATGCTAAGTAAATGTGGATTATGTATTCTAAGGTTACTAAATATAAAGGGCTTGTTTGGTTTCAGCAGATCTTCTCTTTGAATAGTGGTTAACCTTTCTTGACATTTTTTAAGGACTGTTACAGGGTAACCTCTATTCATAAATTTTCTCATCATTCTGTCTAATTCCAGCATTCTTGTTTTATATTGTGAACATATACGAATTATTCTTAAACCTTGTGAATAAGGCAGTGAATTCATTAAATGTTTTGGATGGTTGGACTGATAATGTAAATAGCTTTGTCTAGACATAGGTTTAGTATACAGGGATGTTATAAGTTTGTTATCATGGGTAAAGTTAATTTGAACATCTAAAAAGTTTAAACCTATTGTACTATGATTAAATGTAAAAGTTAGAGAATCGTGTCTAAAAGTAGAGTTGCACCAATTTTCTACATTATCAATGTTGTCTGTATTTAATATTAGGAAGCCATCGTCTACAAATCTAACATTGAACTCAATTTCTGGTTTATTCAGAAATAATTGTTCTAATTCAAAAAATGCTGTAATATTAGCTGTGGAAACAGAGGCTGAATTACCCATCTGTATGCCTTTCCTTTGAAAGAAGAATTCATCTTCATATTTTAAATAACTGTAATCAAAACTCAGACTTAACAGTTTTTCTAATTGTTTACCATTAAAACTGAAAGGGAAGGAAATGAATTTTTTATATTTTTCGAAAGCATTACAACAATGACGTTTACAACATTTAACATTTAGATTTGTATACATGTTATCGACATCATATGTAATTAAAACGTATTTAGACGACTCTTTTAATTCAAAATGTTTTAATAGTAATAAAAAATGTGAAGTATCTAAAATTAGATTTGGAATATGATTCATTATAGGTTTTAATATGAAGTCAAGTAAACCACTTATATTTCTATTCACAGTTTTAAGTGTGCTGCTTATCGGTCTCCCTGGTGGAAATGTAATAAATGATTTATGCATCTTAGGAAGTATGTAGAATGATGCAGGTTGAAAATCGTTAATTATCAATTTTTCAAGTTTACAATCATTTGGCAACGTTAGTTTAAGACATTTTACTTTATCGACAAAGTTATCCACACTGTTAAGGAAATGTCCTCTTGTGGAAGGGCAATACACTGTTTCATTATCTAATAATCGTAAAACTTCGTTATTATAATCGCTTCTATTCATTACACATATCCCTGCATTTTTGTCAGCATTTTTAACAACTAGATCATTTAAAATGAAAAATTCTGTAAATGCCCTAATTGTATCTTTAGGTAGAAAATAGTTATTACACATTTTATATTTAACTTTTTTAACAAATTCATCTGTCAATTTACAATTTGGAAAAAGTATATCTTGCAAGTCACAAGGTATCCCAATGGACTCCTTATTTCGTTTTTTAGCTGTTATTATGAACCTATCGTAATCAGATAAAGTCCTATTATCTTCTCTAATTTTAAAGTAAGTAACCCAACTGATCTTTCTTATTCCTTCTTCAAATGCTAATCCAATTTTGTTTAAATTGGGTCTGTTAGAAATACAAAATTTTAGTCCCAATGAAAGAATTATCTCGATATATTTTGGAAGTTTAGTAATTTTTGATAAATTATGTATATTGATATTACCTCTATTTAAAGTCTCGTTGATTTTGAAAAGTGTAGCATTTTGTTTTTTTGACATGGGTGTATTGCATTGCATTATTTTATTTAAGTTGATGAATCTCCTGTTATTTTTGTTACGTAATTTGTTGATAGCTTCGTCCCGTCAAGTGAATGCATTCACAACACTCTGGTTGTCTGCAGGTCAAGGGTCCCAGATACGCGACATTCACGTATTTTACAAACAAATCTCTGGATCCCACATACGCGAATGTCACGTATTTAAAATTTCCATTTAATTTCCAGAGCAGCCAAAATTTTATACTATAGACTTGTGCGTTTATTCAATCAGATGGTGGCATTAACCCAAAAAAATCATAATCAACTCGAAAATTATGTTGAGAAGTGAGGAGGTTCACCTCTATAATATTAAATACTAGGCCACCACGCACAGGCCAATAATGACCTGCCACAAGCATTTCTAATTATTTTTGTTAAAAGTCAATAACTTTTAACAAAAATTATTAGAAATGTTAGCTAAATTAGCTAAATAATCTTCTATATGATGTGTTATCATTGATAACCCACAATACATTTTTCCGTGACCCTATGATCTCCATTGCGTAACCCCTCGTATCTCACACTGTCTTTCATAGGTACCATCACTATCACATGCCAATCTAAAAACAGAGTTCCTCCAGAAAAAGCCAATCCATGACATAATATCTCATAAGATAATTCGACTTTCTTGACAATTTTGAAAGAATAATAACATCAAACGTTGATCGATTCTAACTTTTCGGGTAGCACAAGCGGCCTGTTACTGAGGCTTACAAAGGGTGCCAATTAATCAGGTCCCTATTTAATGGAATCAGGCCCCTTATAAAAAGGAAAGAGTCCCTACATGAATTTGGCCCCCACTTGATCTAAAACCTGGCTTCTGGCGTAATGGGCAGTTAGCCTCTAAGTAAAGGAATTGAGATTTAATTATAGTTGAGATTCAGCAGGTAGGAATCGTACTTCAAAATTAATTGATTAGATTGATTTTGATTGATTTATACATAGATTTACGACTGTATTTCGAGAATTTTGAACTCTAAAAAACAAATGACTGATTAGTTAACTTATTAGATTATTAAAATGAGGGGCCGAATTATTTTATTTAGGGGCCTACTTTGCATATCGGTGATCGTACGGTGATCACTCATAATATGCCTACTTTCCATTAAACGACGGGCCAGGTTTCAGATCAGGTGGGGACCAAATTCATGTGGGGGTGTGGACTCCTATTTTTATTTATTCATTAAAATTAATCCGTTTACAAAAATGAAAAATCTTTTCAGATTTAAAATCATAGAAAGTAGTAGGAGGAATTAGTTTTGGAAAGTATATTTGTACAGCAAAATGCCATTATAGGTTGATTAAGCTAAGAATGTTACGAGTCGATAATGCATTGATATACTGTAGTGAGTTGTTTTTATCAAGTTTTTGAGGTGAATGCCGTTTTGTTGGGGAAGGGAACGACGGGAAATACCATATTTATTTAAATTGTAATTATCATCGTTTGCAGAGCAAATTTAATTCAAACATTTTAATAAAAACGAAATTGCAATCAGTAGTACTCTTACTTCCAAAATACATACTTATTTTTTCAAAAATATTATTTTAAAAACTTGGGACGCTGGGGTACTTTTCATTTGTCAATAAGTGGGGACACGGGGGATTTTGAATTTGGCAAAATTCGGGCTGAAAGGTCAATTTAATCCCATAGTAACTTGGGATTTTATAAGCCTCCATCGTTGCTATTCTTGGGTCGATTAAATCAATTCAGATCAAAATTTAAACTGAGTTTAAACCGAATAATTAAGCTAAAGCGGAGTTGAGCCTGGTTTAAACTCAATGGGCTGAATTGGGTTCTAAACTCAATTCAGCGCCCTTTTCAAGCCCACCGATCATCTGAAAAAAATAATCCTACTCCAGACCAGTCGTAAGTGTGGATTAGCCGATATTTTTATTCGTAAATTAAATAATTAAAAAATTTTCTCCTTAAAGCAGTTCAGAAAAAACAACAAGTTCTATGGAAGACAGTTCCGAAGCAATAAATCTTGATAGTGTGCGTTTGAAAACTCGAGTTACGACCTAATAGAGTTACGACCGAGTTGATGGCAGGTGGGATTTTTATCCCACCCAGATATCGAATTTACAAAACGAGAAAGACATTTGAAAGGATTAGTGACAGCAAAATCCGAAAACATTGCGGTTTGCCTGCTTGGGGGCTAGAGAGTTAATTGAACTATATGAGCCCATTGAAGGAAAATCTGGTCAGTATATTCCGTTGGACACAAAAATTCTGACTTTTCTCGGTCAATTACGTTCTGGGTCGTTTCAGTGGATGGTCGGGGGGGGATTGTGGAATCTCTCAAAGTAGTGCTTCGAGAATTATAGAGGAGCGTTGTAATCAGACTTTAAGATTTGCTAAGAAAGTCCTTGATTTCCCTGCGACGGTGCCCGAACTGAATAAAATCAAGCAGGATTTCTTCGAAATCGCCGGAATTCCGAATACTGTTGGAGTTGTTGATGGAACGCATGTTCCGATTTTATTCCCCCATGGATAAAAAACCCCCCAGGGAAAAAGTGTTTCTAGGCGAGGGTGGACTGCACCCAAAAGAATGAAACAAGCTACATTTAGTTTTAAATACACTTCTAAATAATATCAATCCTCTTTTTAATGGTATTTATTACCTTTAATATTGTGAAAATAATTAAACAATTACAATTTCATTTATTTGTCAGTAACTTTAAATATAGTTATTAATTATAACACAAACAGCCTCCCCGGCCGGCAGCCCTATCACCTCCATCATTTGGAAAGTTTCTTGTGGTGAATATATGTAGTCCTTTAGATGGTAACAATTCCCATGTATTCTCTGTGGATTGTGGATTAAGTAATTTAAATGTAGACCGATAGATTCAAAATCTTACAGAGATATTACAATATGTCATATTATAAATAAGACATTTGATATAAGAATGAATATAAGATGCAAAATTACCGTAGATTACGAATTTTCAACCAACAACTAAGTTGAGTTAATCCTAACAAAATTAATATGATTCCAGCTGAAGTATATCTTTGAAAATATTCAAGTAAAATTGCAATATTTTGTTTATAAGTTGGAACTGTATTTACAAAATTAACTGTTCGTGGTCATGGTTGGGGTAAATAATCGTTTAAGCGGTATTCAACTAAAAAATATTAAATTTTCTTACACAATGAAGGTCAGTCTAGCAAAAAAATTCCAACCATGTCTCTGACTCTTTGGCGATTTTTAGAGAAATATCTAGTCCAGGAACGATTTTTAAAACTGGTTCTGGGTCATTCGAGAATCTTAGTTTTATTTCAAGTTGCTGTTGTGAAGCCTTTGACACAATTTTCGACTACAGTTTTACAATCGCACTAGCCAGCGTCCTAGTCACGCTCGGTTTGGTAGGAGCAAAGTTAGTTATTTTTCCCCGTATAATATTCTTTCTAGACTATGCGGGTGAATACTATCCAAGTTTTCAATAACACACAAAACCAAGACCAGTTTGCGAAAAATAGCCATTTTTGTATTTGAAATTTTGTAAAATAATTACAATTGATGGAAAGGATGACCTCAAAGTATAAAATACGATTATTGATACTCGATTTCTGTCAATTGATTTGAATTTTAAATTTATATAGTTTTATTGAATGAATCTACAATACGAATGAGCTGTCTATTTCTAAAGTCAATGCACCTTTGCAAGATAAAGATTTTATTATAAGCGCATTCAAAGAATAACGCTATTGTATCACAAGAAATGGAATTTAATGAATCGCCGATTCACTGGCAGGTTCAATTTATACTTAAAAACATAAAACATATCCGCGTATATGTAAAGTGGTTATATGGTTGCAATTTATATGTCGCTTATAACTTTAGAGTTTCGAATGTTTTCTGATCTATTTAGCGATAGAATTACTGCAAATTTAAGAGTATTCAAGAAAATATTTATATAAATACCTTCAATATTAATAAACTACAAAACATCACCCGCAATTTGCTAAAGAACGAAGAAAACAAAGTTCACAAAAGTACCAACTTTAAATAAACAGAGTTCAGAATTCAAGTTAAAATAATGTATCTTCGTTTCGGTTTTATGCACAATTCAATGGAATATTGTTGATTTTGAGCAGTTGTTTTTGGTGTAGGGCTGCCGGCCGGGGAGGCTGTTTTTTTTATAATTAATAATTATATTTAAAGTTACTGACAAATAAATGAAATTGTAATTGTTTAATTATTTTCACAATATTAAAGGTAATAAATACCATTAAAAAGAGGATGGATATTATTTAGAAGTGTATTAAAAACTAAATGTAGCTTCATTCTTTTGGGTGCAGTCCACCCTCGCCTAGAAACACTTTTCCCCTGGGGGGTTTTTTATTTTATTCTTTTCGGTGAAACCAACGATGCTTTCGTCATTTAAACTACTGTGCTTTTGATGCATAGAATAACTATATGCCGTAAAATCATTGATGAAATCAGATCAGAAATTCTTTCTTTTGACAGTTTACTTTACCAGCAAATATTTTTATTGGTTTTCACATATTTCATAAATGTATTGTTTTAATGAATATCAATTAAATGAATTTTGATTGGAATTTTGTTAATAGAACTAGCATATTTCTTCAAAATGAATATTTAATTAGTAACGTATTTTTGATCACACATTTTAAATTTCCTTATATTATAATAAACGTTATAAACTTATAACTGATTCGAAATAATGATAAATAATGAATAAGTAGTCTTGAAAGTTCAATTTAAAATGCAATTAGACATTTAGACCCTATCCTTTAAATGCGTCGACACACAATATTCAATGACCTAATTGCATTCTAATTGACAGTAATCCTCAAATCAATTTTCTAGCAAGAACAGTGCGAATAGGGTGTAGATTTGAAATGGTTTGATTATAAAAATCTGTTCAAAAAGCTGTTTTGAACAGTTTTGACCAGATTTTTCGCATACACTCGAACGTGCTAATCGTTGTAGGAGATGTCATAGTTTAGAGTTAGTAGAGGACTGCAATTTGAGGAAATGACGGAAGTTAATTGATTGGATTGACTTTATTTTAATATTTACCATAATTAGAATCGTTGCAAGGTTTTCGTGGAAAGGAGGTAAAGATGAATGGTCTGTGCATAAATGGGGTAAGTGCCTAATGCTTGGCTCTTTAAATGGAATTTATTTGAATTAAACAATTTAAACAATAATTAAAACCTTTGAAGGGTATATTGAAGAGGTGCTAAATATCAAAAGTCCTAAATTGGGTTACTGTTAAACGTAAAAGAACAAAAAATACCAAAACTTATTTCCGGGGAACCATCTCGTGACCTCGGAGTCGATCGTATTCATCGTACACACACAAATTTGCAGGACTAAACGTATTTGTAGTAATAAGTTTAGTCACCGATAATTGGGAAATTAAGAGCCCCTCTAACGAGCGAACCCTGGAAAGAGCAGTATACGCCATACCTTTGGCGAATAGGGACGGAACCAAATCAATGACAGCTTGATCAAGAGTACTCCCCTGAATCTTGTGACAAGTTACACTGTAACAAACGATTAGCGGAATCATGACCCTAGCAACTCGACAGTTATTGTATTTCCCACTAAATTCAACAGTAACCTGTCTTATCCATTGTGGCTCATCGAGATGGTCAAATTTAATTTCGATTTCTTTCGGTAGATCGCCTGATCGGACTTGACGTTCATCATCAACAGACCAACGAAAATTAGTGACAGTTCCAATCGCCCCATTCGCCAATTTTTGCCTGACGTTAATATTTCTTCGAAGCATTACGCGCGAACCAATTCCTAACCGTAATCTCGACACTATGCCCCCAGTGTTAGATTCTTTATTCTGGACATCCTTCTTGTTGCATTCTTTCCCAAAATGAATACCATCAGCATACGTATCTTTGGCTCTGATGGTGAAGACTCTGACTCCGCTCTCCTCTAATTCTTGAGTTCGTTTTTCGTTGAAATCGTAGCAGTCGCTATTTTTAGCAAAAATACGTATGGCATTTCTGAATTGCTCCTCCTTTGCTCTTCTACCCTCAGAATTTGGCGGTCCAAGAAGACGAGTTTCAAGAACCTTAATATCATCCAAGTCAGTTTCGCCTTTACGTAGCTT
This sequence comes from Desoria tigrina, assembly GCA_906901685.1. NCBI lineage: Eukaryota > Metazoa > Arthropoda > Collembola > Entomobryomorpha > Isotomidae > Desoria > Desoria tigrina. Next base: position 470,500 of record CAJQTU010000028.1, read on the forward strand.
GCTTAGTATTCCGAGTAGGGGATTGTTCTCACCCTGTCGCATATTTACCTTCAACTCTTGGAAGTCAAATTGCCTCCACAGATCAACTTCAGCAGCAAAATATTCAGGTTTGCGGAAGATCAAGTTTCCATAGCAGGGTGGGAGCTGAAACAAATCTCCTAATAGGTAGACATTGATACCACCGAACAAATTGTCGTTGCCAAAAATTTCACATAGACGCATATGTATCATTCGTAGCGATTGGTACGAACACATTGAAATCTCATCGATGACCAAATATCTAACATCTTTGTAAAGATGTCGGTACTCCGCCAGTTTTTTGGCTCCAAGTTTGTGATACGTGCCTGTGGATTTGAATTGAATTGGCAAACTAAAGGCAGAATGCAGAGTAATTCCATTGGGCAATAACATCGCAGCTTTGCCTGTCGGAGCTGCAATTAGGACGCTAGCTGGACCCAAGTAATTTCTAAGATACATCGAAATGAGGTTAATTAGGTACGTTTTTCCGCAACCCCCCTCTGAAGAGACAAAGAGCCGATCACCAGGATCAATATCCTTAGATGGATTTGTTTCGACGTTGTGTCGAAGTCGATCAAAAACTAGAAACTGTTCTGGAGTCAGAGTTGCTCGGATTTGACGAATCCTGTGAACAATACCTTCATTGTCACATGGATTCGTAGGGGGGAAAATATCGTTTGGAGAAAAAACATCCCGATTGTCTTGTCCTTCTACGTAGTCCATCGAGAAGTCAGGATTGCCACTTGGTTCTGCAGCAACGTCCTGGCTAAAATCAGCTTCCCTCAACAAAACCTGATCTATCTCTTTGACAAGAGCCGTTCTAATGATAGAATCGTTTGAGTGGCTTCGAAAATTCTTGTGCCTTTCCTGAAATACTTGTGCAGCACGACGGTCATCGCAGAAGTTCTCCAATCGGAAGGGGAGATAGAGAAGAATTAGAGAATAATAGTAGGAATCCCTATCTGATAACGGATTAAAGTTAGGGTACTTTACTACGGCAGGACGAGTCCTTTTTTTAATTTCCCCTTTCTTCTCTTACAAACGAAGTATTATGTCATGATCATCGGGTTGAGGCTCTTCATCAGAAAATTCCTGAACGTCCTCATCGTTGTTGGAAGGATCTGCTTTACGATAAGGAGCCCAATGTGCTGCAAATTCAAATAAGCAAAGATGCTCAAGACAGGGTGGTCTGGCCATATATCTATCGATGATATTAAGACAGAATTCTGGAACCTCTTGCATGAAAGCTTCTTTCTTGAGCATTCGAATACGGTTTTCTTTTTTAAAAGTAGGAATAAAAACCGTTGACCTGGTGGATTTTCTGAGAAAAAGATGACAAAGACGGAAAGCAGCCTCTTGGGCACAAATCTCTCGACTACGCATGATTGTCATGGAGATTTTGAGCATCTTTTCCCGAGTCGGCGCCGAACTATTTTTAATTGTTTTGATGGCGTCCTGAACTTCAGGGCGAATATCAGAAGGTTCAGCCTTTGCCATATATTTGCCAATATAGTAAGCAACCGCATTTGCCCCTGTCACGGGTTGAATATCCATATTACATTTAAGGACATTAAGCAAAACAGGATGATAGTAATTTATCATGGCTTCATCTTCCGAACGCTTTAGTTCGAAAAATTTCCCACAATTATTATGAGTTTCTGTTTCATTCAAAATTCGGGAATCCTGTGCAGCGGCTTTTGAAAACGAGAACCGGCAAACCCGGTTTTTGTTCTTAAAACAGGTTTTGGAGTGTCGATGTCTTTGGTATTTTAGTACCAGATCCCGATACTCATTTTCCAAATAGCACGACACATTGGATTCTAGAAACCGAATCCCTTCATCGGATTCCCATGAAGGCGAATCCTTAAACCAAAGAAGAGAGTGGCAGTGAGGACTCCCACGAGCCTGGAATTCTACACGTATAGTGTAGTCTAGCAGTTCGCGACCAAATATTTCGTGGGATTTGGATTTAAGTAGTGCCAGCAACTTGGTCAAGCGCATTGAAAAATGCTTGGCAGCAATAATCGGAAAATCGTTGAGAAGAGTTTTCTTATCCTCGTAAGGAATGGAATCAGGGACTATATCAGGAGTATCAGGGCCATGTTTTGCTTTCCACAATGCATTGACACAATCCACCGAATTTATTTCATCAAAGGAGAAAGTAAAAAAGAAACTTGGGATGCCACGTTGCTTTATCATAGCAAGGACGTCACCAGTGTACTGTTTCCAGTAACTTGCAGACCCTCGTATTGAAGACATGTAAACATGAGGGTCTCGAATTCCAAGTTCTTCGAATACATCTGAGTTATCGTTATTTCCACCTTGTCGTTTCATAGAGCAGCAGACAGCAACTTTCTCTCTTGCTCTGTACGCGTCGCATTGACTAAGGGCGTAGAAGAGAAAGTCGCTGTTGCCAATGAAGCGTTCGTCGTTTGACATCAGACGTTGTTGAAAGTAATCCAAAGGTAGTAGTAGTAGTAGTAGTAGTAGTATTTATTTCTTAGTTCTTCTCGGGTATACCCATAGAACACAATGGCAATAATTATTTTATTATTAATAATGGTAAGATGGACTTGGTTTAAGCAAGGTAGGTAATAGTAAAGTTAGCACATCAAATCGAGGAATAATTTTCTTCTTTTTAAGCTACAATTGACATAGTGAAATAATTTAACATTTGTATCGGTATCCATATTACATATTACATTAAGAAAGTTATCTCTGTTGAAGTTATTAGTTTTACAAACCTGATGTAAAAATATATTTCTAGATCCTAAATGAATTTTGCATTCAAACAAAAAGTGAAATAAGTCTTCTGGATTTTCTAGGTTACAAAATTGACATACAGATTCTGAGTTTAAATAATGTTTTTCCCCTTTAATACGGAATCTTCCTAAGTTTAATCTAACCTGCGCTATTAGTCTGAGTCTCGTAAATGTTACATTATTGATATCTTTTAGCCTATGACCTTCAGTTAGTTGCGAACCGTAATAGTGCTTAAGGGAGTTATTGGATCTCTCCATGTCTTGTTGTTGTAATTGGTTACCAATGGCCTCTAAGATTTTTTCTGTGGATGCTCTTAATACATTGTGGTCTAATGAATTCCAGAGGTGCAAATGGTTTGCTCTGTCCAAAATATCCATAATGTTGCTCGTCCAATTGTATTTCTTGGTATCGTTTGGGCAATTAATCATTAATGCTTGGAAACATTTCTTGGCGATTCTATTCTCTGACATGCTACAAACACGAATTACGAAATTGATGGTTTGTTTCATAGTTAGAAGTTCGAGCTTTCTAGTATCAGTCTCCAATTTTGCCGCATATCCGGCAACTCGAAAGTCTAGCTGGTAGAGTCTTTTCAGGAATCGGGTTTGTACTTGCTCAATGATATCTGGATAGTTGTTTCCCCAGATGTGACTAGCGTAAAGCGTTGTGGAGGTCACAATGCTGTGGAATAGTTTAGAATGGACGTCCCAATTGTCTGTTCGACCTTTGTAGAAAGTGGTCCACAAGGACCCTAGTGCTGATAGTCCCTTTTTCTTGAACGATTCGGCAGCGTTACGGAATAGACATGAACTTGTGAATGGGACACCGAGATAGGTGTATTCGTTTACAATGTCCAATTTTTGATCGCCATAATAAAAGGTTGTTCCCTCAGGTATTCTGCCTCCTCTTCTGAAGACCATCGCCTGGGTCTTCTTTATGTTGACTTTAAGTCCAAGGCTGGAGAAATATTTCTGCAAGATATTTATTTTTAGTTGGAGTGCTCGTTTGGAAGGTGCTAATAGGACCATGTCATCTGCAAAAAGTAATATATGTAGGATGAATTCTGCTATTTCAATCCCTAATACTCCACTCTTTTTCAGTTCTTCTACTATATCGTGTATGAATAAGCTGAAACATAGGGGTGATGCAACTTCGCCTTGTAATAGTCCTTCACTCATTTCTATAGAGGCTGATAATCCTGATTCCAATTTGATTTTCGTTTTAGCCCGCATATAGATTTTTTGAAATAAATTGATTATTTTTCTTGAGACTCCCAGGTTCTTAAGTTTCATCCAGAGTTTAGCATGGATTATGGATGGGAAAGCTCGTTCAAAATCTATGAATAGTGCATAGACCTTTTTCTTGCGTCTTGTCCCTATCTGAAGCGCTGCTAACAAGTTGAATATTTGTTCGTCGCAGCTACGGGATTTCCTAAATCCAGCTTGTAAGTAATTAAGTAATCCAAAGGTGTAATTGCAATTTTCCTTGGGGTCTTTAAGCCATTAATCCCGTACGAAAAAAGATGAGGGAACGAAAGAAGGTCTAGACTGGTTTCTTGACGCTCGTTGAGAGAACTACGAGCTTCTCGGACCAAATTGACCTTAAGAAGTTCTTCAATCTCTGGTTCAATAAAATCTTCTCTATCTATCAATCAAAGTTGTGAACCTTGCCGAAATCCTGAACAATCTCCGCAGTTTCTTCAGGTGCGGGAATGTCATTGTCTGAATCATTGTCTGGCTCTTCGTCCTCCCTGATTTGCTTCCGTAGAGGGGAAGGAGGAAGTAAAGACGTGTCTTGTGTGTCTTGTGGCATTGTGTCAGAATTAACTACAGCGGTGACAATGAACGGTGTGATTTGAAAGGCATAATCGTTGTTGTTGTTGGGTATTTGGTGCCTTTCTGTACAGTTGCGATGAACCAATTTAGAAATTAACTCAGCAGCGGCAGAACGCCTTATTTTCAGAAGCACGGCCGTCCCAGATGCATAACCGGCGCGATGCCCTTTTTTCCCACGAGAGTGGCTATCAAAGTAAAAGACAGAATCAGAAGAGACATAAATTGCCATTGAATAATTACGAGTCGTTATTATTCCAAAAACAATGTCGCTTCGAATAAAAGCGTTAATTCGGCAAGTAAGTCTAGGTAAATCGACGCCCGGAACATTGATTAGAAAGCCACCGTATTCTGCCAAGACAGTGTAATTAATCGCCAAATTAACTCTACTACCACCAAACACAGTCATATTACCAACTACTTCAGCAGGCTCCAAGTGGATATTGTCTACCGTTGTACGAATATCTGAATAAAAGTCGTTACCACAGATTAACACCAAATCCAGTCCTTGTTTTGTCCACTGTTGGGGGCTGTCAACAAAACAATGAGCCAAGAAGGAGGCGCTCATTGCGGTGCATAGACTGCCTGCATTTGAGCCAAACATTACGTTCTCCTGATGAAATGATGCATGCAGACCCGAGAAAGACTCAGAAAAGACTGTATACCCAATTCCTGCCAAGTTGTATTCTACATTCTCTGGATTAATGATATTGGACATTCCAATTCCAATTTGTACAGAAGAGAATTCAAGGCGCTCTTGGCAACCAAGAAGTACCGTGTCATCAATTTGAATATCACGATACAATGGATTGTTGTTCACAAGCCAAATCAATGCGTTTCTTACAGATAGAGGATTAATTTTAAACTCGCTTGCATGAAGAGATCGATCTGACGTCTCATGCACAATTACCGTGTCCGAGTTTAAGGTGGAAAGTGGGAGAATTTTAATGGGTTCAGAAACGGGGTTTGGGAAATGAATAACCATGCCTTTCATTGCACGTTGACCTCTGCCTTTGCAAGTCAAGAATATCTTCATATATGCCTTGACTTGGGATATTAAACGTATCTCGGCAGTGGTGAGATTCAAAATTTGGGTTGGCCTAGGTTTTAAAGCTAATCCATTACATTTCGCCTTGGGAGGGATCTTTCCTTTTGTAAGGCTACTATGACATCTACTACAAACTGTGATAATTGATTCAAGGGGTTCCTGTTCTTTGTCAATAGAATAAAACAGTTCTTGAATATAATTTGTAACTACAAACCGTTTCCTAAGATTAGGGTACATTAGGCTATCACAAACTTTGCAAGCTAAAACAGCGAATTGAAACACTGCCTTATTATATTGTTGAATAATTGATTGTATAATGACTTGCTGTGATGTTGTGTGTGGATTAGGATTGATGTCCTGTTCAGGTTAAAGCGGTACTGGGTTGACTGGTTGGATGCCAATTCTGGCTTTCTGTTTCCTGAATTCCTTTTGCTGTTTTCTTTTCCGTGTTGTGATTCTTGATCGGTCAGTCACGGTTAACTTTGTTGAAAGTTCAGGTATAGGGTTGTCGGTAACCTGCAAACAAAACATTGGTACTTATTGTGCGGCACGTTGAAAAATGCAATATTGGGCAATATTAGCGGGTCTAACACATAATACTATGTGACAGGTATATGGTATGGTTAAAGCCCGTTGGAAGGACCAGAAATGTATACTTAAATCCAGTTCATAAAACCAAAAACTGCATAGATATATACTAGACTTGAAGAATTAAAGACCTGTTTCGAAGGACCAAAGATGTATTGTTACATGTAAAGATTTGTAACATTACAGTCACACGGTAGTTATCTCTAGTTTGTAGGCAAGAATTATGAATTATTATGCTCTAAAGTTCCCACAGAATAGTTATATATAGTCTGTAGGTGAAAATTCAAAGCTTTCAATTTTTAACATGATCGGATAAAGTCAAAACAAAAGTGTGGGTTTGTAATGCTTTGACTATTACTTGCGTGTTAGGTATCTGCCTAAGGATAGTTGGATAAGACAAAATGTATGTGGGTGGGGCCTCAATTATGCTCCGAATATCATTGTCTGATAATCTATTGTGTTGTTGTAACATTGGGATAGTCTTAAACACAGGGTGTGTGATCGAATTTACACAACTTCGAAGTTAGCCTCCGTCTGGGTCCCGTGAACATTCGTACAAAAACTGGTGTGGCAGGGTATAGTCGTTCTCCAGTTATCGACTTGACGGAGGAACCAACGGTCGGACTAACGGATCTATATGTAGTGCGAAGCATGAAGTAATGTGAAAACTGTAATTATTAAGGGAAAATGTACCTCCATAGAAATGTTGAATAGTCCTGATAGGAATTGCCTGTCCTCGTACGAATTAGAGGAATACACATTAAAGGCAAGTAGTCCCCAAATGGAATCTCTAGGCACAAAGTTCTGCGAGAAGTTGAGGTCCTGAATTCCGTCCAACCTTGACATGGCGATTTTGATGGAGTAAATAGACGTGTTGAGATATTTTTCCTTGTTTAAAAATAATTAAAAATGTCAATCTACAAAGTTTTAAATACTTCTGTCTCCCATGAATCCGAGACAAACCCCAACATTAATATTACTTCATTATGGCTCTGGCCGTACTTTTTAAGGCATTGTTAACTAGAGCTTGCTTAAAATTGTAGTTAAATGTTTTTTAAATTAACTTACGTTGTTGGTCTTTGGGAATATATTGTCAAAGTTTATTAGAAACCTTCTCAAAGGCAGTGTATTTTTGCCAAATAGAATTACTGACAATTGTCCCCACACCGAGGTTACATAGATAGGATTGCCAGAACCGGATAATTTCGATAAATTAAGCTGTATATGGTCATATTCCACTTCCGAGGGTGTCTATATAAAAATTAATTGAATGATGGATTTATGTAAGCAAATAATATTGATTTGATCGGATTTTGATGTAGTGAAGTTATGATTAAATCTTTAAATGCCAAACTTACTGGTCCAGGATTGGATTCGATATTTCCGATAAGTAATAACGTAACGATGATGATGGCTTCCAATATTGTCTCCGTAAGCCTTGGAACGAATTTATCCAAAATACAGTTGATATAGTTGATTCGATAGTCCTTTGGTTTCAGTTTTATTCTATTGTAAGTACCTATTGCACTGCGGAATGAAGTATCGGTGTTCTTCATTTTTTAAAATGAATTTAAATTATTTAATTTTGACGAGAAGTAAGAAATTTCTATATACTCTGAATGAATATATTAGAATTCAAATGGAAGAATGAATAATCAATATGATAAAATTCATGAACTAATTACATGGTTTCTAATTACATATTGAATAAGTTCCATCAGTCTTATTGTTATTGCCTATTGTGTTTATAGGAAATCGTGATATGCGAGAGTCAAATTACAAGCACTTGATTAGAAAGACAAAAGAGAAGGTAATGAAGTTGATAAGCGTTGATGATTCATGATTTGATGTCATTATAGAAGTTTATTTCCAGTAAAATCAATTGCTCGGCTGACAAAATCAAAGTATGATGCCCGATGTATCAGACGGATGAGAAATCTGAGACAAAAGCCGAGAAATTGGAGTTGAGTTGAGGGGACGCGCACTACAACCCCCTCAGATACTAATGTTGTGTTTTACTATTTTACTTAGAGACAATGATGCAACAATGACATCATAATTCCGTTAGGGGTCTGACGTCTGACAAGATTACTTGACAACAGAGGGCTCGGAAGTTTCGAAATCGACGAAATTATTGCCCTCCGGTTGATCAGGATAACAAAATTCTGATATATTTCATGCGTCATGATTGCTTTGTTCTTGTTCTGAAGCTTATGTTCTAATCCAAGGCAGGTAAAGGTTCTTATCGGGTTTAAAATTGAAGGACTGGGGATTTCTACTACAACTTACCAATCCAATATGAAATGCATGATGCAATGAATAAAGAAATGAATTGTTTCTATCCAGATAATGACGAAAAGTATGATAGGTCTGGGGATGTAGAATGGATGGAATATGCAAAAGTTTGTATGAGAGAATATTAGAATTATCGATAGTTTATTCCACGTGTTTAATAAAAATAGCGGATCAGATCAGGTATGTTGAACGTTGAACAGGAGAAAAGAAAATATATCATGATGAATTAATAAATCCTAGGGGAATCGAGGGAATACGGTACATGCGCTCCAATTTTCACTACTTCTTGCCCTTTGGCATCAATTTATATAAATTCATGATCTTCTCTTTTTATATTTAAAGCAAAAGTATAGTAACATAGCAACAGTGCATTATAATAATAATAATAATAATAATAATGATTTATTCTTGAGTTGATTTGGCCATGGCCCTTACAACCATAAATTTCAGAGTTACAATATTTTAAGAAGATCCAAGTGTAATTTCTCTTAACTTAGTTGCATATTTCATGAAGACAGCGATCTTTTTTACTTTATCAATTGATAATTTAACAAAAAATGCAAGGTATCCATTACAGTCTATTGGATGTACATATTCAGACAAAAATTTCCTACGTAATAGTGTGTACCTAGGGCACACAAACATAACATGATACAGATCTTCCACGACATTTTTCTTACAACACAAACATAACGGGCTAACATCTTCATTATAAAAATTTTCTAAGTTTTTCAGTTTTATTGTTAGCCCGTTAGAAGTAACTTGTGACATATTTGCCCGTAGTTGCGCTATTATTCGGGTCTGACTCCAGCTTAAGTACATATTTAAATATTCTTCACTGTTGACATTAATTTTGTAGGATTTGTAATTAGGCATACTTGAGCTAGCTGGCATTCTAACAATATCGGATTTTATAATTTCGTTGTCAATTACACCAAGCGATTTACTAATTTCTAGGTTTAGTTTTAAGATATCATCTGGATTATTGATGTCTACTCTTATCTCTAATAAATGTTCACATTTATATTTGGTTAACATCTCTTTAAAACAACAATACCAATTTTTGCGAACTTGACAATCATTGCTTTTTAACTTTAGTGTTTCATAACATGTTTGGACAATTGAGGTTTTAGGTTTTAACATTATTCTTTTCCAAAACATAATAATAGCCTGAGTAATATGAAATTCAATAGATTTGACTGAGGTTTCCATACGCAGAAACCAGACCGGCGTTTTTTGCGGTAGTAACAGAAGTCTTCTTATATAATTGTTCTGGAATGTGATAAATCTTTTGAACATAGAAATTCCCCAAATAGGTGAGCAGTACATTATTACTGACCTCACGAGACTGTCGAAAATTTTTATTCGGCTTTCTAAGGTTTTCATTTGCCCTTTGTACATTACAGCAAAAACGTGATTTTCGGCTCTTTTAGCTTTTTTGAATATTTCATCTGCAATATTGCTGTAGCTCATATTTTTGTAAAAGGTCACACCTAGATATTTATAGCTATTTACCGTCTCGATCTCATTATCACCCCAGTAAAGTATGCTTTCGTTTATATTTCTATTCCCATTCCTAAATATGACAGCCTTTGTTTTTTCTAAATTAACAGTTAAGTCATTTTCCACAAAATATTGCTTTATAACATCTATTTTACTTTGAAGATCGAACACATTGCTAGCAAGTACAACAATGTCATACGCATAAAGCAGAAGATGAACATCACTCATACCCATCTTTAATGGGGTTATGTTACTACCATGGACAGTTGTGATGAGATCATTTATAAATATTGTGAACAACTTGGGGGAGAGACTTTCCCCTTGTAATATACCCTTATTTATACTGAAATAATTGCTTTCCCCGTTATTGGTTCGAACTTTACCTTCAACATTTTTGTATATATTCTGGATTGTCACAATAAATTTGTTACTTAGGCCAGCTTTAATTAATTTTTCCCATAATTTTGAATGACTAATGCTATCAAAGCATTTAGATAAGTCTATAAATAGCGAGTACATTCTTGATTTTTTTGATTTTAATTGATTTTGTAGCAGTGAATTAAGGACAAAAACCTGGTCTTCACATCCTGTACCTTTTTTATAGGCGGCTTGATAATCAGAGATTATATTTTTATCGACACAAAAGTCGCCTAATCTACGCGTCATTAAAATAGTAATTAACTTAAGCCCAGTATTGACCAAAGAGATAGGTCGGTAATTATTAGGATTTTTCTTGACACCTTTTTTGAAGATAGGTGATATCACTAATTTAGTTAGATCTAGTGGTGTCTCGTCAGTTCTCCACATTTCATTTATGCTGTCTAAGAGTTGCAGCCTCTGTCCACATGATAAGGCAATCCATAGCTCATTTATTATTGAGTCGGGGCCAGGGGCCTTATTAGTTGATAATGATTTTATTGCCATATTCAGTTCCTCAAATGTAAATTCCCTATCGAGTTCAGGGACAACCTTATCTGTTCGTGTATCGTATTTTGATGGTGAAGATGTACTGAATAACTTTGCATAAAAAGATTGGAATAATTTCGGGGCTACTTCGTTCGATTTAGGTTCGGAAGCAGTAGGTCTAAAATAACTAACAGCCTTGTAAAATTCTTTAGCATTTCTTGAATTAGCTAAATTTCTGTGCAATGTGTTGATGAATTTCAGTTTTTTGGCCTTTATGTAGTTTTTATAAATTTTCCTGGCTTCTAAGTACTGTGTTTTGCATTTAATTTGTTCTGATGAGTTTGTGACCTTTCTTAAGTTTCTTAATTTGTCCAATTTAATATGTTTAAAGTTCCTACAATTTTTATCGTACCATTTGGGACCATATGTCCTATTTTGAGAACCAAGTCTGACTTCTTTCAATATGTGAGATTTCTTGGCTGCTTCTAGCATATTATTCTGGAACCTAATAAAAGACATATTATGCTTTCCATCGAGACATGTATTATTTTCCGTAAGACAATGATCCAGGTTACCTTGAAAAGACGTGGCTGCAGTAGGATTCCATTTAATCTTTTTTACTATTGTTGAGTTCATTATTTTCTGACGATTAGAGCTAATTTTAATTTGTATTGGAAAATGTGATGAGCATAGAGATTCGAGGACTCTCAAATCCGTAATCTTACTTAAGTTCATTGAACAAAGACCTAAATCTATAACACTACTACCGTTGGAGTTACAGAATGTAAATCCTCATTTTTATCACCCTCACAGTCTCCGTTTATAACTTTGAGATTAGAGTTTTCTAGAAGGCGTATTATTTCTCCACCTCTGGTATTCACAAAATTATCTTTAGTTTTTCTATTATTATAATCCTGTGAGTCACATATGTCGAAGCCCTGATAAGAACCTATCCGGGCATTCAAGTCTCCGATAATTAGACATTTATCTTGAAATGGATTACCATGATTCAATAAATCATTCAGATTAATATTTATAGTAGGTGATAAATATGCAAATGTAACAAATAGCTTTTGATCATCCTGGCGAATTATTAATTTGATATAATTTTCATTCTGATTAATGATCGATACAGTATTTTCAATACCCCTTTTAATTCCTAATAAATATCCCTTCGAGTACCTACCTACATTTCCTATTCGCGTTCCAAAATTTTCTATTATTTTATATCTTTTAAGTAAAGCTACGTTATTATAACTAGAATAATGCCATGTCTCACATAAAAAGAACAGATCCGGATCCGCATTGATGACTTCCGTGATAAGACTGGGTTTGTTGAATAATCCCTCGATGTTCCATGACAAAAAAGTTGTGTTTTGAAGAGATGAAGAGATTGATGTGGGTTGTAAGTAAGCAACAGTGCATTAAGTATTACGCATTAAAACGTATAAACCTTATAGAAACTTAAAAATGGATTTAATTAAAAAATTATATCTCAAAGACCTACAACTCAAATTTAAAAAACGTTTCACCATAAAAAAGCTAGTTAAATTTCACTCAATAATTTCAATATGAGGAAGACTTACATTAAATTTAAGTAGGGTAACGAGCCATTTTAAAATTTAAAATCGAGTTTAAAGCATGAAGGAAACAATATTTTTTGATTTTGACATGCGACCGGCCCTACTACCTTTCATTTAACGATCGATGAAAAAAACCGCGATAGTCTAGGTCAAATGAGTTTTGCTGTAGGTCGTTTGTAAAATCTGGGGGGTAGGGGTGAATGCATATCTAGCCTCGGCGATAACCATATGGTTGCTATGGTTATTTTTTCGCCTCCCCTAGAAAAAATGAACCAATTTTCGTGTGAAGGAAGCAATATCATTCTATAATCTCTCAGATAATTGCGACAAGAGAATATGAAATATTAGATATCGTGGCAAAGTGGCCCGGCAGTACTCACGACTCCTTTATTTGGAACAACTGCAGTGCAAAGAGGAGACTGTACGACGGGGAATTTGGGGACTGTCACTTACTTGGTTCGTTAATATTATTTAAAAAATTGCAATGGTCGTAACTTGAATCAACAGTCGTAACTCATTGACAATTTTGTTTGAACTCGTTAAAGGGGACAGTGGATACGGTAATGATACGGATACGGACAGTATTCAGTCGAACTCGGACTTAAAATAAATATCCTTCTTTTCAACCCTTTTCTAATTTGAGAAAAGGTTAAACAATATGAATAGATTTTGGTAGTTTTCCACTAACTCACCACACTTTAGCAGAATACATTTTATTTATATGCATAAATACCTTTCGAAGGCTATTCATGAAGGTTTATACTTTTTCTGAAACAGCTGAATTTGCACAAGGTTCGGGAAATGTTGATAGTTCATGATAAATCAAAATTTTTGAAACGGTTGGAAATCAATTCATTAAATAAAGCCGGATTATGATAGCCCCTCGGCCCATAAGTAGTAAATTTATTTTTTAAATAGAAAAATTTAGCATCTATAACCAAAACAATCTATCTTATTGGATCCAATTGCTCCACATATGATATCTGCTTCCTAAGAGATCATGATTTGTGAATCTTGAACTTGAACGATTACATTGCCACAATCGTGTATACGCAGAAATGGCAGGCTACATTTTTCTGGAATGCGATTACATGACTGAAAGAAAGGACGTTATGGACGGTATCTGTTAAATATCAATTTGGGCACTAATTATTTTCAGTTGCGTCATTTACATAGTCTAAAGTTATGGCAAAACAATTAAGTCAATCGTAGTATTATCTCTCCATTAGTAAATTCATCCCTTGTTAGTAATAGACCTAACTTGCTAGTAATAGTTAGTAGACCTTCTATTTACAATTTCCATAACTTTTAGAGCAATTTTTAGATTTGCTCGCCATTAATTGTTCCCCATTATTAGAAGTTTCCCCACCCTGGAGATTAAGCCATCCGTCATATTATTTCAATTTGATTTGTATGCTTAGGTGAATGTTCATAAATACACGGCATTACAAGTTAAAAATCTCTACTGACACAATAACAATTTAATACATATGCCCCAATCATATAGAAAAATTGCATACATCATTCGAAAGCACTAGATCATAGCCTCTGAATGACGTATCACACATATGTGTTTGTAATATAACCTCTTTAACCCCTCCCCACTGGTCAGGGGTGACCCCAACCTCAAATGTTAGGCTCCATTAATAGCCCTTTGTAGTTGCTTTCAATCGATGTATCACACATGGGGTGTTACTATTCGAATAAATCTTGACCCTTGACCTTTGACCTGCACGGTCTCTAAACAAACTTGACCTCCGTTTGTATGGCCTAAATATATATCCGAAAGAAAGATTTCAAAAAGTTAAGCCGTTCTCGAGTTATCGTTTTTACGGGCGGACAGACGGACACTGAGCCATTCGCATTATTTATCGTAGATACATATAAAACGATAAACAGATTCTAGTGAAAGAAGTGAACCATATTTATTAACAAAGATTAAACATTCAGAATTATACATTTACCTTAAAAATACACCATATATATTTATTCAGCGAGTAAATGTATAAAACGCAGAGTTTTAAGAAAAAATATGGTAACTTATTTTACATTAATAATAAAAAACGCTGACCTTTGATCGTCTCACATTAATGTTCCCTAAACTGAATCGCCGTAAATAAATAAAAATATCACTCGTGAACACAAAATCACCTGTGAAATCCACTCTGTAATCAGAAAAACCACACTTTTAGAGCAAATTTAAAGGCACACATTACAACGTCATATCGACACAAAATCAAAGCAAAAAAATCTCTTCCAGCTCTTTACCGGCTGGAAGAGTACCAAGAATTGAGGCCACGTTCCCCCTCTGAATAGCGATACCCAATCGCTGAATCAAAAAAGAGGATGACCTGGGTTCCCCAGTAACCTCGGAAATCCTCTGACCAATAGAGGAAATGAGTCGAAGTCCCTCTTGGCCCCAAATACCAATTGTCTCTATTACCACAGGAACAAACCAATAACGGTCCAGGAGAAAGTCGTACTTTCTCCTCTTTTTCAATTCCGCCATCTCGGCGGCTGATCCAGATCGGGCGGCCGATTGAGCCACGTAGGTGGGGGCAAAATGGGTTTAGACATGACTGCTGAAGAAAAGTAGCGAAACAACGACATGCTTCGCAATCTATATCACAATTAATTAAATGGTTTATACATACACGAATATATATATATATATATATATATATAGCCAATAGTTACACATAAAGTTACTCGATTGCCGTGACCGTTGCATGGATAAATATAAACTGGACCAGTCAAAACATGATATTTTTTAAAGCAAAAGCACTGTTCCATGTATGAGTGATCACACTGATCACAGGAGAATATTTTTCACACGTGAGATAACTCGTCTGTAATAACATATTCTCAATCTCCGAGCCCTTTGCATCAATTTCCATAAATTAACCGACCAAAATCTCCTTCGGAAAACTGACTGGATTTGAAATATCAACCAAGTGCGGCTCGCAAATCGTGGAATAATCCAGAGATCAGCCCCAACTCCTAAAACACTTAATCCAATTCCAATTTAATAGAAAAAGAAAACGGTATTAATGTTGTCTGACATTTTGACAGCTTTAAACCGATCTTTAACCTTCCCTTTCGTTATCCCCAAAGTGTAATTCAACCTTAATCGATAATTAGCCCTGACAAAATACTCCTGTATTTTATGGTAAATCCCCGATGAAACAATTGTTCCAAACACCCAAGGGACCTTCGACCCTTCATGCTTCTCAAATTTCCATTCAATATTAGTCTGTAGAAGCCCGTCCTTTGACAAAGTAAACCTCAGTTTGTCATAATGCTTAGACAAATATTCAAACTCCATTCGTGTCTTGGATGATAAGTCGACATAAACTCGTCGACTACATTGGACAACTTTTTCTTCAACCACCTCGTCAGCCTCGACGAATGATAAGAAATGATCAGATCTTGGCTCTGGAATGCAGACACGCTCCGGGACTAGCAAATGCCAAAGGAGTAAGTCTGACTCTGTTGGCTTAATGGTTTTATTTTCGTTATCGAATGCATCTTTATTCGATCTGCGGTGGCCATGTTTGCCCCCAACAAAATGTCTTCCAACAAAAAGTTACCAAAGGGTCCCCTAAGGCTCGAATAAATCCGAAATTCCTAATTTTCACAAGGCGCAAGTCGGCTGTCTGTGTTCCAATAGGCGTCTTCGTCGATGATTGAGAAGCGCGGCGTGACAAGCTCCTTAAACCCAGAAACGCTTCGTGACTGAAGTGGGGACGTAACGCCCGTGATCACCAACCCCTTGTAAGCATTTGTAAAAATGACGCCCAGAATCAGCCAAACTCCCACCACGATCCTGTAAAAAAGAAGCTCGTCAAGGAACGAGGGTATGAAGTAAGATTGTTCCAAAACCGTTGCAAACATGAAAAAATATGGCCAAAATGTTCGATGGATCCCTTTGAATTTCTTTAGAAGCAAATGAACAAAGATGGCGATGGTTACAACAGAAGCCAAAATGGCGGCCCAAACTTGATACTGAAATGGGTGGAGGTAAATTTCAAAGGCCAAGGCTTCTTCTGCAAAACAGGTTAGGAAGGTGAAGCGGTCGGTTGAAGTCGTTAGAACCGTCTCCCAAACGAATTGTAATTTACGATAATTAATTTGACCATCTTCGATCTGCTGTTTGAAATGAAAGTTTGGATAGCGAGAGTGTAAGTCCTTACACTGATGATTATATTTCTCAACCCCTTCAGGACATCCGGGGACCATTTCCTGATTTTCAATTACAGTACTATTTGCCTCGCCGAATAGCAAGGCCATAATATATTTCTCCAACAACGAAAAGAACGGGGGTTCGAATCCAAGGAATGGGATACGAAATGGATTCCGTTCGATTTCTCCGTTTTGGAGCTGTTGGTACAACACAGACGGGCTGAGATACCATTCAAAATTTAAATTCCACTTCGCACTGTTCCAAAATTTCGGACTGTATGTTTTGGCAACCTCGTCCCATTCTTTACGTGTGTTCCTTACGAAATCAATAGGAATGGATCTGGGTTTTGGACAATAGACGCAAAAAATAGTTCTCATTATTATCCGGTTCGAATCATCCAAAATGTTTATTCTGAATCCCGATCCGTCCATCCTTCCCCAATAAATCCTATTTTCTTCCTTGTCATATAATCTCATAGCATGGCCGTTTGATTTGAAAACATTAAAGACCTGCCGACCCATGACAGATTCTGTAAGCATGGACAAGATGGGCCCAGTTATGTGGTCCAGGGTTGAGGAATGTGCGAAATAAGCAAAATAATTGTGCAGGGGCTTTAGGAGGTGAAATTTTTGAGAAGTGTGGGGGGTCCGGTAAGCGTAAATTTGAAACACGTCTTCGATGGCACTTGCAATCGGAAAGTGCGAACTCATCCCGGAATCACTTGGGTCCGTTGGATAAGACTTCCAACGATAAGTCTCCAACTTCAAAGTACATGATGTGATAAACGCAGTAAATCCCCTTTGACTTTACAACGTCTATTGGCTTTAGGGGGTCATCTCCATCGGGGAAGACAAGAATAGTTGACATCCTATCCTCATAACGTTTAACTGTCTCGATAAATTGGTGTTGGTAGCGACGGATTGTGAGTGGATTTTTGTCAATGGGCACAACTCCCAGGTCGATTTCATCATAGACTAGCCGGATGTGACATTCCGCGACGGAGTTGATCAAATCCGTCAACCCTTCTACAACATTCAGACCGGATGTTGAAGGGATGAGAATTGCAAGAGTGACCTGAGTAACGAAGAACGGAGTTAGTGGATGGAGAAGTCTGGAGTACTTAAACTTCGAAATTGGGGCAAAGTGATGCATTTTGTAGTATGTAGGCTTTTTCTACCGTTTCAGTCCCTTTGGAATTGACAATTGAGCAGGAACGGACTATATTGACTCTGGTATATTTCTTCAGCCTCATATCTCGTGTAAATTTTCTTTAAAAACAAAGTGGCTAAAACTCAAGTCTAAACGCAATTAATTATTTAAAATTTACTTTCCTACATACCTTACAATGTCAAATAGCATGATTTGTAGAAACATTTCATGGATATTTCGTTGCAACTGTTAATACACGCCAAGCTATCCAACTTCTTGAAATATTTTAAAAGCATCCCCTCAACTTGTATGTTCTATTTACATTAATGCATTGAGTCATTCTTCATTTTCATTTGCAATCGTTGTTATTTGAATGGTAGTATGTCGTCAATTTATTGATGTTGGATATTATATAGAAGAATCCATTAATTCACTATAAGCTTTCAGGAATGGATTCCCAGATTGGAGGATGAAAAATGGCGGCTATGAGGGAAGATCGGGATACATGATCCGTTCAAATACGTACATTCGTTTACAATGCTCATTAGATTTTCAGACTTTATATTTAAAAGTTTCTAAACCACTCCCCCTGATCCATGAATTGATGAAAAAAGGTGACCTGACACCGCGCGCGCACAAGTATGTTGCGAGCGCGTTATACAAAAACTTCGTATTTTAAAGCCAAAAATGTATTTCATCCACTCCACATGACCCAAATAGTCAAAGCAACATGCAATATGACCACCTTGTGCGCACTACTATGTCGCGCGCCCAATAGCAAAAAGCGTAAAGTTTGAGTTTTTAAACCGAAAAAAATTCTAAACCACTCCACATGACCCAAATAGTCAATGCAACATGCAATATGGCCTCCTTGCGCGCACTACTATGTCGCGCGCGCAATAGCAAAAAGCGTGAAGTTTGAGTTTTTAATCCGAAAAAAATTCTAAACCACTCCTCATGACCCAAATAGTCAAAGCAACATGGAATATGACCATCTTGCGAGCACTAGGTCGCGCGCCCAATAGCAAAAAGCGTAAATTTTGAGTTTTTAAACCGAAAAAAATTCTAAACCACTCCACATGACCCAAATAGTCAATGCAACATGCAATATGACCTCCTTGCGCGCACTACTATTCGCACGCGTACAATAATTATTAAGAACATCCTGAGGCTTTATGTCAAAATATCCTGCCAATTATCACGTAAATTAAGTTGCCTACAGGCTACTATCCGGTTTCCATGCAAAATTGGCTATATTTGTAGGGCATTTTTCGGATCATTGCCAGAAAATAAGATTTTTCTGAATGATATATTAATTTTCTTAAGGTTCTTAAGAATTTATTAGGCATAAATAAAAAAAATCTTGTATTCTGGAAATTGTCATTTTTTGGCCCTAAACACTTAGAGTCAAGGCACGTAAAGTTGAATCTCCAAGGAGAAATTTCCAATAGCAGGTAGCGTCACGTGAAGATTTAAAAAAAAAAATAAACCGTACAACGAATGTATTGATGTATCGTAGATATAACGTTTTTATAACGTTTCATACACATAGAAACATGTTCACAGTGAAAACTGTGTTTTAAAATTATTAAAAAGCATGAAATATCGAAATTCTCGAATATTTTATACTGCAGTTTTATCACTTCTGTTTCTACGGTACCTCGGAACCTCTATAACTAAATCCCACAATCACAAGAAAAATGAGGATTGCCTCCTCTAGTTATATTATATACTCTAAGTCAAGGCAACTCAAATGAAAAATCGTAAAGAGGTAGCGACACGTGAAGGACTTTCGAATTAAAAATGACTTTTGCAAAAATCTCAGCTTAGCCCATGACAACGAAATTCGCATCAATTGAACCTACAAAGGAGGGTACCGGATTTCAAGCCTTTTTGTGCCAAGGCCATTTTACATTATAGTATTGGGCCATTGGAGACCTGGAGCCGGATTTTGGGCTCCAAGAAAAAAGTTGTTTATTATGTATCGTAGATACATTATGTTTATGCCTCGGGGTCTGTCCGTCTGTCTGTCTGTAAACGCGATAACTCAAGAACCGCTTAACTTTTTAAAATTTTTCCATCGATTATTCATTTAGGACATCCAAACGGAGGTCAAGTTCGCTTGGGGGCCCTGTAGGTCAAAGGTCAAGGGGGGAAAGGTCATAGGTCAAAATTTTTTCAAATAGTAACCCCCCATGTGTGATACATCGATGGAAAGCTATGATCAAGGGCTATTCAATGGTGTGTATGATTTGGGGGTTGGGTCACCCCCTGACCGGTGAGAAGGGGTCAAAGAGGTCAAATTACAAACATATATGTGTGATACGTCATTCGAAAGCTATGATCAAGGGCTTTCGAATGACGTATGTAATTTTGCTCTATGATTAGGGCAAATTGAGATTAATCATTTGATACGTCACTCAAAAGCTATGATTAAGCGCTATTGAATAGCGTATGTAATTTTGCTCTATGGTTGGGGAAGTTTGAGAATTTCGATATTTCATGCTTTTTAATAATTTTAAAACACAGTTTTCACTGTGAACATGTTTCTATGTGTATGAAACGTTATAAAAACGTTATATCTATGATACATCAATACATTCGTTGTACGGTTTATTTTTTTTTTAAATCTTCACGTGACGCTACCTGCTATTGGAAATTTCTCCTTGGAGATTCAACTTTACGTGCCTTGACTCTAAGTGTTTAGGGCCAAAAAATGACAATTTCCAGAATACAAGATTTTTTTTATTTATGCCTAATAAATTCTTAAGAACCTTAAGAAAATTAATATATCATTCAGAAAAATCTTATTTTCTGGCAATGATCCGAAAAATGCCCTACAAATATAGCCAATTTTGCATGGAAACCGGATAGTAGCCTGTAGGCAACTTAATTTACGTGATAATTGGCAGGATATTTTGACATAAAGCCTCAGGATGTTCTTAATAATTATTGTACGCGTGCGAATAGTAGTGCGCGCAAGGAGGTCATATTGCATGTTGCATTGACTATTTGGGTCATGTGGAGTGGTTTAGAATTTTTTTCGGTTTAAAAACTCAAAATTTACGCTTTTTGCTATTGGGCGCGCGACCTAGTGCTCGCAAGATGGTCATATTCCATGTTGCTTTGACTATTTGGGTCATGAGGAGTGGTTTAGAATTTTTTTCGGATTAAAAACTCAAACTTCACGCTTTTTGCTATTGCGCGCGCGACATAGTAGTGCGCGCAAGGAGGCCATATTGCATGTTGCATTGACTATTTGGGTCATGTGGAGTGGTTTAGAATTTTTTTCGGTTTAAAAACTCAATTTTTACGCTTTTTGCTATTGGGCGCGCGCCCTAGTGCTCGCAAGATGGTCATATCCCATGTTGCTTTGACTATTTGGGTCATGAGGAGTGGTTTAGAATTTTTTTCGGATTAAAAACTCAAACTTCACGCTTTTTGCTATTGGGCGCGCGACATAGTAGTGCGCGCAAGGTGGTCATATTGCATGTTGCTTTGACTATTTGGGTCATGTGGAGTGGATGAAATACATTTTTGGCTTTAAAATACGAAGTTTTTGTATATCGCGCTCGCGACATGCTTGTGCGCGCGCGGTGTCAGGTCACATTTTTTCATCAATTCATGGATCAGGGGGAGTGGTTTAGAAGCTTTTAAATATAAAGTCTGAAAATCAAATGAGCATTGTAAACGAATGTACGTATTTGAACGGATCATGTATCCCGATCTTCCCTCATAGCCGCCATTTTTCATCCTTTGTTTGTTTGTTTGTTTGTTTGTTTATTCTTTAACGTCTATAACCGGTTCAGCCGAAGCTGGTCTCCCACCGGGGACGGAATAGATAGGAAGGCAGCTTTCGCTCTTAGAGGGATACCGTACTAGTTACAGCGAGCCATATCCCCACCTCCCTGCTGAGATTAATTAGCTTATCAAGATATGCTAATCCTCCAATCTGGGAATCCATTCCTGAAAGCTTATAGTGTAATAAATTATACTGAGATCTCAATATCAGAACATTTCAGGTCAATTTATTAGACTCAAGTAAGGCTATGCAACCATAGATGGGCACTAGGTAGTGCCCCCTGCCCCCTGCCCCCGCAGGGGGCACCCGGTGCCCCCTGTTGGGGGCAGGGGGCACCTATTTTTCAGACTAGGTGCCCCCTGCCCCCAGTGCCCCCTGCCCCCTACGTTCATATAAAACTTGCCAATTTTCTTTAAGAAAGTGAAATTGACCTAAGCAATAAGTTTGTTGTCCATATTAAACAACTAATAACACTTAAAAAAGCTAATAACTTTTAATTCATAATTACCCTTTTTCTGAAAATCCAATTTATTTTCAAAATTAAAACAATTCATTTCTGAATTGAAAATCAATTTACTTTCAAACGTAAATTGATTTTATTTATTAATTAAAAATTAAGTTGAAAATGAATTTTTAATTAAAACAGAATTCAAAAATAGCTTAATTTTCAATATGGAACCGAATTTACTTTTGAATTTGTAATAATTTACTTTTAAAGGTTAAATTAAATTTGAAAAATATTTAATTTTAAAAATTGAATTCCATGTTTGAATTGGAAATGAATTTACTTTTTAATTTATACTAATATAATTTTTTAATTGAAAATTAATTTATATCGAAATTTTATATCGACACTAATTTTAAAAATAACTTAATTTAAAAAATTAACTATTTTTAATCAACAATTTTCCTTTATTTTTACTTAAAAACTAATTGAATTTAATATTAAAATTATTATCAAATTAATTTAATTTGTGTAATACAAAATTAGTTATAATAAATAATAATAATTCTTTATTCAGGATTGAAATGGCCACAACCTTTACAATCAAATCAGTTTTAATATGGGTGTTTTACAGAGTCTCTATAATCAATTCTCTTAATTTAATTACGTATTTAAAGAACAAAGTGATCTTTTTAACTTTATCAATACTGAGGTTTACAAAGTACATCAAGTATCTACTCTCAGATGTCGGAGGAGTATATTCTGAAATAAATTTCCGTCTCAATAGTAAATACCGTGGGCATACAAACATTATATGAAAAATATCTTCGTTTAGGTTTTGGTTACATGCTTTACAAATAGGTGATATATCGTTGTCATAAAAATGTTTTAATTTCTGAAGTCTTATTGTGGCTCCATTCAAAGATATCTGTGACATGTTAGCTCGCAGTTGAGTAATTAGTCTGGTTTGGTTCCAGCTAAGATACATTTCTAAATACAATTCTATTCGTGCGTTTGTTTTTACAGTCTTATAATTCGGCATTGTTGTACTTATTTGCATTCTTTGTATGTCTTCTGATTCAATGCTACTTTTAATTACGTTAATGGCTTTGCTTAATTCTATGTTTAACATTTGAATATCTTCAATATTTTCAGGGTCAACTTTTAGTTCTAATAGATATTTGAGATTGAACCGAGACAGTATTTCTTCAAAGTTATTGAACCAGTTTTTCCTAACATGCGTGTCATGACTTTTACATTTTAACATTTCGTAACATTGGAATATAATTGAGTTATAATTAGTTATAAACGTATCACAATTTCTTTTTTAAATTACAAAAGCAGGTTATTTTAAAAATAAAACATCCATGGTATAAATAAAAATTATTTATTTATTTAAAAAATAAACACTGGTTAATTTTTAAAAGGCACTGCCACCTCCCCGCAAAAATTATACGATATTTTTAAGAAAAATTTATATTGTTCGTTTACATTTAAGGTGAAATTTAAATTAAAAGTACTCGGTCACTTAGATATGCTTAAAGATGATTGAAAAATTATTTATTATAGATTTGAAACTAATTAAGTTAAAATATAAAAAAATAATTGCCTTGCAAAGATAATATGTATCTATTTTCAAAATCTTGATTTTATCATATATTAAAATTTCAATGCAGTAATTCTAAAAAATAATTTAGAAAACTACAATTGGTAGTTAATTTAAGTAAATAATGTAAATTACTAATCATAATCGCTACAAGTTAGCAAATATGTAAATCACTTTTCTCATCAGTTAAAACAATTGAAGTGCATTTCAAAATATTAAGTGTTTTTTGAGCTGACGAAAACGATTTGATTTCTTCAAATCAATGAAATGCATACAAAATGTTTAAAATATTAAATATTTAAGATACATGAAAATATTCAAAACACATAAGATATTTCAGTATAATAAAAAATAATTTAAATTGTTTCACTTGTATTCAAAATACATTTGAAGATCTTTTAATAAATTTTAAAAAAGATTTTAAATTCAAGCAAAAATATTTAAAGTACATTGGAAAATATAATTATAAAACATTAAATATTTCAATTAAATAGTTTCCAGATCAAGATACATTTTAAATATCATAAAACATATTAAATATTTCAATTATATTTAAATAGTTGCAAGATAAATTTTAAATATCATAAAACATATTAAATATTTCAATTATATTTAAATAGTTGCAAGATAAATTTTACATATCATAAAACATATTAAATATTTCAATTATATTTAAATAGTTGCAAGATAAATTTTACATATCATAAAACATATTAAATATTTCAATTATATTTAAACAGTTGCAAAATATATTTTACATATCACATTTGCTTTAAAACATTTAATTCTTCACAGGTATCGAATATAAATCTACTTAAAGTTCTTCATAATGATAATGATCTACGGAGGAATGAGATAATCTAATTAATATACCCTACAACGTTTGCATATATTCAGGTCGATGTGTTTCACACCGTTTTGTTTGCAAATTTTACACAGAATCCGAATCTGCAATAAAAACTTCTAATATACAAAACGTTTTTGAGATATGTTTAAGTTCACAAGTGTGAAACATGTTGTCGGAATGTTTAATTTTCCTTTAACGACAACTGTTTATGTTGAAGAGATTGAAAAGCTTTGAGAATTGGACTAGTGTATATGTTTTATGAGCTGTTAAAAATCACGAATTCTGATGTTTTTTCACGTTCCAGGTTAAATATTAAATTAGAGCATTGCCTTAATTTCATATCCTAAAAAAACGTCCCTTACTAACACTTTCTCTTACAGAGCGATTGGAGTTTGGCCGATCCTTCGTGACTCTTTTCGCGGATTCCCAATTTTTTCCCAAAGAAACGGTTGAATTTGCTTGAAACAGAAGAGTGCTCAGCGCAGCCAATTAACACTATTAGACCAATCGGAAATCAATACCAATAAATAAATTACGAAAAATCCCCTTGCATAGTTTCTCGCCGCGGTTTTTGCTTCTTCTTCTACCGTTCTTTAATAAAATAATAATTCAGTACCTTAGTTTTAAACAATGAACATGTTTTATTTAATATTTTAGCACACATTTACAAATTCAGACAATACATATTTTTATTGAACACCAGCAAGGACTCTGTCAACTATGCCATGTTTTAAAACAGTTTTAAAAATGTAAAAAATTAGCAATCAGTATAATTAACATGCAGTCAGTATATTAGATTTTAACTAACGGAAGTACAAGGGACTCATGGCAAAACTCAAGTCCAAGTTAATTAAGGTATTCTCGTGATAATTAGTATAATTACCAAGTCTGGCCTGGAAGAGGTCTCAATCCATTGAATTCATTTCGGAAGAGATTGATAGGAAATTCTGCACACCCGGGCTCTCGGGTCTGGCCCAACTTCTTAACAATTTCCCTACGCTTCGACGCTTTTTCCGCAGCCCCCCATTTAGCATTTTACAGTGAAATAAATGGACTTTAAAGCTCTGCATTCCAAATCCAGTACTTTTCCAAAAACGGACAAATTGCAACCAAACTCCCCATCAAAGCAACAATGACCAAGACTGATTTCCTCCAGATTCTTTAGAACAATTTCGGAACCCAAAGACACTAAAAGATCCTCTGACACGATGTCAAGGCCACAGACATCGAAAGTACGAAGACTTTCCGGAAGACTGCTTAAATTAATTAATTTCGGCTGAGCGAAATCCTGTGGCCATGGGCCACTACGATCATGCAACTCCAATTTACGTAGACGAGAGCAGTTTTTGAAAACAGAGCTCAGAGGTCGTACGTCGAAGATCCCATCATCCTCACGTACGACGAGTTGATGGATTCGAATGCTTACAAGTGTCTCCTGATGATTAAAAATGACCGATTTCAGCAAAAATGCGCTGACTGGGAAGTTGGCATCCAGCCAAGGCGTCACAAGACACTCTTGTCTCAAAATCAAATCGACTAAGGCCTTGTCGACTGGGCTTTGTTCAGAAAAATATAAGTTATAAATATAAACATTTTATTAAAATGTATAAATATCTTTTGAAGGCTATTTACGAATATTTCACAGCTGAATTTACAGAAAACTCTGGAAATGTTCACAGTGATCAATAAAATCTTTTAAACCTGTCGGAAATCAATTAGCATTACCTCTTCATTACATCGATTCGATTACATGATTAAAAGAAAGGACATTTATTTTGGATAGTCTTACGTCATGCAGTAGACACAAAGTTAAAGATAAAAGTAAGGTATATACTGGGACAAGTTGGGTCATTAATTAGTAATTTGCAATCTCTTAATTTTGGGTGGGTCCTTTCTAAAGAGTGAAGATTTTTCTCTGTCCTCAGTTTGTTTGTACTAAAAATTAACAAATCTCCAGTGAATAATATAATGCAGGAATCAGCCTATAGAATATACAAGTTAATTAAATTCCTAACTGACTTGAGACTCAGAAGAAACGTTTAGTTAATTTGGCGAAGCTAATTTATAGTAACTATCGTAGAAACATTATGCATTAATTATGCGAATAACTTGATGTCCATCCGTCTGTCTATGTAAATGTGATGAGAAATGGGATTTCTGACTGTTCTTGAATATTGACGACGGATATTAAAGCCACACTTCGACCTCGGTTTCAAAACGGATTTCTCTGAAATATATCTAAACCGATCTGGGTATTCAATAATAAATGGAAATTCAGCATTTAAATTGTCTTTTCATATATTACATTTTTATTACAAATTTTATCACACTCTATGGAATATATATAAAACCCAACAATAGTTTTACCAATAATATACATATTAAATGTCTCAGTTGAGTGCAACGATACGTACTAATTGTAGCATAGGATTGTTAGTGTAAGAGTCAGTTTGGCCTTGGCGTATACATCCTGCAGCTCGGAACATGTCTCAATCGATTGAATTCGTCTCGGAAGAGACTAAGGGAAACACAGAAAGGCTGCCTGGTCAGTTCCAACTTTTTGAGAATCTCGCGACGCTGCGGCGCTTCTGCCTCAGTCCCCCAATTTACAGCCATTTCAAATGACTCCAAACTCCGGCATTCCAAATCCAAAATTTTCTCCAAAAGCGACAAATTGAAGCCAAAATCCCCATCATGCCGCGAATAAAAAAAATTGACTTGCTCCAGGTTCTGTAGTAAAACTTCGGAACGCAAAAATACCAAAAGATCCTCTGAAAGAATGTCCAAGGAACGAATGCATAAGGAACGGAGACTTTCCGGGAAACTGCACAAATTAATTACTTGTGGACCTGACGAAAACTGTTGTTTAGTTCCAGCCAACTCCAACGTTTGAAGACGAGAGCAGGTTTCGAAAACAGAGAGGTCAAAGGGCCCATCATCTTCGTCCAAATCGAGGCGATTAATTTCAATGCTTACAAGTGTCTCTTGGTTATTCAAAGTCATGGATTTCAGCAAATTTGCGTAGTACGGAAGTCCCTGTGCCAGCTGAATCTTTTCAAGACATTCTTGTCTCTCAATCAAATCGAATAATAATTCCTCGTTTGATTTGTCTGCTCCATTCAAGCTGAAATCAATGGATTTTAATTTCCTGACACTCTTTAAAACCTTTAAATCATCGATAGAGAGTTTGGCAAAAGTTGTAATAGCCGGCAATGCCCTTGTTTCCGGTCCCTTAAAATGTTTGGATTGAATAGTCAAACTTTCCAAACCCGTTGGGTTTTTGGTAACCAACTTTAAAATGAAAGCAACTGCAGCGGCAGTGTTCCTCTTAGTAGTATCGATATGTTCAGCCGTATTCATAGAATCTACCAATAATAGCTTCACTTTTAACATTTTTAGATTTGGAAATGAGGAGTTCCGGAAATTAGAGCAAACTGATGCCCTGTTTTTTTTAACGCTTTGAGGTGACTTGGGGTACACGCCCAGACGAAGATTAAGTCGTTTGAGTTCTTGAAAATTGTAGGTACTTGGTACTGGAAATTCATGCACAAGGAGTTGCGGACTTATTTTGATCTTGAGATCCGTGAGGGTCGTCTGACAAAGTTGGAGGAAGGCGTTGACGGAATTCGGTGGCATCTCATGTCCAATTAACATTCGACGAATAAGTCCCGGGTACTTGAATCTCGGAATCTTGTTTTCGGCAATTTTTTTAATTTCCAGGTTGACAATTCGAAGTTGGAGAATGTGTCGGAGTTGATCTTGAGGTGAATCCTCCTTGAATTTTACAGCATAGTTGTAGTCGGTTTTGATATCCTCGGCCCATTGTTTGCAGACGAGGCGGAGTATCCCCACTTCCGGTTGCGGGATTTTGTTGAAAATTTCAGCCCGAATCTAAAAATCAACGACAAGATGTACTGAATTTGGGGTGAAATTTGAAGTTTCAGAATTTTGAAAGCTATTCAAATCTGGGGTCAAAACTATAGTGTCAGATGGGGGGGGGGGCGATTGAAGGGGGAGGGGGGTAACCGCCCTCCCTCCCCCACAACCAAAATTCGGTTACATAGAATTTTGAGAGGAGTTCAAATCCGAGATAAAAATAATAGGAGATTAGATTTTTCCCGGAGGAAACATAATACTACAATAAAACTAAACAATTTATGCCAAAAGTTCGCCCTGTTTCGTATAGTCCAACGAATTGTGTACAACAACAACAATTATTAACAATCTTCGCAAAAATTACAATCGAAATACGATTTAAGTTATTGGGATTAAAAATGATACCTCGGCCGGAAGAAGCTGAAATGCATGATTTGTTGTTGAATTTGACTCAAGAAATTGCTGATTTCTGATCCTTGTTGATCTTCTAGGTCCCTCCTTTCCACTCATTTTACATTAGCGTTTAATTTTCAGATGGCAATTAAGAATTTACTCGACCTAATTTCAAATGATTTCGAATCCCAATTACTACTCAATATGCAATAAAATTTATTTATTTATTGAATAAATCCAACTATTCACTATTCCAACAAGTCAAAGAATTGGATAGCCAAGTCTTATTTGAAGCCACTGAATTATGAATGCAAGTAATAGATCGGAAGGTGGGCCCTTTTAGTCTCTCACCAGCAGTTTTGCTCAATAATTTATTTACTACTTCCAGGAACCCTTACGCTCACTATAGTCACTATTGAAGGTGGATGATCTGGTTATCGGGAAAAAGGACCACCAGGTTGTAGTGGATCCAATTTTTATAAAGATTTGGCATTAAATTTTACGATTTTTAGTTAATAAAAATATTTTAATAGTATAATACATTGCGTGTTATACACCACGGTATGCGGTAGAGCGATTTTAATTTGGCTAATTATTCTGGAATCGTCATTGAAGTGTTCAGCATGGCTAATAAAAACTATAATGAAATAAGGACACCGACGATCGAAGGGAAATCGATTAACTAGTATTAAAAAAACACGATAGTGAGAGCCCTTTATCTAGTATCTCTCCACATTTTATATTTTATATTATTTTAAGAGGAACTGAAGAGTGAAGAACAAAGAATTGGAAAAAAGATAGGAGGTCAGTGCATTATAATTTAGGCATTAAACCAAGAAATAGTGGAGATAATGAGATGCAATACGAGATAACAAGACCGGTAGTAGGAGAAGTGTCCTTTGTCGGAGAAATTGTTTGTCGAGACAGCCACTTTGAAAAGTGTCCATATTCGGAGATCACGATTCGGAGAAATTGTGAGTCGAGAAATGTCAGTCGGAGATTCACCCTGACACCGAAAAATTATAGGTGACATTACGGTTTCTGGGGCCGGGCAAATTTTTCTAAGTTTTTTCCTTCCATTGAAAAAACTAAAAGTGCTCAGATCGACCCTAAACTTCGGATCTACATCGATCAAGTGGGTGCGGTCATTTTTCGGCGCCGCCGCCGAAATCGCCGAAGTCATCAGGGGTTCCAGTCGACACTGAAAATACGCCAATCTCAACCTCCTCATCATTTTTTGACTTTGCGAAAATTTCAGCGAAGTTATACAAACCGCCGAAAATATTTCCAAAATTTTATGCTTCTACTTTTCGACAGGGAGTTCAGATATCGCATTATTAACCTTGATAATTAATGCAGATATTTTGAAAAATGGAACATTGGTCAGTGATTCAACTTTCAACTTCATTGTTTGTTGTTGCAATAATTAACTAATTGTTAGAACTAACTTTACTCTAAAGTATTACTGATTTGGTCTTGATTTTATTTTACATGCAAGTACATAGTATAATTAATTAATAGATGCAGTGCTGATATAAACTTTACTTTTGAATCAGTATGACATGATGATGGATCAGGATCAGTAAAGCTGAAGTCTTCAAATTTTATATTCCTGCTAAGAAAATTTACAAGTCCAAATTTAAAAAAAAATTGGGAGACTCTGAGCTGAAATAATATGATATTTGAACTCCAAAAAATTGGGAGACTCTGAACTGAGATAATATGATATTTGAACTCCTCATCGAAAAGTAGAAAAATTAAATTTTGGAAATATTTTCGGCGGTGGGTGTAACTTTGCTGAAATTTTAGTAAAGTCAAAAAATGATGAGGAGGTTGAGATTGGCGTATTTTCAGTGTCGACGGGAACTCCTGATGACTTCGGCGATTTCGGCGCGAGTCGGCTATTTCGGCGGCGGCGCCGAAAAATGACCACGCCCATTTGATCGATGTAGATCCGAAGTTTGGGGTCGATCTGAGCAATTTTAGTTTTTTCAGTGGAAGAAAAAAACTTAGAAAAATTCGCCCGGCCCCAGAAACCGTAATGTCACCAAATTATATAACAGAATGTCAAAGTTACGGGAATCGATGGAACGGAGACTATCCGGGAGACTACACAGATTAATTAATTGTGACCCAATGAGAGCCCCTCGAGGGGTTGCCGTTGCATTGTTTCTCTCCAAAAGCAAGGCCTTTAAACGAGGACAGGCTTTAAAAATCCCGAGGTCAAACGCTCGATCATTATTGACAGTGAGGGTATAAATTCGAATACTAACAAGTGTCTCATGATTTTTCAAAGTTAGGGATTTTAGCAAATCTTCGTGAAACGGAAAGCCTGAAATGAGCTGAAAGTCCTCAAGACAAACTTGCCTCGAAATCAAATCGAGTAACAAGGCCCCTTGAGCAGTACTTTGCGTGGACAACTCGACAACTAGCAATGGAAATCAATTATTTTTAAGTTCCTGGCACTAATTAAAACTTCTAAATCGTCATGAGAGAGTTGCAGTTGGGGTTTTGGTGCAACAGACAATGCTCTTTGTTCCGTCGTGTCAAATGTTGGCTCGATAGTCAATCTTTTAAATCTCTTGGGGTTTTTCGTTAATAGCTTCAAAATGAAAGTGATTGCAGTTGCATTGTTTCTCTCAATAATTTCAGATCTAACATAACAACGCTAAATGGGTCAGATGATCGCTCCCCATTATTTGCTCCCCATTATTTACTCCCCTGTACGTTTTGCTCCCCAAATTATTCGCTCCCCTAGAAATTTTGCCCCCTGGAAATTCGCCCTCCAAGATATTGTCAAAACAAACTAATCATTATTATCCTTATACCTAACTTTAGTAACTTTACTTCGAAACACCTAACACCTTTACTACCTAACTTTACTTCGAAACACCTAACACCTTTACTATCCAACTTTACTTAAAAATCGAAACAGACAGCGACTTGTAAATGTAATTTTGTAAGTTAGCAATCACGAAGTACAGTACGAGGTATAGAAACATAGAATAATATCATAGTTTGAACCAGTTTGAAGTAAAAGGAGACACAAATTTGTAGACAAAAAAATAAATTTTTATGTTGAAATGGGTAAATCCTCGGAAAATATAAATAATCCATGAAAGATGATCTCCTTCTTTGTATTTCATATTTACTGACATATTTATATTTATTGTTCTTATAATTATGTCAGTCAGTAGAGATTTTTAATTTGTAAGATAATGCCGTGTATTTATGACATTGCCCGTATGCATGCAAAACAAATTTGAATAATATGCAAGATCGCATAATTTTCAGGGTGGAAAAATTTCTAGGGGAGCAAATAATGGAGAGCAGAACGTACAGGGGAGCAAATAATGGGGAGCAAAACGTACAGGGGAGCAAATAATGGGGAGCAAATAATTGGGAGCAAATCATGGGGAGCAAAGATCGGCAAATCGCTAAATGTTTAAGATTAGGAAACGAGGAGATGATTAAATGATCAAATATTCAGCCCCCAGTTCCATTACTGTTTTGGGTGACTCGTGGCGAAAATTGAGACGGAGATAAAGTCCTTTCGGATATGTAAGGTTGTTGGCAATTGTGGTTGAAAATTGACGCGACACGAGTTGAGGACTTATTTGGACCTTCAGAAACTTTACGGTTTTTTGGCAAAGTTGGAGGAAGGCTTTGACGATATTAAATGACAATTCATGACCAATGGGCATCTTACTAATCAAGGCCGGATACTTGAATGTTGGAATCCGTTTTTGGACATTTTTTTTAATTTCCAGGCTCACAATTCGAAGCTGGAAGATGTGTTGGAGACTCCAACTTGGAGTTGATCTAGAGGTGAATGAATCCTCCTTGAATTTAACGGCATAGTTGTAATCGTTTTTGATATCCTTCGCCAATTGTTTGCACACGAAACGGAGTTTTCCAACTTTCGGTTGCGGGATTTTGTGCAATATTTCAGCCCGAATCTATACAATGAGAAAATGAATCGAATTATGAATTGAATATAAGAATCAGTAGAATTGATGAAAAGTCATTATCTCTTCTATGATGTAGAGTATTCAGATCAATATAGTTTTAAAATAAACCGTTACAAACGCACATCGAAAAAGGGTGAAACCCCACTAGAAACGTTTAACGTCGTTGTTTAACACGTTAGAGACGTATTATTGTAGAATCTCACATTTCCCCAACCATAGAGTAAAGTCGTATTCATCGTTAAATAGCACGTAAAAGTACATTTTCAACGATATATCACACATATGCTAACTGAAAGTGGGGACGGTGGTGATAACACGGTGGTTTTTTAACCTTGTGTAGGTTGGTAAAACCGAGGGGATGTGACCGATATCATCCAACTGTGAACTGAACGGAACGCTGGGCCCGTAGAGTACATATTCGAAAACAAATTTGAAGAAGTTTTACCGCTCGCGAGTTAGAGCACGAACGGACGGACGGACAGAGTAAAACCATTAATGGGTTTCACCCTTTAATAAGTTACAAACTTATGACATTTAAAATCTGACTATACGTGGATATCGAACAGCAGCATTTACTCATTTTTAAGTGAAAACTTTCTATTACAAGAATATCTAGTCGTTTCTACTGCATAGTTTCATATAGCTTAAAATAAACAACTCAGCAACTTCTAAGCATTCGACGAACGGCTATCATGTTAAGATGGTAGAGCTAAAATTAAAAAAAAAATAATTTAAAGAAATATTATTTTCATGGAAATCAGCATGGTAGAATATTTGCAAGATTACAGCCCTTAACTCGTATGACACCAACAGGGTGTATATACTCAGTGCTAACATTTCACGTCACGTGACGTCAAGTAAATAAAATCAATCTAAAGTTACAAACATGCAAACCACATTTTTACCGTGTCAAGACATACAGCCGCCCGCAGTATACAAATCCCTTTGATGTCTAAATTACCAATAGTTGTTCATGTCCTCTTGTGTTTTAATACCAGCTAGGAAGGTCGTGCTTTTTCTATAATCATTTGAGATTATAACCAAAAGGCCCAAAATGACCTCCAACGGGACCATAATTAAAAAAGCAACCTGTACAACATTATTAATTCGAATGTAACTATGCAAGAGTGCCATTATAGATACAACTAGGCTGCCAGAGGCCCGTATCGGGCCATACTGGAGCTCACAAGGGACAACACCCAAACGTCAGAGCCCAAATCTTCTGATTTTTTTACAGCTGAAAATATAAGTTTTGGTAACAACGAAAATCGAAAAATTACCTGCTTTAATTGATTTTAAGTATGCAAAAAAAATTAAATTGATGTTTTCAAGTACGTTTTTCACGAGTTTACGCTTTGGTCCGAAAAAAAGATAGGGAGTGAACATTGGAGAACTCGAAAATTAACATAGCGCCGGTACGAGAGAATTCACTAGAATCAGACGGCCATTTACTATAGGAATTAAGAAAAGGTCGAGTTTTCTAGCTCGTTCTCTTGCGCTCACTCATCCAACCCATTTTCTGACGTTTTTCGCGATCTTCCCACACTGATTTCTCAAAAACCCCTTAAAACTAGATCAATATATTATGATTTTCGTTTTTCTAATTTTTTTCTTGATTTTTTGGTGTATTTTTTAATGCTGTTTCATATATTTATTTGCAGGTCCATTGTGTAAAATTTTTTTAACATACTTAAAATCAATTAGGGCAGCTAATTTTTCGATTTTCGTTGTAACCAAAACTTATATTTTTAGCTGTAAAAAAAATCAGAAGATTTGGGCTCTGACGTTTGAGTGATGTCCCTTGTCAGCCGATAAGCGATAGTATTATGGTATTAGTTAACTTCAGACATACGCCCAAGACAAAGGTGAATGCAGCCTCCGTATTCTGTTCTCTTATATTCTCTTTCTATATGTCGACGACGGACAGTACGTCAGAACTCATATTAACCTGTACGACACTACTTTAAAGTTTATTGCTATCCCGGAACCTAAAATAGCTTATAAGAGCTTTTCGGTGGAAGAAGAAAATGTCATTTTTGATGAGCAAGCGAGTGAGCGAGATTTTAAAACCCTTACTTTTGGTTTTAAACAATTAAATTAAACAATGTGCAATGTTTTTAAAACAACACCTGCACCTCCACACTTTCTTTAAAGTCCTAAGAATGAATTTCTGAAGAGATTTCGATAATTTAAACAGCTTTAAAGGTCATGGGCTCAAAATTTTAACTTAACCAAAAGTTTTCACGGTGGAAGGAGATGTGAATCGCTATATCACACGATGATATAGAAATTTCGACAACTTTGAATGTTTTAAAGTCAAGGAGTTAAATTTTAAAATTCCAACTCAACCAAAAGCTTCCTCAGGGAAAGAAGATGTAAATCGATGTATCAGGCGATAGGTGATCATTTAGAGATTTTGACGACTTTGACCATTTTAAGGTCAAGGGGTTAAAATTTCATATTCCAACACAACCAAATGATTTCTCGGCGAAAGAAGTTGTCAATAGATGTGTCACACGATAATTTCGAAATTTCGACAACTTTGACCGTTTCAAGGTCAAGGGGTCAAAATTTTATAATTCCGACATAGCCAACGCATTTGTCAAGGTACAACGGTGTAAATCGATATGTCGCACGACCGTTTACGTACAATATTATGTTAGGCCAGGTTAGCTCAGGTCACAGGTCATGGAATTTCAAAAGGTCATATCGCCTACGCCAGTTCAAACTTTTTTTAAGAATTTTTGGCTATTTCAATTTTTTGTTTAGTCAACCCAGTAAAAAACGTATAGCTGGAACATCAGTTACCCACAGACGGCTAATTTTATGTATATGGATTAAAAGGGCTCATAATTTTTGAATTCTAAAACTTCAAAATATAGGTGTAAGAAAAACACGATCTCATACAATTTTTCGTATTATTAATTAATAGAAACGCACATTTTTTTTAAATTTCGCCAGAGCAGGTCATCAAGTTTTGAATTATCCATGGTCTACACCAGTTTTCATTTTTAACTAGGCAGCCACAGGCCCGATATCGGGCCTTAAATTTGTAGATAAACGTTTAGTGGCAGCTAATTTCAAACAAAAGTTTCAGGCGTCGGCCGCAGCAATTTTTACGATTGCACCCGTAGCTATTTATACAATTCTATGCCCGTAGCTCAAGATACGGACACCTCTGAACGTTGCCCTACTCGTTATTGGTTATTGTAACCAACGCAGTTGTTTAAGGGTTCCGATCTAGAACCCTTAAAACATCCATTTCCCAAGAATTCCCTCACTGCGCACTGTCCTATCTAAATAAGTACTATCATTGAACCCTGCCCCAGACACCCTCCATCCCTATTAACATACAACACTAAACCCTTCTAATCACTAATTCACATTCAAAAGGAGATACGTCCTCACTCCCTAAATTTGGCAATGACCAAAATTAGACCTTTTGGCCGTCTGAAGGTCAGGGGGCCAAAATTTTGAAATTCCAGCACAACAGAAAGATTTCTCGGTGAAAGAAGTTGTCAATTTATGTCACACGATAATTTCAAAATTTCGACGACTTTGACCGTTTAAAGGTCAACAGGTCAAAATTTCAGAATTCCAACATAGCCAAAGTATTTTCCGAAGCTCAGCGGTGTTAATTGATATGTCACACGACCACTTACATACAATATTACGCAATGTCATGTAAGCCTAGGTCACAGGTCACAGAATTTCAAAAGGTCATATAGCCTACGCCAGTTCAAAATTTTTTAAAGAATTTTTGGCTATTTCAGTTTTTTTAAAAGTCAACTCAGTAAAAAACGTATAGCTGGAACATCAGTTATCCCCATACAAATGGCCAACCTTATTATAATAGATTTCTTCTGAGTTCTGAATATTGTGAGTTCTTCGAAGCCGCAACCTAAAAAGAAAACCTTAGACCATGACGTTCGTACATACATATTACACGCATACAGTTTTACTCGCATACAGTTTTATTGTATAGAATATACATAAGTTGTAAGGGCAATGATGATTCAGAAACCGGGTTATATTTGTTTTAATTTCATTGCCTTAGGCATTATCGAACCCAAGCTAAACACGAGTGACGTGGCATTCCCAAACGACTTTCGTTTGAACTTGAAGGATAAGTCAAAGGCATTATTGGAATTAGACACGAAATAATAAGCATTTACCTAACTTTGTTCTCCGTGTCAATCGGGTTTTTAAATATAATCCTAAATATGGTAATTTTTTCAAGGCACTATCGAACCCAAGCCAAACACGAGTGACGTGGCATTCCCAAACGACTTTCGTTTGAACTTGAAGGATAAGTCAAAGGCATTATTGGAATTAGACACGAAATAATAAGCATTTACCTAACTTTGTTCTCCGTGTCAATCGGGTTTTTAAATATAATCCTAAATATGGTAATTTTTTCAAGGCACTATCGAATCCAAGCCAAACACGAGTGACGTGGCATTCCCAAACGACTTTCGTTTGAACTTGAAGGATAAGTCAAAGGCATTATTGGAATTAGACACGAAATAATAAGCATTTACCTAACTTTGTTCTCCGTGTCAATCGGGTTTTTAAATATAATCCTAAATATGGTAATTTTTTCAAGGCACTATCGAACCCAAGCCAAACACGAGTGACGTGGCATTCCCAAACGACTTTCGTTTGAACTTGAAGGATAAGTCAAAGGCATTATTGGAATTAGACACGAAATAATAAGCATTTACCTAACTTTGTTCTCCGTGTCAATCGGGTTTTTAAATATAATCCTAAATATGGTAATTTTTTCAAGGCACTATCGAACCCAAGCCAAACACGAGTGACGTGGCATTCCCAAACGACTTTCGTTTGAACTTGAAGGATAAGTCAAAGGCATTATTGGAATTAGACACGAAATAATAAGCATTTACCTAACTTTGTTCTCCGTGTCAATCGGGTTTTTAAATATAATCCTAAATATGGTAATTTTTTCAAGGCACTATCGAACCCAAGCCAAACACGAGTGACGTGGCATTCCCAAACGACTTTCGTTTGAACTTGAAGGATAAGTCAAAGGCATTATTGGAATTAGACACGAAATAATAAGCATTTACCTAACTTTGTTCTCCGTGTCAATCGGGTTTTTAAATATAATCCTAAATATGGTAATTTTTTCAAGGCACTATCGAATCCAAGCCAAACACGAGTGACGTGGCATTCCCAAACGACTTTCGTTTGAACTTGAAGGATAAGTCAAAGGCATTATTGGAATTAGACACGAAATAATAAGCATTTACCTAACTTTGTTCTCCGTGTCAATCGGGTTTTTAAATATAATCCTAAATATGGTAATTTTTTCAAGGCACTATCGAACCCAAGCCAAACACGAGTGACGTGGCATTCCCAAACGACTTTCGTTTGAACTTGAAGGATAAGTCAAAGGCATTATTGGAATTAGACACGAAATAATAAGCATTTACCTAACTTTGTTCTCCGTGTCAATCGGGTTTTTAAATATAATCCTAAATATGGTAATTTTTTCAAGGCACTATCGAACCCAAGCCAAACACGAGTGACGTGGCATTCCCAAACGACTTTCGTTTGAACTTGAAGGATAAGTCAAAGGCATATTGGAATTAGACACGAAATAATAAGCATTTGCCTAACTTTGTTCTCCGAGTCGATCGGGCTTTAAAATAAAATCTTAAATATCGGTACTTTTTTCATCCACTAATTCAGATTTTTGACTACCATCATAATATACAGTTGATTTAAAGGCATCTCGTTTAACCAACACCTATTTATCCCTTGAAATAAAATACTGCATTTCTTAGGATAGAAATACAATGCAGAGACTTGATTTTAATTTCACAAAGCCACACGAACCAAAATATCAATAATATTATACAGAAATCATCCGAACTCAGAATGCTTTAGATTTGTATGCAGACATACAGATATTTTCTTCTTCAAACTCTACATTAGCATTGGACCACGTTTTAAATTACCTCAATTTCAAATTTACAGATAAGATATCAAAGCCCTATTTAGAATGAAAAATTCGCAAGTTCACGTTCTGGCTCTAATTCTTCTGATCCCAGCAATAATCTCCGGGTCCAGTTTATCGGCATTACTGAACCCATTCAAATCCTGCACAATTCAGTTAATTGGAAAGGTGCATGACAGGTCTTCAAATAAGATACTCAAAGTGCTACAAAGACAAACGGCACCAGACTTTCCAACCGTCCTCACCAGGGTTAACGTTGTTTACGGGAGCCCAAGCCGGTTCAAAATCCCACCCGCCTTTGCCTTATTCAAACCAAGATTCACGAGTTGCATTCAGACTTGGAGGTTTTGCAAAGTCCTCACATCTTTAGTCCTCAGTGCTCACGGCAGACTTTCTGCACCTCACCTCTTTAGTCCTCAGTCCTCTCTGGGGACACCCTATACCTCACCTCTTTAGTCCTCAGTCCTCTCTGAGGACACCCTATACCTCACCTCTTTAGTCCTCAGTCCTCTCTGAGGACACCTTGAACCTCACCTCTTTTGTCCTCAGTCCTCTCTGAAGACTCTCATGTCCTCACCTCTTTAGTCCTCACTACTCACGAGTTTACGGGAGGCCGAGGACCAAAGAGTACCGATTTTGGTCCTCTTCAAAATGGCGGAAGAGGACTTACAGGTCTTCCCTCCAAGCCGGGTCCTCAGTCCTCTCTGAGGACATCCTGGACCTCACCTCTTTAGTCCTCAGTCCTCTCTGAGGACACCCTCGACCTCACCTCTTTAGTCCTCAGTCCTCACGGCAGACTTTCTGCACCTCACCTCTTTAGTCCTCAGTCCTCTCTGGGGACACCCTATACCTCACCTCTTTAGTCCTCAGTCCTCTCTGAGGACACCTTGAACCTCACCTCTTTAGTCCTCAGTCCTCTCTGAAGACTCTCATGTCCTCACCTCTTTAGTCCTCACTACTCACGAGTTTACGAGAGGCGGAGGACCAAAGAGTACCGATTTTGGTCCTCTTCAAAATGGCGGAAGAGGACTTAAAGGACTTCCCTCCAAGTCTGGTTGCATTGTAACCTTTATACTCACGAGATGGGTTCGCAAAATTCAAGGTGCTCGCAACGGTATTTTTTTAAGAGACATCCTTGACGATATAATAAATCATTCCGAAAACCCAACTTACATTTTCTTCGAACTCCGGAAACGAGATTTGATCCGGGGAAGAGAATTGCCATTACATTTACATTTGCACCCACTGACATCAAAATTCTTCGGGTTTGGCAAAGAATTTAAAGATATTTCGTTAGTTTGTATTCCTTGCAGGCACGTAGGTTATCAGGAGTTGGTTCCGATTCACTGGCACGCCGGATTAGAGCACAGATTTCGAAACACAATAAACCAGCTTTGGATTGGAATCAACAGCAAGTTACATCAGGTTAGTGTGAAATCTTACTATAAAATCGTAACCCGAGTTCCTTCTTGCTACAAATATAGCAAACATTTCACGAAATACGTATGTGCATTTCAAACCCTCGGCAACCAATATAACTTCTCGTATAAATTGGCCTTGGGAGAAGAAGAACTTAGGACTCCCGATACGTATGGATTCTTCACCGCAAATTTGATCTTAACAGACTTTATATCAGCGCCTGGAACCTGGAGGGGCGTGGCTTTTACAAACTTGTTGATTTACGGTTGGGAGTTTGAGTCATATAACTTTGCAATTTTTAGCAACAAATATAAAACAAGCTTTGAGACATTACTTGAGCCTTTTGATGTTTGGAGTTGGATCGGGACCTTAATGTCATTGTTTGGAATGATTCTAATTGCGACACTGATTTCTGGAGACATCAAAGCGATCTTGTCACGCGCTTTTTGGGTCTTGTCAGTAGTGTTAGAGCAAAGCGAGGACATGAGTACGAGGGCCATATTCAATAAATCATGGCGCGTATCGCATCTTATAACGGCTTGGCTCGTCATGTCATTCCTTTTGGTACAATTTTATAAGGGGGATCTGTTTTCATGCTTAACCGCTACTCTGCCACCACCTGTACCAACCACATTAGCCGAACTAATAAATTCTTCAATACCAATAGGGACCACCACCTCACACAATTTATATTCGTTTGGGACTAACCACTACACAAGTACACCTACTTTACAACTTTTAATCAAACAACTGCTCGAGGGATTGTCTAGATCCGATCCAATGTATGATTACCTTGAGAAGGTATCAAAGAAAATACTGTTTTTCAATGGAACTTTCCTCGATGTCGTGTTCAATATATCTCATCAGGAGAAAGTACTGGTAGACCTCGATCAAATGTTCAGAGTCCCGAAGATATTTGCTATTTTGGATGCCCAGACTGATCTGAAAGGATTTATTAGAACCATTAATTCGTTCTCGGATAGCTTAATAATCAGGAATCATGACATGAACCCTTTTATGAGGCCAATTCCTTGGTTCGGGAAGCGAAACTTTTTCTTTCCAATTTTTTCAGCCGGTTTAGCTTCCCTAATCGAATCCGGTATTTATAGTCAATGGGATGTGTATGGAAATATTAGAACGCAGTTAATGTCTGTTCGTGACATTCGTCAAAATTTCGGAAATAGGAAGGACTTGAATCGATTAGCAAAAGACTATTTGAGACAGAATCATTTGGCTAGGTTGATGATAGGAGGCGCTGAATCGAGGACTGTGACCTTTAACGAGGCAGATCCCGTTAACTATGAAACAATGGAAGTCACTTTTTTTCTTTGTCTCTTTGTTCTATGTCTTTCAGTTGTCATTTTTATTTTTGAAAATCGGTTTTTCCTTGGAGTTGAATTCGGGATTAAATTGAGGATCGGACAGAAGTCTACAAAGATTGTTAAATTTGAAGCTTAGAATGCTTCGTGGTTTCGACGATTAATGTATACCCTATGAAATTAGATTAAAGATTTTTGTCTGTGAATGTGTATGTATAAGATTCTTTCAGAGTTCACTGATAAGAAACTGAAATTGGGAAAAATTCCCAAATAACTTTCCAAACTGGTGACTGCAATGTGACCTAAACTGCCGCTGGGCTAGTGGGGGTGATCCCATATGTTTGAACAACATTGGACAATATGAGGCCACAATATAGCGTTGAAATCTCATTTTGCCCCAAAATACCCCGTGGGGCACGCCCTACCCTAGGGCGAGTGGGAGTCTTCTCGTACGTGTGTACAACATTGCAGAGTATGTGGCTACAATATAGCGTTGAAATCTAATTTTGCTACAATATCCCCTGAGGCGACGCGAGTATAGGTGGTCCCATGTGTGCACGGTTCATATATATAAATATGTACGTGTGGCATGAAGGTATTGTGTATAAAGGCATGCAATACTACTGAAGTGTGTGATGGTCGTGGTTTTTCAACATTGGGGTAGATGAGCAAACTCAAGGGGGTGTGGTTCTTTTCGTCCAACTTCTAACTCCTCTGCGTATGGACACAAGGAACATGTATTCAACAAAAAAATTGAAAAACTTCAACCGTTCGTGAGTTATCGTCGATGAGGCAAACGGACAGACAAGATCCTGTCATTAAGAGGTTTCACCTCCTAATAAAGCCCGACAACGTCCCTTATGTAGTATCCCTTTATATTTTTAATCCCTTCTTCAGCGGTTTAATAAATTGAGAAATTCAGTACGTATAATCAAAAAAAATCCTGACATCTTTATTGAATCAAATTATTTCTCATCAACACTCCTGGAATGCAGTTTCAAAAATCTGTACATTATTATTATTATTAAGACTAGGCAGCCACAGGCCCGTATACGGGCCATAGGGGAACTTAGCCGATAAGCGATATTATTTTTTAACTTGAGACATAAACCCAAGACAAAAATGAATCCAATCGTAAGCTCCCATAAATCGGGAACTTTATAGCCCCCACTACGGCGGTACACCCTGCTACCACATAACGTTTAAACCACATCCACATACTCTCAAAACGCTGGGTATATTTCTCATCAATGTGTCCATCAATCAACTAATCTTCAATATCCATATTGCCTCATAACCGCTATGCATACTATGATTTTAAAGCCCTTCCTCTCGGTTTTAAACTATTCCTGTTTTGAATGAGTCAAGCTACCGGAGGTGCAATGTTTTTAAAAGTACATATCCAAACTTTCTTTAAAACCTTTAAAATGAATTTCTGAAGAGATTTCGACAATTTAAACAGCTTTAAAGATCATGAGAACAAAGTTTCTAAATTTTAAACTCGAAAGTTTTCTCGGTGGAAGGAGATGTGAATTGATGTATCACAATAATGTGATTTAGAAATTTCGACGACTTTGACTGTTTTAAGGTCAAGATTTCGAACACAACCGGAAATTTTTCGGCGAAAGAAGTTGTAAATTGATATGTCACATGATTATTTCAAAATTTTGACG
This sequence comes from Desoria tigrina, assembly GCA_906901685.1. NCBI lineage: Eukaryota > Metazoa > Arthropoda > Collembola > Entomobryomorpha > Isotomidae > Desoria > Desoria tigrina. The sequence continues at coordinate 513,702 of CAJQTU010000028.1, forward strand.
ACTTTGACCAAATTATTTCAAAATTTTAAAATTCCAACATAGCCAAAACATTTTTTTGGAGAACGGCAGTGTAAATTGATGTCTCACATTACCGCTCTACGGAAAAAAATTCATTAGGTCAGGTTAGCCGAGGTCACAGGTCACAGAAATTTTAAATTTCAAAATGGCCACCTCCCTCTAAAAATTATTTGTTAATTTTTGGCAATCTCAGTTTTAGAATAAGCCAACCCAGTAAGAAATGTATAGCTGGAACATCAGCTACAAATGGCCTAATTTATGAATATGGATGGATGAGTTGGAGTGAGAGTGGAGTGGAGGATGCAGGTTTTGAGAATATCTTGCTTCACATGAGAGTGGGAGTGGAGGATGCGGGTTTTGTGAATTTCCAGCTTCACATTTACATCTCTGGTCTTTTATACTTATGATTAAGATGTTTCAGTCTGCTTCTGCAATGATGAAACAGAAAGTAAAAAAAATAAAAAACATGTTTTAATAGTACGGTAGCAAAAACTCTGTCCACTATCAACTCTGCATGCCAAATGCACCTTGAAAAATTAAATAGAAACGATTTAGTATTTAAACATTTTAAAATAAATTAGCAATTAATAAGTACAATAATAACAACACAAAAGATGGGCAATAAAACCTTTAACTAGTGGAATTTGGAAGATTTGTAAAATGAGGTTCTACTGACCGATTCTTCTAGTTCCAAGTTAATTGTTTAAAAGTTAATTATAACATGTTCTGGCGATAATTACTAAATCCGTCCTTGAATTGGTCTCAATTGATTAAACTCATTTCGGAATAGACTGAGGCCAGGACTTCCAGGGCCTGGCTCTTCCGTCCTGCCCAACTTGTCAAGAATCTCACGACGCTTCGGCGCTTCCTCTGCAGTCCCCCAGTTGACAAACATACGAAAGGCCTCTAAACTTCTGCATTCCAAATCCACAACTTTTTCCAAAACCGACAAATTGATACCAAACTCCCCAGAATGGCAACAATACAACAAATTGACAACCTCAAGGTTCTGTAGTAATATTTCGGAACTCAAAAATTCCAAAAGATCCTCCGACAGAATGTCAAAGTTACGGAAATCGAAGGAACGAAGACTATCCGGTAGACTACACAGATTAATTAATTGTGACCCAATGAGAGCCCCTCGAGGGGTTGCCGTTGCATTGTTTCTCTCCAAAAGCAAGGCCTTTAAACGAGGACAGGTTTTAAAAATCCCAGAGGTCAAACGCTCGATCATTATTGACACTGAGGGTATAAATTGGAATACTAACAAGTGTCTCATGATTTTTCAAAGTTAGGGATTTTAGCGAATCTTCGTGAAACGGAAAGCCTGAAATGAGCTGAAAGTCCTCAAGACTAACTTGCCTCGAAATCAAATCGAGTAATAAGGCCCCGTTAGCAGGAATTTGCTTCGACAGCTCCAAATGGAAATCAATTAATTTTAAGTTCCTGACACTCTTTAAAACTTCTAAATCGTCATGAGAGAGTTGGGGTAAATTTGGCGCAACCAATAATGTGCTATGTTCTGTCGTGTCAGATGTTGGCTCTATAGTCAATCTTTCAAATCTCTTGGGGTTTTTCGTCAATAGCTTCAAAATGAAAGAGGTTGCAATTGCATTGTTGAAACACAGAAGAGTGTTCAGCGCTGCCAATTAACACAATTAGACCAATCGGAAATCAATTAGCAATAAATATATTACGAAAAAGACCCTTGCATAGTCAATTAGCATAGCGACTTATGCTCCTTCTTCCGTTCTTTAATAAATTAATAAATTCAGTACCTTAGTCTTAAACAATGAACATGTTTTATTTAATATTTTAGCACACATTTACAAATTCAGACAATGCATATTTTTATTGAACACCAGCAAGAACTCTGTCAACTATGTCATGTTTTAAAACAGTTTTAAAAATGTAAAAAATTAGCAGTCAGTATATTAGATTTTAACTAACTGAAGTGCAAGTGACTCGAGGCAAAACTCAAGTCCAAGTTAATTAAGGTATTCTCGTGATAATTAGTATAATTACCAAGTCTGGCCTGGAAGAGGTCTCAATCGATTGAATTCATTTCGGAAGAGAATGATGGGAAATTCTGCACACCCTGGCCCTCGGGTCTGGCCCAACTTCTCAACAATCTCCCTACGCTTCGACGCTTTTTCCGCAGCCCCCCATTTTACAATGAAATAAATGGACTTTAAAGCTCTGCATTCCAAATCCAGTGCTTTTCCAAAAACCGACAAATTGCAACCAAACTCCCCATCAAAGCAACAATGACCAAGACTGATTTTCTCCAGATTCTGTAGAACAATTTCGGAACGCAAAGACACTAAAAGATCCTCTGACACGATGTCAAGGCCAAACACATCGAAAGTATGAAGACTTTACGGAAGACTGCTGAAATTAATTAATTTCGGCTGAGGGAAATACGTGGCCATGGGCCACTACGATCATGCAACTCCAATTTACGTAGACGAGAGCAGTTTTTGAAAACAGAGAGGTCGAAGATCCCATCATCCTCACTTACGACGAGTTGATGGATTCGAATATAATTACCGATTTCAGCAAATCTGCGCTGACTGGGAAGTTGGCATCCAGCCAAAGCGTCTCAAGACACTCTCGTCTCAAAATCAAATCGACTAAGGCCTTGTCGACTGTGCTTTGTTCAGAAAAATATAAGTCGAAATGAATGTATTTTAATTTCCTGAGTCTTTAAAACCTGCAAAACGGTTGATGAGAGTTGGGGGAACGTTTTTATAACACCCAATTCCACTCTTTCTCTTGAATATAGGCGTCTAACTTTAATTATCAATTCTTCTAGTCAGAGTTTCAGACGTATTATAGAGACAAGTGACTCTTCTTCTACAATTCTTCCAACCCGATCGGGTTGTTCGTTACCAAGTTTAGAGTGAAAGCGACTGCAGATTTAATGTTATGCTTACTTACACAACTATTTGCAGTTATTATCATTAGGTCTTCGTCTTGCAATAGGTCCACTCTTAATATTTTTAGGTTTGGAAATGATGAGCTCCCGAATTGAGAACATAGGGATTCCGATGAGGTAGTTTCGTTATGTCTTTGTTGCAAATCGGGGTATAGATTCACATCAAGATCAAGTCGTTTGAGGTTTTGAAAGTTGAAGAGATCGGGAGATGGGAAATGATGTGATATAAAATTTATATTATAAATTGAGGACTTATTTTGAGCTTGAGATCCCTCAGAGTTGCTTGACAGAGTTGGAGGAACGCTTCTAAGGAATTTTGTGACAATTGACAATCGGCGAATTACTGCTGGATACTTGAAGTTTGGAATCCGATCATTGAAATTTCCTCTAATTTCCATGTTGACAATTCGAAGCTGGAGAATGTATTCAAGTTGATCTTGAGGTGAATCCTCCTTGATTTCTACAGCATACTTGTACTCGTTTTTGATCTCCGCCCATTTCTTACAGACGGTACAGAGTATTCTCACTTTCCGTTGTGGGATTTCGTTCAAAATTTTAGTGCGAATCTTAAAAAAATGAGAGGATGTCTATGAGATCATTGTTCATTAGATATTAGATATTTAGATTGATATTGGTTATCACTTCTGACAAGAGAGCTAGCTTTTAATTTTGACGTTTTGAAAATTGTCTATCAAATCCGTTAATATACTTCCCAATGTAACTACATTTAAAACGGTGATTTAAAAATATGCTAATAATAATTATATAATAAGTATGAAATATGATACCTCTTCTGGCAGTCGCAGAAAAAGCTGATTTCTGGAAAATATTCTTGGTTTCTCATTCCGGTTCATTTCCGTTCGATTTTTTAGCCGTTTTCTCGAACAAATATTTCTCAGTTTTCTGTAATAAATAGGGACAACATAATATGCAAAAATGCAATTATTCCCGTTGAACCTACGCCCATGAGACTTTGTAGGGTTACTACTGGTACTCTTACAATAAGTTTAGAGCCATTCATATTCTCATATCCGCATATTTGGCGGTTTTAGGGTTTTTGAGTATCAAAATAGCTGACTTTTGGGATAATTTATGTAAATCCAGGTTATTTTTTTCTCTTTTGGGGTGAAATATTTAAAAAACAAAATTAAATTTTTTTTTTCTAGTTGTGAATTACTACATGTTATGATTGAATTTTTTAAGAATTAATGACTTTTATGCTATTTTTGTTTCAAAGGGTATACTTTTAACTTTTTTAGTTGCATATTTAGCTGCATATTTTGCTTTTTGTTGTCCCTTTGTAATAAAATTGCAATGATTTTCTTGGTGGATGTCACCACTCGAGAAGTGAATGGATAGAGTAAAAATGGGCAAGAGCAAGAAGCACAGTTATATTCGACTTTCAAGCTTAAAATAAATATCCTTTTTATTAAGAGGTGAAACCTCTTATTAAAAACGTTTTGTGTCCGTCCGTCCGTCCGTCCGTCCGTCCGCATGCCCGACGATAACTCGCGAACGGTTTAACTTTTTCGAATTTTTCTTTCGGATATATGCTTCTACTATGCATACGCAGGGAGAGTTCGAAGTTGGGCGAAATCGACCACACCCCCTGGGTTTTGCCCATCTACCCCAATACTAAAAAACCACCACCGTGTATACACTACATAGTACTAAATGCACCTATAGATATATGCTATATATGCTTCCTGTCATATTAAAAATATAAAGATATACATATACCGTGTACAAATATACCCATATATGGGATCACCCCGACTCACCCCGGGGCGCGCCCCGGGGCGCAATTTGGGGCGAATTGAGATTCCAACGCTATTTTGTAGCCAAGTACCTAGGAAGCTTATATACGTATACGAGATCACCCCGACTCACCCCGGGGCGCAATTTGGGGCGAATTGAGATTCCAACGCTATATTGTAGCCAAGTAGTATGGAAGCTTATATACGTATACGAGATCACCCCGGGGTGCGCCCCGGGGCGCAATTTGGGGCGAATTGAGATTCCAACGCTATTTTGTAGCAAAGTAGTGTGGAAGCTTATATACGTATACGAGATCACCCCTACTCACTCCGGGGCGTGCCCCGGGGCGCAATTAGATGCGAATTGACATTCCAACGCTATATTGTAGCCAAGTACCTAGAAAGCTTATATACGTATACGAGATCACCCTGACCCACCCCGGGGCGCAATTTGGGGCGAATTGAGATTCCAACGCTATATTGTAGCCAAGTAGTATGGAAGCTTATATACGTATACGGGATCACCCCGACTCACCCCGGGGCGCGCCCCGGAGCGCAATTTGGGGCGAATTGAGATGACAACGCTATATTGTAGCCAAGTACCTAGGAAGCTTATATACGTATACGAGATCACCCCTACTCACCCCGGGGCGTGCCCCGGAGCGCAATTTGGGGCGAATTGAGATTCCAACGCTATATTGTAGCCAAGTAGTATGGACGCTTATATAAGTATACGAGATCACCCCGACTCACCCCGGGGTGCGCCCCGGAGCGCAATTTGGGGCGAATTGAGATGACAAAGCTATATTGTAGCCAAGTACCTAGGAAGCTTATATACGTATACGAGATCACCCCTACTCTCCCCGGGGCGTGCCCCGGAGCGCAATTTGGGACGAATTGAGATTCCAACGCTATATTGTAGCCAAGTAGTATGGAAGCTTATATACGTATACTAGATCACCCCGACTCACCCCGGGGAGCGCCCCGGGGCGCAATTTGGGGCGAATAGAGATGACAAAGCTATATTGTAGCCAAGTACCTAGGAAGCTTATATACGTATACAAGATCACCCCGACTCACCCCGGGGCGCGCCCCGGAGCGCAATTTGGGGCGAATTGAGATTCCAACGCTATATTGTAGCCAAGTACCTAGGAAGCTTATATACGTATACGAGATCACCCCTACTCACCCCGGGGCGCGCCCCGGGGCGCAATTTGGAGCGAATTGAGATTCCAACGCTATATTGTAGCCAAGTAGTGTGGAAGCTTATATACGTATACGGGATCACCCCGACTCACCCCGGGGCGCGCCCCGGAGCGCAATTGGGGGCGAATTGAGATGACAACGCTATTTTGTAGCCAAGTACCTAGGAAGCTTATATACGTATACGAGATCACCCCGACTCACCCCGGGGCGCGTCCCGGGGCGCAATTTGGGACGAATTGAGATTCCAACGCTATATTGTAGCCAAGTACCAAGAAAGCTTATATACGTATACGAGATCACCCTGACCCACCCCGGGGCGCAATTTGGGGCGAATTGAGATTCCAACGCTATATTGTAGCCAAGTAGTATGGAAGCTTATATACGTATACGAGATCACCCCTACTCACCCCGGGGCGCAATTTGGGGCGAATTGAGATTCCAACGCTATTTTGTAGCCAAGTAGTGTGGAAGCTTATATACGTATACGAGATCACCCCTACTCACTCCGGGGCGTGCCCCGGGGCGCAATTAGATGCGAATTGAGATTCCAACGCTATATTGTAGCCAAGTACCTAGAAAGCTTATATACGTATACGAGATCACCCCTACTCACCCCGGGGCGTGCCCCGGAGCGCAATTTGGGGCGAATTGAGATTTCAACGCTATATTGTAGCCAAGTAGTATGGAAGCTTATATACGTATACGAGATCACCCCGACTCACCCCGGGGCGCGCCCCGGAGCGCAATTTGGGGCGAATTGAGATTCCAACGCTATATTGTAGCCAAGTAGTGTGGAAGCTTATATACGTATACGGCCGGAAGAAGCTGAAATGCATGATTTGTTGTTGAATTTGACTCAAGAAATTGCTGATTTCTGATCCTTGTTGATCTTCTAGGTCCCTCCTTTCCACTCATTTTACATTAGCGTTTAATTTTCAGATGGCAATTAAGAATTTACTCGACCTAATTTCAAATGATTTCGAATCCCAATTATTCAAATTACTCAATATGCAATAAAATTTATTTATTTATTGAATAAATCCAACTATTCACTATTCCAAGTCAAAGAATTGGATAGCCAAGTCTTATTTGAAGCCACTGAATTATGAATGCAAGTAATAGATCGGAATTCGGAAGGTGGGCCCTTTTAGTCTCTCACCAGCAGTTTTGCTCAATAATTTATTTACTACTTCCAGGAACCCTTACGCTCACTATGGTCACTATTGAAGGTGGATGATCTGGTTATCGGGAAAAAGGACCACCAGGTTGTAGTGGATCCAATTTTTATAAAGATTTGGCATTAAATTTTACGATTTTTAGTTAATAAAAATATTTTAATAGTATAATACATTGCGTGTTATACACCACGGTATGCGGTAGAGCGATTTTAATTTGGCTAATTATTCTGGAATCGTCATTGAAGTGTTCAGCATGGCTAATAAAAACTATAATGAAATAAGGACACCGACGATCGAAGGGAAATCGATTAACTAGTATTAAAAAAACACGATAGTGAGAGCCCTTTATCTAGTATCTCTCCACATTTTATATTTTATATTATTTTAAGAGGAACTGAAGAGTGAAGAACAAAGAATTGGAAAGGAGATAGGAGGTCATTGCATTATAATTTAGGCATTAAACCAAGAAATAGTGGAGATAATGAGATGCAATACGAGATAACAAGACCGGTAGTAGGAGAAGTGTCCTTTGTCGGAGAAATTGTTTGTCGAGACAGCCACTTTGAAAAGTGTCCATATTCGGAGATCACGATTCGGAGAAATTGTGAGTCGAGAAATGTCAGTCGGAGATTCACCCTGACACCGAAAAATTATACTATAACAGAATGTCAAAGTTACGGGAATCGATGGAACGGAGACTTTTGGAATTGGACTAGAAAACTACCCGTTAAAAACCGCTTCCTAAAATGAACTGTCATTTGTGATGATGTGTGAGTTTTTAGGATTATATTAGCTGTCAAATTCTACGTATTTATGTTCTAACTGGTGTCTGATGAAGCAAAAATATGTAGAATTTGACAGCTAATATAATCCTAAAAACTCACACATCATCACAAATGACAGTTCATTTTAGGAAGCGGTTTTTAACGGGTAGTTTTCTAGTCCAATTCCAAAATGTGGTGACCCCGACGTGATAGGTCATCTGTGTTACGTGTGAGGTTCCGGAAATGAGCAGGGAGTTCAAAGAACCATTATTGACCGGACAGTGATCGTGAAAAAGTCAATTAGTGACTAAAAGTGAAATTGTTCACAGAGACTGGGATTTATCGATCCAAAAGAAACCAAAGCCCCAAGTGGTTATAAACCCATTCTGACTGTTTCCAGTTCTGTTAAGTCAGATAAAAAGACAAAATCATGGAAGCATTTAAGAAAAGGCGAGATGGGTTGAGAATCATCATCGAACGGAAGATGAACTCGATGAGATTAGAACTGGAGAAAGAAGCCCCAGACAAGCAGTTCATCGAGATTCACCAGAAGACAATTGAACCACTACTCATGGAACTTGAGAAAACGGTAGCAAGAATTCTAGACGAAATGCTGGTACAAGATTGCTCGGTTGACGACTGGGTTCAAGAACGGGAAGACATGGACTTTGTTCATAGTGAGATGGCACAGATCAACATTACCGCTGACAGGATATTTAGTCACGGTGACGTTACCTTGTCCAGCAACTATGGTACTGCGCGTTCTGAGAACGGTAGTGGATCTTCGGCTACAAGAAACCGATTTAAGTTGCCAAAATCCAAATGAAGCAGTTTAACGGGGAGTTAACAGAATGGCTGGGTTGGTGGGCTCAGTATTCGAAGATCGACGAAGACACGACCATACACACATCAGATAAGTTTCAGTATCTGATACAAGCAATAACCCCTGGTACTCGGGCAATGGATTTGGTACAAAGTTATCCCATGACTGAGGAAAATTACCCTAAAGTAATCAGAGCATTAAGACAAAGATTTGCTAAGAAGATTCTCAAACAAGTATATGTTCGGGAACTTCTCAAGATGGTAATGACCAACGTACAGCCCGGTAAGAAAATTATTTTGTCTAAAATGTATGACAGCCTCGAATCCCATTTAAGATCTCTTGAAGAACTTGGGGTAACAGCGGAACAGACTGCTGAGTTTCGGTATCCCATGGTGGAATCGAGTCTACCCGAGGAAGTACTTGTGGCGTGGCAGAGGAGTCCCTTCTACGGTGTGGATGGCTCGAAACTTGACCCTCCGACCACAGAAATGGTTCACCTCATGAAGTTCCTTCAACGGGAAGTTGAAATAGAAAGTCAACGTGAGCTGGTGATGAAGCAAAAATATGTAGAATTTGACAGCTAATATAATCCTAAAAACTCACACATCATCACAAATGACAGTTCATTTTAGGAAGCGGTTTTTAACGGGTAGTTTTCTAGTCCAATTCCAAAAGAGACTATCCGGGAGACTACACAGATTAATTAATTGTGACCCAATGAGAGCCCCTCGAGGGGTTGCCGTTGCATTGTTTCTCTCCAAAAGCAAGGCCTTTAAACGAGGACAGGCTTTAAAAATCCCGAGGTCAAACGCTCGATCATTATTGACAATGAGGGTATAAATTCGAATACTAACAAGTGTCTCATGATTTTTCAAAGTTAGGGATTTTAGCAAATCTTCGTGAAACGGAAAGCCTGAAATGAGCTGAAAGTCCTCGAAATCAAATCGAGTAACAAGGCCCCGTGAGCAGTACTTTGCGTGGACAACTCGACAACTAGCAATGGAAATCAATTATTTTTAAGTTCCTGGCACTAATTAAAACTTCTAAATCGTCATGAGAGAGTTGGGGTAAATTTGGCGCAACCAATCATGTGCTTTGTTCCGTCGTGTCAGATGCTGGCTCGATAGTCAATCTTTCAAATCTCTTGAGGTTTTTCGTTAATAGCTTCAAAATGAAAGTGATTGCAGTTGCATTGTTTCTCTCAATAATTTCAGATCTAACATAACAACGCTAAATGGATTGCTCCCCATGATTTGCTCCTCATTATTTACTCCCCTGTACGTTTTGCTCCCCAAATTATTCGCTCCCCTAGAAATTTTGCCCCCTGGAAATTCGCCCTCCAAGATATTGTCAAAACAAACTAATCATTATTATCCTTATACCTAACTTTAGTAACTTTACTTCGAAACACCTAACACCTTTACTACCTAACTTTACTTCAAAATCGAAACAGACAGCGACTTGTAAATGTAATTTTGTAAGTTAGCAATCACGAAGTACAGTACGAGGTATAGAAACATAGAATAATATCATAGTTTGAACCAGTTTGAAGTAAAAGGAGACACAAATTTGTAGACAAAAAAATAAATTTTTATGTTGAAATGGGTAAATCCTCGGAAAATATAAATAATCCATGAAAGATGATCTCCTTCTTTGTATTTCATATTTACTGACATATTTATATTTATTGTTCTTATAGTTATGTCAGTCAGTAGAGATTTTTAATTTGTAAGATAATGCCGTGTATTTATGACATTGCCCGTATGCATGCAAAACAAATTTGAATAATATGCAAGATCGCATAATTTCCAGGGTGGAAAAATGTCTAGGGAGCAAATAATGTGGAGCAAAACGTACAGGGGAGCAAATAATGGGGAGCAAATAATTGGGAGCAAAGATCCGCAAATCGCTAAATGTTTAAGCTAAGGTTTTTGGTAACCAGCTTTAAAATGAAAGCAACTGCAGCGGCAGTGTTCCTCGTAGTAGTATCGATATTTTCAGCCATATTCATAGAATCTACCAATAGCTTCACTTTTAAAATTTTTAGATTTGGAAATGAGGAGTTCCGGAAATTAGAGCAAACTGATGCCCTGTTTTTTTTAGCGCTTTGAGGTGACGTGGGGTACATGCCCAGACGAAGATTAAGTCGTTCGAGTTCTTGAAAATTGTAGGTACTTGGTACCGGAAATTCATGCACAAGGAGTTGCGGACTTATTTTGATCTTGAGATCCGTGAGGGTCGTCTGACAAAGTTGGAGGAAGGCGTTGACGGAATTTGGTGACATCTCATGTCCAATTAACATTCGACGAATAAGTTCCGGACACTTGAATCTCGGAATCTGGTTTTCGGCAATTTTTTTAATTCCCAGGTTGACAATTCGAAGTTGGAGAATGTGTCGGAGTTGATCTTGAGGTGAATCCTCCTTGAATTTTACAGCATAGTTGTAGTCGGTTTTGATATCCTCGGCCCATTGTTTGCAGACGAGGCGGAGTATCCCCACTTCCGGTTGCGGGATTTTGTTGAAAATTTCAGCCCGAATCTAAAAATCAACGACAAGATGTACTGAATTTGGGGTGAAATTTGAAGTTTCAGAATTTTGAAAGCTATTCAAATCTGGGGTCAAAACTATAGTGTCAGATGGGGGGGGCGATTGAAGGGGGAGAGAGGGGTAACCGCCCTCCCCCACAAGCCCACAACCAAAATTCAGTTACATAGAATTTTGAGAGGAGTTCAAATCCGAGATAAAAATAATAGGAGATTAGATTTTTCCCGGAGGAAACATAATACTACAATAAAACTAAACAATTTATGCCAAAAGTTCGCCCTGTTTCGTATAGTCCAACGAATTGTGTACAACAACAACAATTATTAACAATCTTCGCAAAAATTACAATCGAAATACGATTTAAGTTATTGGGATTAAAAATGATACCTCGGCCGGAAGAAGCTGAAATGCATGATTTGTTGTTGAATTTGACTCAAGAAATTGCTGATTTCTGATCCTTGTTGATCTTCTAGGTCCCTCCTTTCCACTCATTTTACATTAGCGTTTAATTTTCAGATGGCAATTAAGAATTTACTCGACCTAATTTCAAATGATTTCGAATCCCAATTATTCAAACTACTCAATATGCAATAAAATTTATTTATTTATTGAATAAATCCAACTATTCACTATTCCAACTTTCCAAGTCAAAGAATTGGATAGCCAAGTCTTATTTGAAGCCACTGGATTATGAATGCAAGTAATAGATCGGAATTCGGAAGGTGGGCCCTTTTAGTCTCTCACCAGCAGTTTTGCTCAATAATTTATTTTCTACTTCCAGGAACCCTTACGCTCACTATAGTCACTATTGAAGGTGGATGATCTGGTTATCGGGAAAAAGGACCACCAGGTTGTAGTGGATCCAATTTTTATAAAGATTTGGCATTAAATTTTACGATTTTTAGTTAATAAAAATATTTTAATAGCATAATACATTGCGTGTTATACACCGCGGTATGCGGTAGAGCGATTTTAATTTGGCTGATTATTCTGGAATCGTCATTGAAGTGTTCAGCATGGCTAATAAAAACTATAATGAAATAAGGACACCGACGATCGAAGGGAAATCGATTAACTAGTATTAAAAAAACACGATAGTGAGAGCCCTTTATCTAGTATCTCTCCACATTTTATATTTTATATTATTTTAAGAGGAACTGAAGAGTGAAGAACAAAGAATTGGAAAGGAGATAGGAGGTCAGTGCATTATAATTTAGGCATTAAACCAAGAAATAGTGGAGATAATGAGATGCAATACGAGATAACAAGACCGGTAGTAGGAGAAGTGTCCTTTGTCGGAGAAATTGTTTGTCGAGACAGCCACTTTGAAAAGTGTCCATATTCGGAGATCACGATTCGGAGAAATTGTGAGTCGAGAAATGTCAGTCGGAGATTCACCCTGACACCGAAAAATTATACTATAACAGAATGTCAAAGTTACGGGAATCGATGGAACGGAGACTATCCGGGAGACTACACAGATTAATTAATTGTGACCCAATGAGAGCCCCTCGAGGGGTTGCCGTTGCATTGTTTCTCTCCAAAAGCAAGGCCTTTAAACGAGGACAGGTTTTAAAAATCCCGAGGTCAAACGCTCGATCATTATTGACAGTGAGGGTATAAATTCGAATACTAACAAGTGTCTCATGATTTTTCAAAGTTAGGGATTTTAGCAAATCTTCGTGAAACGGAAAGCCTGAAATGAGCTGAAAGTCCTCAAGACAAACTTGCCTCGAAATCAAATCGAGTAACAAGGCCCCGTGAGCAGTACTACTTTGCGTGGACAACTCGACATCTAGCAATGGAAATCAATTATTTTTAAGTTCCTGGCACTAATTAAAACTTCTAAATCGTCATGAGAGAGTTGGGGTAAATTTGGCGCAACCAATAATGTGCTTTGTTCCGTCGTGTCAGATGTTGGCTCGATAGTCAATCTTTCAAATCTCTTGGGGTTTTTCGTTAATAGCTTCAAAATGAAAGTGATTGCAGTTGCATTGTTTCTCTCAATAATTTCAGATCTAACATAACAACGCTAAATGGATTGCTCCCCATTATTTGCTCCCCATGATTTGCTCCTCATTATTTGCTCCCCATTATTTACTCCCCTGTACGTTTTGCTCCCCAAATTATTCGCTCCCCTAGAAATTTTGCCCCCTGGAAATTCGCCCTCCAAGATATTGTCAAAACAAACTAATCATTATTATCCTTATACCTAACTTTAGTAACTTTACTTCGAAACACCTAACACCTTTACTACCTAACTTTACTTCGAAACACCTAACACCTTTACTACCTAACTTTACTTCAAAATCGAAACAGACAGCGACTTGTAAATGTAATTTTGTAAGTTAGCAATCACGAAGTACAGTACGGTAATAGAAACAGAATAATATCATAGTTTGAACCAGTTTGAAGTAAAAGGAGACACAAATTTGTAGACAAAAAAATAAATTTTTATGTTGAAATGGGTAAATCCTCGGAAAATATAAATAATCAATGAAAGATGATCTCCTTCTTTGTATTTCATATTTACTGACATATTTCTATTTATTATTCTTATAATTATGTCAGTCAGTAGAGATTTTTAATTTGTAAGATAATGCCGTGTATTTATGACATTGCATTGCCCGTATGCATGCAAAACAAATTTGAATAATATGCAAGATCGCATTATTTTCAGGGTGGAAAAATTTCTAGGGGAGCAAATAATGGAGAGCAGAACGTACAGGGGAGCAAATAATGGGGAGCAAAACGTACAGGGGAGCAAATAATGGGGAGCAAATAATTGGGAGCAAATCATGGGGAGCAAATAAGATCGGCAAATCGCTAAATGTTTAAGATTAGGAAACGAGGAGATGAATGATCAAATATTCAGCCCCCAGTTCCATTACTGTTTTGGGTGACTCGTGGCGAAAATTGAGACGGAGATAAAGTCCCTTCGGATATGTAAGGTCGTTGGCAATTGTGGTTGAAAATTGACGCGACACGAGTTGAGGACTTATTTGGACCTTAAGAAACTTTACGGTTTTTTGGCAAAGTTGGAGGAAGGCTTTGACGATATTCAATGACAATTCATGACCAATGGGCATCTTACTAATCAAAGCCGCATACTTGAATGTTGGAATCCGTTTTTGGACATTTTTTTAATTTCCAGGCTCACAATTCGAAGCTGGAAGATGTGTTGGAGTTGATCTAGAGGTGAATGAATCCTCCTTGAATTTAACGGCATAGTTGTAATCGTTTTTGATATCCTTCGCCAATTGTTTGCACACGAAACGGAGTTTTCCAACTTTCGGTTGCGGGATTTTGTGCAATATTTCAGCCCGAATCTATACAATGAGAAAATGAATCGAATTATGAATTGAATATAAGAATCAGTAGAATTGATGAAAAGTCATTATCTCTTCTATGATGTAGAGTATTCAGATCAATATAGTTTTAAAATAAACCGTTACAAACGCACATCGAGAAAGGGTGAAACCCCACGAGCAAACGTTTAACGTCGTTGTTTAACACGTTAGAGACGTATTATTGAAGCATCTCACATTTCCCCAACCATAGAGTAAAGTCGTATACATCGTTAAATAGCACGTAAAAGTACCTTTTCAACGATATATCACACATATGCTAACTGAAAGTGGGGACGGTGGTGGTAACACGATGGTGGTGGTTTTTTAACCTTGTGTAGGTTGGTAAAACCGAGGGGATGTGACCGATATCATCCAACTGCGAACTGAACGGAACGCTGGGCCCGTAGAGTACATTTTCGAAAACAAATTTGAAGAAGTTTTACCGCTCGCGAGTTAGAGCACGAACGGGCGGACGGACGGACAGAATGAGTAATACCATTAAAGGGTTTCACCCTTTAAAAGTTACAAACTTACGACATATTTAAAATCTGACTATACGTGGATATTGAACAGCATTTACTCATTTTTAAGTGAAACCTTTCTATTAGTAGAATATCTAGTCGTTTCTACTGCATAGTTTCATATAGCTTAAAATAAACAACTCAGCAACTTCTAAGCATTCGACGAACGGCTTTCACGTTAAGATTGTAGAGCTCAAATAATAAAACATAATAATTTTAAAAAATTTTAATTTTCATGTAAATTAGCATAGTAGAATATTTGCAAGATTACAGCCCTTAACTCGTTGGCACTGGCACCAAAATTGTGTATATAGTCAGTGCTAACATTTCACGTCACGCGACGTCTAGTAAATAAAATGAAGCTAAAGTTACCAACATGCAAACCGCATTTTTGTCGTGTCAAGACATACAGCCGTATTATACTAAATCCTTTTATTTTTTATGACTAAATTTAATTATCAATAGTTGTTCATGTTCACTAATCCATACTTGCCTTCTTGTGTTTTAATATGGTTTTAATACAAGCTGGGAATGTCTTAGTTGAGCTTTTGAGGGAGACACACCTCTAGTGCACAACTCAGATCAAGTACACCTTCTATTCACTTACACCACACACTCTTGAAAGATTAATTTTAATATTATGAGCAACAAATCGACTAAATCAGAATTATCTGATTCAGATATATCCGATTCTGAATTAAATTACTCTGTAGAATTAGATAATTTGTTTTCCGAATCAAACTCACCGGTACAAATTTATTTAAACAAAAAACTATCTGGAAAACGTGGTAGCTCAGCTTCACAAAATCAGCCCAGTGAGTTCAAAAGAAAAAAAAGTGATAGCTCAATAACATCACTAGATATGGAAGACGGTTCACAAGATCCGAATGCGGATCTAAAAGCGTTCATTTCAAGAGAAATTACGAAAAGTGAATCTCGTATTACGAAGGCAATTAAGCAAATTTCGGACTTAGCTACAACTGTAAAAAAACTTTCTGGCACAGTTGAAGCACTAAACCTAAAATTAGATAAGCTAACTGACACCGACAAAAGAAAGAACGTGATTGTGTTTGGTATACTTGAAAAGCCAAATGAGAACTGGAAAGATCGTGATAACCTTATTCAGGACCTAGCAAAAACCCTTGGGGTCAAATCCATAGACTATGACTCCTGCTTTCGACTTGGGCCTACTAGTAAAGCAGAAAGACCGTTATTCCTGAAGTTAGTGAGACATAAAGACAAAATAGAAATAATGTCTCTAAAAGCCAACTTAAAAGGCAAGAAAATCTTCATAAATGATGATTTAAGCATCGAAGATAGAAGAAAGATGTCAATATTAAGGAACAAGTCAACCGAAATCCGCAAAACCAGCTCAACCGCAAAAACCAGAATCAGAAGGAACATTTTGGAAGCAACTGAAGGGGACCAGACTCAACGGTGGACTGTAGATGAAGCCTTTAATCTAAAGGAAGTATCAGCATGATGTCGCGGCCGGCCTTTACAATCAGAAACTACAACTTTATTTAGCAACTTTAAATTACTCTTCTGGAACATCGATGGACTTAAATCAAAAACCAAGACCTTTTTCAACCAAATCATCGATAAGGACCCAGACATCTTCTTTCTTTGTGAAACCTGGCATAGGTATAATTTTAGTAATAAGTTAATTTTAAGCAACTACGAGGTAATAGAAAATTTTGGCAATAGAGTATCAGACATGGGTAGATTTAGTATGGGTTACATCCTTTGTATCAAGAAAAACATACTTAGTAAAGTTAAAATTATCAAGAAAGAAAATGAATTTTGTATTGTTGAAATTAATGATCAACCTCGAAATTAATGATCAACCTCGCAAAGTATTTGTAACTTTTGCGTACATACCCCCGAATTCAATAACCGAATTATCAGATGTTATAAATGCTGTAGACTCATTCGAGTATCAAAGCATACTATTAGGAGATCTAAATTCAAGAATTTCTAATTCAAACTTATTAGACCTAGAAACTTTTACAACAATTCACATGAGAAAATCAAAGGACAATATAATCAACAAGCGTGGAAAAGACCTTGTTCGAATTCTAAATAGCACAAACCTCGACATTCTAAATGGAAATAATCCAGGAGATAAAAACGGTGAATTTACTTTCACGAACAGTAATGGCAGTAGTGTTATTGACCTAGCTTTAAAGTCCAGAAATTTTGAGGACGAAATGCATTTTAAGGTTTTAGAATCCGATGAGTCTTGTCACTTTCCCATACAACTTGTCATTAACAGTAAACAGGAAGTTATTGCAAAAACCAAAGTTAAAAAAGTAATTTGGAAACCTGACCAGAGTAGCAATTATCAAGGAAATTTAGACAATTTATTGCAACAACATGTATCAGAAAGTATAAACATAAGCGAATTCACAAATTACATGATGAAATCGATGCAATCATGTCAAATGATATCGAATAAAACATTAGGATATAAAACTCTTACATACGGACCACCGTGGTTCGATAAAAAATGTCTAGAACAAAAACAAATATGTCGAAAGGCCCTAAGGAACTTTAGAAAATCTGAAATTAGTTCTCATAAAAACGAATCCAGAATCAAATTCTGGGAAGCTAAGCGTTCATACAATAACCTTCTCAAGGCCAAAAAGATCAGGTTCATTAACATATTAGATCGTAAATTATGCGACGCCAGAAACTCAGGGGAGTTTTACAAAGCCTTAACATTTTACAAACCAAAACGACAAAATTCCAATTACAACGAGACAGTTAAACCAGACGCTTTTCGATCCTATTTCTCAGACCAATTTAAAATAAATAGATATGATAATGAAAGCCCTATCGAATCAGAAGGAATCCAAGTTGAAGTGCTTGATAAAGATTTCTCAAAAGAGGAAATTAAATTAGTGATTAAGAAGCTGGCTACCAATAAGGCACCAGGTGTAGATTGCATTCCAAATGAAGCTTGGAAAAATCTGAATGATAATCAAGTGGACATATTACTAGACTGTATTAACTCGCACTGGAAACAGGAATATTTTCCTGCCGACTGGTCTAAAATAATCCTAGCCCCAATCTTCAAAAAAGGTGATAAGAATAACCCTGCTAATTACAAACCGATTTCTCTAGTCAATACGGGACTGAAATTGTTCACCATGCTTATGACGAACAGGCTAAATGAATGGTGCATAGTACATTCCAAACTATCTGAATATCAGGGAGCCTACAAAAAAGGTAGAGGATGTGAGGATCATGTATTTATTCTCAAAAGTGCCCTACAATATAATATTAAAACCAAGAAAAATAGAGTCTATGCACTATTTGTGGATTTATCAAAATGCTTCGATACAATTTGCCATACCAAATTATGGAACAAGTTATATGCTGTTGGACTAAGCTCTAAATTCATAAATTGTATTAAATTAATATATTCGTGTGCAAAGGCAAAGGTCCGTACACAATTCGGCGAAAGCAGCTATTTTGATATTGAAAAAGGAGTTTTGCAGGGTGAAACGCTAAGTCCAAAATTATTCACTCTGTTTATTGACGATCTTATTCAAACTATGCATGAATCAAATATCCCCACAATAAAAGTAGTAGCTGCAGATCTACATCTTTTATTATATGCAGACGATATTGTGGTATTAGCGTATAATCCAATAGATCTTCAAGAGAAGATAAATTTATTGAAGAAATATCTGGAATCAAATAATCTCGTAATTAATTTGGAAAAAACAAAAATTGTCGTATTTAGACGAGGTAATTACAAATACAAAAAATTCAAAATATACTGGGGAGAAACAGAAATAGAAATCGTGGAGACATACACATATTTAGGTATTCCATTGCACGGAAATATGAAAGACGCCGAGATCTGTTTGTTTATTTATTTATTTTAAAAGCTAAATCGGCAGAGAGTCAACTTATAGGAGTTTTAAACAGGGCTAAAATTAGAAAATTGGATACAAGAATGAAACTATTTAATTCATTAACAAAATCTGTCTTAATGTACTGTGCACACTTATGGGGCCTAAACAATCAGCAGACAAAACGCCTTACAATATTCCAATCGCAATTTCTAAGACGACTATTTCAGCTACCGAATTGTTCACCTCAGTGGTTTTTGAGACTTGAAACAAACTGTATTCCTATTGAAGTAACATTGTTAAAAAATGCTCTTAATTTTTGGTTTAAAATTATAAGTAGGGGTAAAGACAGCTTAATATACCAATGTTATGAAGGACTTGTTAGAAATGTTAAATTAAAAAAATCGGATAGCAACTGGTTCATGGATCTAAAACTGTTACTCTGTAAGTTCAATTGTGACGATATCCTATGTAAACCTTTTACTACAGATGTGGAGCTACTTGAACTAAAATTAGAAATTAAAAATGTTGTAATTAGAGCCATTGAGATCACTCAACAACAAGACATATGTGAAATGCAAGGAAGCAAGACTCTTAAGCATTATAAAGAAATTAGAACCCATGTAAGATCAGAAGACTTCTTAAATTATGACATCGACTGGTCGATGACAAGAGTCGTAGTTCAACTTAGAGCCAACTTGTCAAGAATCACTATTGATGGCAAACTAATAATCCTAAATGGTATTGAAAAATTGTATAAGAGAGGTAATACCGATAAATGTATAATTTGTTCCATGAATGTAACTGAGGACTTATACCATGTACTGTTTGAATGTCCATATTATCAATATATTCGCAGCATTCATTTTCGAAATTTAGATATTCCTCCAAGCAGAGATAAATTGTCAGAGTTCTTACTGGAGTTCAGTGTAAACAAAATAAAAAGCATTGTTCATTATCTTCGAAAATTTGCAACCATTAGAAATATACGATTAGAGGTAAATTAGTTTGTAGGTACTTTTTTATGTAATAGATTACTACTTATAGCACTAAATTAAGCATAATTATATTCAACTAAGACCTTATTCACTTATATTTATAAAACTATCCTGATTGTAAAGGCTGAGGCCACATCGATCTAGCACAATAAAACCATACCATACCATACCATACCATAATACAAGCTGGAGCTGGAAGGTCGTGCTGCCTTTTTACATTCATTTGAGATTATA
This sequence comes from Desoria tigrina, assembly GCA_906901685.1. NCBI lineage: Eukaryota > Metazoa > Arthropoda > Collembola > Entomobryomorpha > Isotomidae > Desoria > Desoria tigrina. The sequence continues at coordinate 533,897 of CAJQTU010000028.1, forward strand.
GAAAGAACATTTTTTTAAATAAATATGTCACTAGCAAGCAAAAGGGCAATTTTTTAATTCTAAAATTGCTAAATATAGTTTAAAAAACACGATCTCATATCTCATAAAAATTTTCATATTATTCATGATTAAACGCAAAATTTTTAAATTGTGCTTGAGTTTTGAATTATCAATGGTCTACGGTCTACACCAGTTTCCATCTTTGCTTCCTTCTGAGTTCTGAATATGTGAGTTCTCTGAAGCCGCAACCTAGAAAGAAAACTTTAGAATATGACTTTCCTGCATACATATTACGCGCATACAGTTTTATTGTATAGAATATACGTAAATTGTAAGGGCAATGACGATTCAAAAACCGGGTTATATTTGTTTTAATTTCATTGGCTTAGGCACTATCGAACCCAAGCCAAACACGAGTGACGTGGCATTAACAAACGACTTTCGTTTGAACTTGAAGGATAAGTCAAAGGCATTATTAGAATTAGACACGAAACAATAAGCATTTGCCTAACTTTGTTGTCCGAGTCAATCGGTATTTTAAATATAATCTTAAATATCGGTAATTTTTTCAAGGCACTATCGAACCCAAGCTAAGCACGAGTGACGTGGCATTCCCAAACGACTTTCGTTTGAACTTGAAGGATAAGTCAAAGGCATATTGGAATTAGACACGAAATAGTAAGCATTTGCTTAACTTTGTTGTCCGTGTCAATCGGGTTTTTAAATATAATCCTAAATATGGTAATTTTTTCAAGGCACTATCGATATCGAACCCAAGCCAAACACGAGTGACGTGGCATTCCCAAACGACATTCGTTTGAACTTGAAGGATAAGTCATAGGCATATTGGAATTAGACGCGAAATAATAAGCATTTGCCTAACTTTGTTCTCCGAGTCGATCGGGCTTTAAAATAAAATCTTAAATATTGGTACTTTTTTCATCCACAAATTCAGATTTTGGACTATCATCATAATATACAGTTGATTTCAAAGCATCTCTTTTAACCAACACCTATTTATCTCTAAAATTTATATCTAAATAAAATACTGCATTTCTTAGGATAGAAATACAGAGACTTGATTTTAATTTCACAAAGCCACACGAACCAAAATATCAGTAATATTTTACAGAAATCATCCGAACTCAGAATGCTGTAGATTTGTTTGCAGACATACAGATATTTTCTTCTTCAAACTCTACATTAGCATTGGACCACGTTTTAAATTACCTCAAATTCAAATTTACAGATAAGATATCAGAGCCCTATTTAGAATGAAAAGTTTGCAAGTTCACGTTCTGGCTCTCATTCTTCTGATCCCAGCATTAATCTCCGGGTCCAGTATATCGGCATTATTATTGAGAGCATGTAACTTCCATTATGAGCTGCGACATTCTGCACGGTCTCAAGGGAACCAATTTAGGTTGTACACTCTACAAAATAACACTTTTTTTGCAAAATGTTTTAAATCAACTTTTAATCAACAAATGCTTACCTATATCACCTCCACACTCGGTAGGACTAAAAAAATACCCAGAAATATGTGCTCACCCTAAATAAATGTCCCAGTTTTAAAATTTTTTTTTAGAAAAAACCTCGTGAATAATTCCATACATTATTACATATGCAATACAGTTCCATATGACGAAAACTAATACCCCCAAATAAGTCCTCACCCTAAATAAATGTCCCAGTTTTAATATTTTTTTTTACAAAAAAGCCTCGTAAATAACTCCATACATTAAAACATATGCAATACAAGTCCAAATGACGAAAAATAATACCCCCAAATAAATCCTCACCCTAAATAAATGTCTCAGTTGTAATATTTTTTTTTAGAAAAAAACCTCGTAAATCATTCCAAACATTATTAAACATGTAATACAAGTCCAAATGACGAAAAATAGTACCCCCAAATAAGTCCTCACCCTAAATAAATGTCTCAGTTGTAATATTTTTTTTAGAAAAAAAACCTCGTAAATCATTCCCAACATTATTACATATGTAATACAAGTCCAAATGACGAAAAATAGTACCCCCAAATAAGTCCTCACCCTAAATAAATGTCCCAGTTTTAATATTTTTAACTTTGCAAATACCATAAAAACGAATCTTTGCAGAAAAAAACATGATCCCCCAGTCGTAACTGCAATAATATACACCTGACACCCTAAATTTATTCGTCTCCAAAAATAACCCTGTAAAAATTAATATCCAGTATTATATTGGAATACCACTTTAAACATATTGCTAAATACAATGTAGTTTTTATTTCCACAAACGAATTGTACTTCACTTTTTGATGAATTGCAGAATTACTTCACATTGTATTGTTTTACGCTTATGCATTTACAACCTCGACTACGACTACACCCAATAATTATTGATAGATTCACATGTTATTGATTTTTTGTTTTTCAAAACAGTGCAGTTTTCGGAATTCGGTCTGTTATTGGACTTAAAGATAGAATTTAGTTTTAAATGTTTTTAACATTTTATCCTACGCCGAGTAAAACAGATGTAAACGTCATTAACGATCTTGTACCTATTTTAAAAGTTTATACTCCAAACGTATTATATAAATAAATAAACAAGACGGATTAAATGTCTTCGTCAAATACGAGTCGCATTGGAAGCCCAAGGTTATTACAACGTAACCTGATCGCTGGTTTCATCAGTTTCATCTAAATTCGTCGAGTTTCGAGTCATTCACTCATTCGAGTAAAAGTCGTCCTCAAAATCGTCGTCGGACAGAACTACCGTTATTGCCGTGTCCACAACAGTTTCAAAAAGTCCATCGTCAATCTACAGTTGGTCACGTAATTTAAAGAAATCAGACAATTTGTTTCTTCATTCGCCAGAATTATGTGTTATTGTAAAAATAAAACAGCCTTTTACTTTTTGACATGTTGAAGTTGATTTTTGAGTGTGTCCAAGTTATAATCTTTTAACTCCTTTTCAACAAGAGACTTAATCGTATCCAAATTCTTTTTACAATTCCCCACACCATCTCAATAGGGTTTAAATGACTAAATTCAAGAAAAACATTTATGAGAATATTTTTCATTTTTTTTAAGCATTTTTAAAGTTATCGATTACCAATGATATGGTAGGCGACGCACTTCATAACCGTCATCGGTCAGCATTTTATCTAGCGTATATATATGTTGCTGCATTTGTATTGACTGGCAACCCTATCAACTCAATCCTCCAATTCCCATTTGCAAATTTTCGCCTCTGCTGGAAGCTCGAATTGTAAACCTGACCTTGCTTGTTCTCCTGAAGCCACGTGTACAACACATGCTTCTCTTCTGACTTCTTTGGAATAGTTTTTTTGCTGTGATAACTATTATTTAATATGATTAATTAGAATTAGGCCTTTCTGTTTTTGATTGTTTTGATAAAGCGTTAGCATTTCGAAAATTGGTACCTGGCATTGTCCTGCACATTTAAAAAGTTAAGATGATTAACATTACTTTACATTAATATTAGTTATGTACCCAAAGGATAAAAAATGTCTTTACCATAACAAACATGTAGCTTCCTACCTTGCGTTTGAGTACACTTGACAGGTCTTGCATCCAAGAAATAAATACTGTGCTGTCAAGATTCTGGGGTCAACATAAAAAATTATGGTTCCGCTTTGATGTTACTGTTAAATTATGAATACCTGGTGATAATCATCGGTAGTTTTAGATTTGTGAATTTTGTAAACTCTGATGGACTCCGCAATCACTTCGTCTTCCATAACTAAATGTTTCATTTAGGAGTTGTTAAATTACTAAAAATTAGTTACCCGAGCATATGTATCGGTTGAAATCGGTTGGAGTAAGGCTGGTGTCGAGGAACATCCTCATCCCAGGAGAACATCCTCATTCCTGGGAGAACATCCTCATCTTTGGAGAACATCCTCATCTCTGGAGAACATCCGAGGAACATCTCCGGAGAACATCCTGATCCTAGGAGAACATCCTCATCCCAGGAGAACATCCTCATCCTCATTTTGCAGAATTTGCAAAATCACACCGACAGATAGACGGACGGACACAATCAACTAAAACATAAGTACAATGATACTTTTCTCTTCTCGATTGATGCTCGCCATGAAGTCGGATGTTCTCCAGCTAGGAATTAAGATTAAGAATTCTCCTAGGATGAGGATGCATGTTATCCTAGGATGAGGATGTTCTCCTGGGATGAGGATGTTCTCCCAGGAATGAGGATGTTCCTCAACACCAGCCTTACTCCAACCGAAATCTTCAATAATACATAAAAAACTTCATTCACTTACCAGCTGCAAACACTGTTAACCTAGAACCTTGACTTATGCTTGCTGTGGCTATAGGCAGCCATTTGTCGAAATGATGGACAGTTCGCTGGTGCCCATCCCTTCGCAAGTCTAACGTGAGGATCGATTCATGTCTAAAGAATTTCCCATACAATTTATCATTTTTATGCATTAATGAGCTCAAATACTGATAAAAATTGGAAATGTAAGTACTACCTCGACCAAATAAACGAGTTTTCTAGGATGTGCTTTATGGAACTCTATATGACTCCAGGAACTTTATGTGCATTCCACGCCAGCGGGTAAGATTTAGGTGTTGCATAATGGCTGCTCTACTGCTCGTTAATTCTACCATATTTATACCCCATTAAAACTAGTAGTCGTCGGAAAGTACAGTATGAACATTTGAAACTAGAAGTCCGAGGTGTTGAAGATTTCCTGGACGTAGAAGGGCGTGGTTGATTAGTTGGAAGGTTACGCAGAGTTGATGAGGTGATAACGGATTAGCATTTGTATTTCATAAATTCCTTGTACAGCTGTCTTGCTTCAGCAGCTATTCCTTTCTTTTATGACTCCTTGATTTTCTCAGTTATCCAAGTTCTATCAAAACTGTCAATTTTGATTAAAACACGATTTAGCCGCTCACGCTTTTTCCCGAGTGTCAGCAAAATGTTATCACGAAGCCTCTTATTGATCGTCTTAAGGGTTGAAGGGTTCACTCTATCAATATGTAATTTGGCTACAACTGTCTGTGGCGCACCCTGAAGAACAGACGAATCTGATTCCGCGACTTTTAGTGCATAGAGGGAGTTTAAAAGCAGACGCATAGCTTTTTTTTGTAATGGAATGCCTTGGAAACTATAAGGGTACTTCAAGGTCGACGTTGATTCACATACATTTTCTTTGCCCGTGTGGGTTTGGATTGCAAAAACGAAGCTGATTGATATGGTTTGTTTCCATCGCTGCAACTACTGAATGATGTTTTTGATGTTTCTGAAGAACCATCAGTTTTGAACTAAACATTTGTTTTTCACAAAAATCCGGGAAATTGACATCGATTGTTATGTAGAAAGTTCAACTTCATTAGGACAAGTAGTGCCATAGACGAAATGGTCAACCAAATGATTTTTAATCATTAGAATATCTTTTCAGTAAGAGGTGTGAATTGATATGCACCTGGCACTGCCCGCCCATTATTCTCTGTTTGTCGCAATTTGAGTTTTTGAATTAAACTTCGTTCCCGTTTAAATGGAATTTCAGTAGAATGACTGAAATGGGTTTTTGTGATTCAGAGGGAACTGAATTATGAAACAATTGGTCCCGCGATATGGATTCCGCTTCGCCAAACGTCATATCGTAATTCGGATCTGCAGTATTGCCAATCGTAAAAAAGAATTCTTCCGGCAAGTCATTGCTTTGTGTTGATCGAAACTCTTGGTCCTTCATGTGGGCATGAAATATGAGTCCATTTTGGATAACAGTACCGACCAACTGTCTTTGTTGTACAAGAATTACATAACACTCAGCATTGAGCTCAGTTTTAGCTCTTGCTCGCTTTCCGCACGACTAAATGAATTCCAGAAACATCTTAACATTGTTAGTTGAATTTGGTGGAGTAGGCATTGCAAGTACTTCATTTTTGTCATTTGGACTTGTATTGCATATTTAATAATGTATGACATTATTTACGAGGTTCTTTTCAAATATTAAAACTAGGACATTTATTTAGGTTCAGGACTTATTTGGGGGTATTATTTTTCGTCATTTAGACTTGTATTGCATATGTAATAATGTTTGGAATTATTTAAGAGGTTTTTTTGTAAAAAAAATATTAAAACTGGGACATTTATTTAGGTTCAGGACTTATTTGGGGGTACTATTTTTCGTCATTTGGACTTGTATTACATATGTAATAATGTTTGGAATGATTTACGAGGTTTTTTTGTAAAAAAAATATTAAAACTGGGACATTTATTCAGGGTGAGGACTTACTTGGGGGTATTATTTTTCGTCATTTAGACTTGTATTGCATATGTTATAATGTATGGAGTCATTTACGAGGCTTTTTTGTAAAAAAAAATATTAAAACTGGGACATTTATTTAGGGTGAGGACTTATTGGGGGGTATTATTTTTCGTCATTTAGACTTGTATTGCATATTTAATAATGTATGGAATTATTTACGAGGTTTTTTTGTAAAAAAAATTAAAACTGGGACATTTATTTAGGGTGAGGACTTATTTGGGGGTAGTATTTTTCGTCATTTGGACTTGTATTGCATATGTTATAATGTATGGAGTTATTTACAAGGCTTTTTTGTAAAAAATAAAATATTAAAACTGGGACATTTATTTAGGGTGAGGACTTATTTGGGGGTATTATTTTTCGTCATTTAGACTTGTATTGCATATGTTATAATGTATGGAGTCATTTACGAGGCTTTTTTGTAAAAAAAAAATTAAAACTGGGACATTTATTTAGGGTGAGGACTTATTTGGGGGTAGTATTTTTCGTCATTTGGACTTGTATTGCATATGTTATAATGTATGGAGTTATTTACAAGGCTTTTTTGTAAAAAATAAAATATTAAAACTGGGACATTTATTTAGGGTGAGGACTTATTGGGGGGTATTATTTTTCGTCATTTAGACTTGTATTGCATATTTTATAATGTATAGAATTATTTACGAGGTATTTTCTAAAAAAAAGTTTTAAAACTGGGACATTTATTTAGGGTGAGGACTTATTTGGGGGTATTATTTTTCGTCATTTAGACTTGTATTGCATATGTAATAATGTATGGAATTATTTACGAGGTTTTTTCTAAAAAAAAAATTTTTAAACTGGGACATTTATTTAGGGTGAGGACTTATTTGGGGGTATTTTTTTAGTCCTACCGAGTGTGGAGGTGATATAGGTAAGCATTTGTTGATTAAAAGTTGATTTAAAACATTTTGCAAAAAAAGTTTTATTTTGTAGTGTACAACCTAAATTGGTTCCCTTGAGACCGTGCAGAATGTCGTAGCTCATAATGGAAGTTACATGCTCTCAATAATACTGAACCCTTTTAAATCCTGCACAATTCAGTTACTTGGAAGGGAGCATGACAGCTCTTCAAACGGGATACTCGAGGTGCTACAAAGACAAACGGCACCAGACTTTCCAACCGTCCTGACCAGGGTTACCGTTGTTTACGGAAGCCCAATCCGGTTCAAAATCCCCCCCGCCTTTGCCTCATTCAAACCAAGATTCACGAGTTGCATTGTAACCTTTATACTCACGACCTGGGTTCACAAAATTCAAGGTGCTCGCAACAATATTCTTTTTGGAGACATCCTTGAAGTATTTATAGATATTTCCCAGAACCCAACTTACATTTTCTTTGAACTCCGGCCCCAAGATTTGATCCGGGGAAGAAAATTTCCAAATCTATTACATTTGTACCCACTGACATCAAAATTCTTCGTGTTTGGCAAAGAATTTAAAGATATTTCGTTAGTTTGCATTCCTTGCGGGCACGTAGGTTATCAGGAGTTGATTCCGATTCACTGGCACGCCGGATTAGAGCACAGATTTCTAAACACAATAAACCAGCTTTGGATTGGAATCAACAGCAAGTTGCATCAGGGAAGTGTGAAATCTTACTATTATATCGGAACCAGAGTTCCTTCTTGCCACAAATATAGCCAACATTTCACAAAATACGTATGTGCATTTCAAACCCTCGGCAACCAATATAACTTCTCGTATAAATGGGCCTTGGGAGAAGAAGAACTTAGGACTCCCGATACGTATGGATTCTTCACCGCAAATTTGATCTTAACAGTCTCTATATCAGCATCTGGAACCTGGAGGGGCGTGTATTTTGCAAACTTGTTGATTTACGGTTGGGAGTTTGAGTCATATAAATTTGCAATTTTTAGCAACAAATATAAAACAAGCTTTGAGACATTACTTGAGCCTTTTGATGTTTGGACTTGGATCGGGAGTTTTATGTCATTGTTTGGGATGATTCTAATTGCGACACTGATTTCTGGAGACGTCAAAGCGATCTTGTCACGTGCCTTTTGGGTCGTGTCAGTAGTTTTAGAGCAAAGCGAGGACATGAGTACGAGGGCCATATTCAATAAATCATGGCGCGTGTCACATCTTATAACGGCTTGGCTCTTCATGTCATTCCTTTTGGTCCAATTTTATAAGGGGGATCTGTTTTCATGCTTAACCGCTACTCTGCCACCACCTGTACCAACAACATTAGCCGAACTAATAAATTCTTCAATACCAATAGGGACCACCACCTCACACTATTCGTTTGGGACTAAACACTCCACAAGTCAACCAACTTTACAACTTTTAATCAAACAACTGCTCGAGGGATTGTCTAGATCCGATCCAATGTATGATTACCTTGAGAGGGTATCAAAGAAAATATTGTTTTTCAATGGAACTTTCCTCGATGTCGTGTTCAATATATCTCATCAGGAGAAAGTACTGGTAGAACTCGATCAAATGTTCAGAGTCCCCAAGATATTTGCGGTTTTGGATGCACAGACTGATCTGAATATATTTATTAGTACCATTAATTCGTTCTCGGATAGCTTAATAATAAGGAATCATGACATGAACCCTTTTATGAGGCGAATTCCTTGGTTCGGGAAGCGAAACTTTTTCTTTCCAATTTTTTCAGCCGGTTTAGCTTCTCTAATCGAATCCGGTATTTATAGTCAATGGGATGTGCATGAAAATATTAGAACGCAGTTAGTGTCTGTTCGTGACATGCGTCAAAATTTCGGAAATAGGGAGGATTTGAATCGATTAGCAAAAGACTATTTGAGACAGAATCATTTGGCTAGGTTGATGATAGGAGGCGCTGAATCGAGGACTGTGACCTTTAACGAGGCAGATCCCGTTAACTATGAGACAATGGAAGTCACTTTTTTTCTTTGTCTCTTTGTTCTGGGTCTTTCAGTTGTCATTTTTATTTTTGAAAATCGGTTTTTCCTTGGAGTTGAATTCGGGATTAAACTGAGGATCGGACAGAAGTCTACAAAGATTGTTAAATTTGAAGCTTGAAAATAAAAGTAGCTTAGAATGCTTCGTGGTGTTAATAATATATTCGACGATTAATTTATATCCTATGAAATGAGATTAAAGATTTTTGTATGTGAATGTATGTATACGATATGTACTGACTAAAGGGTTCACTCAGTTTGTACAAGTACACACTGCACTGTAAAGTTTATACAAGTACATGCTGCAAAGGTTGTACAAGTACATATATGAACGATCACTCATATATGGTACAAGTACATGCGTCAAGGTTGTACAGTACATTTGCTGTACACGTTGTATAAGTGCATACTGTACACGATTTACAAGTACATACAAGTTGTACAACTAGCGTATAGCGTTGAATCTTACTTTGCTCTAAACTGCCGCGGGGCTAGTGGGGGTGATCCCGTATGGTTTTACAACATTGCAGAGTATGTGGCTACAATATAGCGTTGAAATCTAGCTTTGCTACAAAATTCCCTGGGGCGAGTGGGGGTGGTCCCGTGTGTGCACGGTTACACGGTTCATGTATATAAATATGTAAATGTGGCATGAAGGTATTGTGTATAAAGGCATGCAATACTACTGTAGTGTGTGAAGGTGGTGGTTTTTCAACATTGGGGTAGATGAGCAAACTCAAGGGGGTGTGGTTCTTTTCGCCCAACTTCTAACTCCTCTGCGTATGGATACAAGGAACATGTATTCGAAAAAAAAATTGAAAAACTTCAACCATTCGCGAGGTATCGTCGACGAGGACAGACGGACAGACAAGATCTTTCATTAAGAGGTTTCACCTCCTAATAAAGCCTTACAGCAATGCCCCTTATGTAGTATCTCTCTATATTTTGTATCCCTTCTTCAGCGGTTTAATAAATTGAGAAATTCAGTACGTATAATCAAAAAAATCCTGACATCTTTATTAAGTGTTGAAAACACTTTATGCGAATGACCAGTCCGTCTGTCCGTCCGTCCGTCCTTCTGTCCGAGCGATAACTGGAGAACGGCTGGACCTACGGTCACCAAATTTTGTACACTTGTTCCTTGGCTCAAGAGTGAGGCTAAGTTCGAACTTGGGTCAAATCGGTCACACCCCCTGTACCCCATCAATTAAACCCCAAAAACAAACCATTAAATCAGTTCAAAGCTCTTACTCATTTTAAACCTGCTGCCCATTAAGCTCTTAATCATTTTAAACCTGCCGCTAAGGTAGTTTACAGTAAATTCTATGTCTATCATCTACACATGATAACACCCTGAAACTACATTTCAGAGTGCGAAATCGGGGATATTTGGGGGAAATTGAGATATTGGGTTTAAACGATTCCCATGAGTAATAGAACATCTTTGACGTATACTGGACCACTCCTACTGACACCAGAGTGCAAAACCCGGGCTTTTGGGGGACATTAAAATTCGGTTTAATTATGGTGACGTTTTCAACACTTGGTTACACCCGTTACATCGGTTTATTAAGTGTTGAAAACACTTTATGCGAATGACCAGTCCGTCTGTCCGTCCGTCCGTCTGTCCGAGCGATAACTGGAGAACGGCTGGACCTACGGTCACCAAATTTTGTACACTTGTTCCTTGGCTCAAGAGTGAGGCTAAGTTCGAACTTGGGTCAAATCGGTCACACCCCCTGTCCCCCATCAATTAAACCCCAAAACAAACCATTAAATCAAACAGAATAGTGATATGTAGGAGTCCAACGCCAGGATAGAGCTCTTACTCATTTTAAAACTGACGCTTAGGTAGTTTACATTACACTCTATGTCTATCATCTATACATGATAATACCCTGAACCTACATTTCAGAGTGCGAAACCTGATATTTTTGGGGAAATTGAGATATGGGGTCTAAACGATTCTCATGAGTAATAGAACATCTTTGACGAATACGGGACCACTCCCACTGACACCAGGGTGCAGTACCCGGGCTTTTTGGGGAAATTGAGATTTAGGGTTTAAACGATTTCCATGAGTAATAGAACATTTTTGACGGATACGGGACCACTCCTACTGACACCAAGGTGCAGTACCCGGGCTTTTTGGGGAAACTGAGATTTGGGGTTTAAACGATTCCCATGAGTAATAGAACATCTTTGACGGATACGGGACCACTCCTACTGACACCAGGGTGCAGTACCCGGGCTTTTCGGGGAAATTGAGATTTAGGGTTTAAACGATTCCCATGAGTAATAGAACATCTTTGACGGATACGGGACCACTCCTACTGACACCAGGGTGCAGTACCCGGGCTTTTTGGGGAAATTGAGATTTAGGGTTTAAACGATTCCCATGAGTAATAGAACATCTTTTCCGCATACGGGACCACTCCCACTGACACCAGGGTGCAGTACCCGGGCTTTTTGGGGAAATTGAGATTTAGGGTTTAAACGATTCCCATGAGTAATAGAACATCTTTTCCGCATACGGGACCACTCCCACTGACACCAGGGTGCAGTACCCGGGCTTTTCGGGGAAATTGAGATTTAGGGTTTAAACGATTTCCATGAGTAATAGAACATCTTTGACGGATACGGGACCACTCCTACTGACACCAGGGTGCAGTACCCGGGCTTTTTGGGGAAATTGAGATTTAGGGTTTAAACGATTCCCATAATAGAACATCTTTTCCGCATACGGGACCACTCCCACTGACACCAGGGTGCAGTACCCGGGCTTTTGGGGAAATTGAGATTTAGGGTTTAAACGATTCTCATGAGTAATAGAACATCTTTGACGTATACGGGACCACTCCTACTGACACCAGGGTGCAGTACCCGGGCTTTGGGGGGAAATTGAGATATGGGGTTTAAACGATTCTTATGAGTAATAGAACATCTTTGACGTATTCGTGACCACTCCCACTGACACCAGGGTGCAGTACCCGGGCTTTTGGGGGAAATTGAGATATGGAGTTTAAACGATTCTCATGAGTAATAGAACATCTTTGACGTTTTCGTGAAAACTCCCACTGACACCAGGGTGCAGTACCCAGGCTTTTGGGGGAAATTGAGATATGGGGTTTAAACGATTCTCATGAGTAATAGAACATCTTTGACTTATACGGGACCACTCCCACTGACACCAGGGTGCAGTAACCGGGCTTTTGGGGAAAATTGTGATTTAGTTTGTTTATCGTTATATTTTCAACACTTGGTTACACCCGTTACATCGGTTTATTGAATCAAATTATTTCTCATCAACACTCCTTGAATGCAGTTTCAAAAATCTGTACATATTATTAAGATGTTTCAGTCTGCTTCTGCTATGATAAAACAGAAAGTAAAAAAAAGAAAAACAATAACAAAAATGTTTTAATAGTACGGTAGCAAAAACTCTGTCCACTATCAACTCTGCATGACAAATGCGTCTTGAAAAATTAAATAGAAAAGATTTAGAACTTAAACAGCTCAAATTAAATTAGCAATTAATATAAAGTACAATAATAACAACGCCGAAGATGAGCAATAAAACCTTTAACTAGTTTAACAACTAGAATTTGAAAGATTTGTAAGATGAGGTCCTTCTAGCCGATTTTTCTAGTTCTACGTTAATTAGTTAAAAGTTAATTATAACATGTTCTGGCGATAATTACTAAATCCGTCCTCGAATTGGTCTCAATTGATTAAACTCATTTCGAAAGAGACTGAGGCCAGGACTTCCAGGGCCTGGCTCTTCCGTCCGGCCCAACTTGTCGAGAATCTCACGACGCTTCGGCGCTTCCTCCGCAGTCCCCCAATTGACAAACATACGAAAGGCCTCTAAACTTCTGCATTCCAAATCCACAACTTTTTCCAAAACCGACAAATTGACACCAAAATCCCCAGAATGGCAACAATACAACAAATTGACAACCTCAAGGCTCTGTAGTAATATTTCGGAACGCACAAATACCAAAAGATCCTCCGACAGAATGTCAAAGTTACGGAAATCGAAGGAACGGAGACTATCTGGGAGACTGCACAAATTAATTAATTGTGAACCAATAAGAGCCCCTCGAGGGGTTGCATTGTTTCTCTCCAAAAGCAAGGCCTTTAAACGAGGACAGGTTTTAAAAATCCCGAGGTCAAACGCTCGATCATTATTGACAGTTAGGGTATAAATTCGAATACTAACAAGTGTCTCATGATTTTTCAAAGTTAGGGATTTTAGCAAATCTTCGTGAAACGGAAAGCCTGAGATGAGCTGAAAGTCCTCAAGACTAACTTGCCTCGAAATCAAATCGAGTAATAAGGCCCCGTTAGCAGGAGTTTGCTTCGACAACTCCAAATCGAAATCGATTAATTTTAAGTTCCTGACACTCTTTAAAACTTCTAAATCGTCCTGAGAGAGTTGGGGTACATTTGGCGCAACCAATAATGTGCTTTGTTCCTTCGTGTCAGATGTTGGCTCGATAGTCAATCTTTCAAATCTCTTGGGGTTTTTCGTCAATAGCTTCAAAATGAAAGAGGTTGCAGTTGCATTGTTTCTCTCAATAATTTCAGGACTGACAAAACAACTGCAGTCGTCCAAAAAAGTCGCCTTTAAATCATTAAGATTGGGAAACGAGGAGATGATGAAATGATCGAATATCGAGCCCCCAGTTCCATTACTCTTTTGCGGTGACTCGTGGCAAAAATTGAGACGGAGATGAAGTCGCTTCAGATTTGCAAAATCGTAGGGAATTGGGGTTGGAAATTGATGTGACACGAGTTGAGGACTTATTTTGATCGTCAGATCCCTGAGGGATGCTTGACAAAGTTGGAGGAAGGCTTTGAAGACATTCGGTGACATCTCATGTCCGATTGACAATCGACGAATTAAGGCCGGATATTTGAAGGTGGGTATCCGGTTTTTGACAATTTTTTTAACTTCCAGGTTGACAATTCGAAGCTGGAGAATGTGCTGGAGTTGATCTCGAGGTGAATCCTCCTTGAATTTTATGGTATAGTTGTAGCCGTTTTTGATATCCTCGGCCCATTGCTTGCAGATGGTACGGAGTACCCTCGGCGCTCTCGGGTGCGTTAATTTGTTGAAAATTTCTGCCCGAATCTACAGAAAATAAACGATATGAATGGATAAGAAAACATTGTTAAGCAATTTCAAATCAAATGATCATAAATTGATTGACTTTGGGTTAGGAATTAAAGAAGTAATATTTGGGAATTGGGACGATCTATGATCTATTTTAAATTATAATACTCTTGTGATCATATTGAAATCAGATCAGTATCTCTGATAACAAATAACGAGCCCATGTATTATGGGTGTCCGGCGACTTCCCTTTGCACATTTCCCGTCTGGCGACTTCCCTTGGCACATTTGCCTTTATACATACTTCCCGTTATGGATACTTCCCGTTATGGATATTTCCCGCTATGCATACTTCCCGCTATGCATACTTGCCGTTATACATACTTGCCGTTATACATACTTGCCGTTATGCATACTTGCCGTTATGCATACTTCCCTTTATAATATTTTTGAGGTTTCGACTATGCTTAGTCCTTGTAGCATGCAATACAACCTGGATATTCCAGTCCTTATTATGTATTTCACTTACAATTAGTTGACCTTAGTAACTCGGCTGACCTACCCCCTTGACCTTATGAATTTCCAGAAGTCCTTTGATGGGGGATGAGGTGTTGTGGTGGATGTGGAAATGGTTTTAAACAGCCTCATACATTTGTAGGAGGGAACGAGGACAAGAGGGAACCGCATTCTAAGTTTCGCATATCGGTAGCATTTAAATCTAATTAAAATCAGATTATTATAAACAGTAACTTATTAACAAGTTTATCAATATTACTGACAGTTATGACCGCATGTGTATGAATTTCAGTTTGAAAAATGCTTAATCTCCTCAAAACCTTCTGCTGATGACTGGAATATCCAGGTTGTATTGCATGCTACAAGGACTAAGCATAGTCGAAACCTCAAAAATATTATAAAGGGAAGTATGCATAACGGCAAGTATGCATAACGGCAAGTATGTATAACGGGAAGTATGTATAACGGGAAGTATGCATAGCGGGAAGTATGCATAGCGGGAAATATCCATAACGGGAAGTATCCATAACGGGAAGTATGTATAAAGGCAAATGTGCCAAGGGAAGTCGCCAGACGGGAAATGTGCGAAGGGAAGTCGCCTATAATCGTATTATGTACTAGATGATACTCATATATGTGATATGGTTGACGCTTGACCTCTTCACTCTTAAAATTTGGCATAGCACATAGACCAATCGATAGATGTTGCTTTAATTTTAATTTGTAATTACATTACACATTACACGTTAAACATTTTAAAAATTGTGTATGTCATATATAAACAGTGTTATGTGTTACGAATAGTATCTTTAAAATTGAAATTACAATCTAAACAAGATTTAATGTATTTGAAAGTGGTACCTCGGCAGGAAGAAGCTGAAATGAATGATTTGTCGTTGAATTGGACTCAAGAAATTGATGATTTTTGATCCTTGCTGATCTTCTAGATCCCTCCTTTCCACTCATTTTGCATTTATCTTTAATTTTCCGATGAATTAAGATTAAAATATTAAAATGTGCTCTTAGCAATTTCAATTGATTTCGAATAGCTCGATTATTCAGTCTTCAGTCTTCAAACATTCAAAGAAACCAATACTCATTTCAAGACTTCAAACCGCTCAATAATGAATCATGAATGCAACAACCAAATCAACACTTTTATGCATGTACGAGCTGTAGGAAGCCATTTCATCGAAAAAACTGCACAAAACCTACGAGTTCTGAAGTGTATTGGAGGATTCGCCTGGACTGGATATGCCCAACCTGCAATCCTATTAACAACACGATTACAGGCATCCCCGAATTTGATGACGAACTATTTGACGACATCAGAAATGAATCTGAATTATTGGATCACGAAGAAGAGACTGAAGAGGACTTTTATGACATAATGAAATCGCAACTTCTTAAATCTACGTGGCTATCGGTATGTCACATAAATATAAATAGCATTAGAAATAAGATAGAAGAAGTCAGAGATTTGCTAATTAATCACAAAATAGCAGTTTTTGCAATGACTGAATCTAAACTTAATCCGAGAAGGGATTATGACGAAATGTTTGATATAGATGGGTATAACATGTTAAGAATGGATAGAGAATATAACGAAGGAGGAGGTACATTAATTTATATTAGAGAATCAATCAGTTTCGAACAAATAGACTTACCTTATAAGTTACCGAAAAATTCGGAATATAATGTTGTAAAATTAGGAATTTCGGGACTTAAACCCATAATATTAGTAATTATGTACAATCATCCACAAGCATCAAAAGTAAAGTTCACAGAGTTTTTTAAGGATCTTAACATGCACTTAACTACTTTTAACCTCGAAACAATTATTTGTGGAGACTTTAACTTTGATCTTTTAAAACGATCTAGTGATAATTTTAAACTTTTCCAATCTTGCAAAGAATTTGGTCTTTGGCAATTGATGGATGGACCAACACATGACGAGAAAACCTTACTCGATCACTTTTATGTGAATAGAAAATCGAATTATCCAAAATTTGGACACTTTCCATTTTCAGATACAAAGCATCATTTAACGTACGTAATTCGAAAGATTAACAAGCTTAAATTTCCTCCAAGAACAATTAAAGTTCGGAAATACAAAGACTGTAATTGGGATAAAATTAGTGAAGAAATTATAGACTATAATGTAACCAATAATGGTGAAGGTGTAGATCAGATTTTCTGGAAGTACAATAACTTTATTATGGCAAAAATTGATGAATATGCCCCAGAAACAAAAATGTTAATTAAGGGTAAACATAATCCATGGTATACGGCAAAAGTAGCTGATTTTAGAAAGAGTAGAGATAAAGCGAAAAAACGGGCCATTAAATCGCAATCTGAATCAGACTGGAAAAACTATAGGTATGCAAGGAATAGCTACAATATCCAATTGAGTAAGGCAAAAAAACTATATTTTGAAAATGAATTTAAGAAATCCGTGGATTCTAAGTCAATGTAGGAGACTGCAAACGAATTGACACACTATAAAGTAAAAAAGCCTAGCCCAATTTGTAAATTAGAAGTCGGAGATACGAAGCAATTTACTGAAGATAAATCAGAAATATTTAAACTTCTAGCCAATGAATTTATCGTTGAGGAGAATTATGAAAATGTTGAGGATATTCCAATTATTGGCTTAAATGAGTATGAATTAAATTACGTATATGAGGAATCCAACCCAATAAAAAGAGATAGTGGAATAGCAATATCAAAGGAGGAAGTTATAACAGCCGTAAGTGAATTAGCAAATAAAAGTTGCCCAGGGGAATTATTTGTTCCTCTGCGTGTAATTAAATCTTTAAAAGCAGCAATGGCGACACAACTCTCCTTAATATTTACCATTATGTGTACAAGTTTTTACCTTCCTAAATGCTGTAGATCAGCAATAGTTACTGCATTATTTAAAGGAAAGGGATCCAAACTAGTAGCAAAAAATTTTCGACCGATTAGCGGTCTAAATATTTACTCTAAGCTGTTTGAAAGAATACTTTTTTCTAGACTACAAGTTAGGATTGATGCAATGTTGAATCCTAATCAGCACGCTTATAGGAAAAATAAGTCCTGCCACACTGCATTGAGTGAATTCACGAATTTCATATTTGAATCACTAGACAAACCAAAGGGAAAAGTGGGTGTGGTCTTCATCGATCTGTGTAAAGCATTTGATAGTGTGAATAGAAGATTGCTAATCAAGAAAGCTATGGAAATTTATAAATTAGAACCTGAATATGTAAAAATACTTCAAAGTTACCTGGATGAAAGGGTTATTAAAATTAAGGGTGACTCGAAGTATTATGTGAATCCCACTGGAATTCCTCAGGGATCGGCATTAGGGCCATTGTTATTCAGCATGTTTATCAATGATATCTGTGATGACATTGATTTAAAAAATATAATGTTTGCTGATGATCTAGTTATACTTACAAGTGGTACAGATGCTAAAGAAATTGTTGAAACTCTAAGTAAAGCTCTTAATAAAATAGATCTTTGGTGCAAACAAAATTTTGTCAAAATGAATTATACAAAAACTGAATACATGATTTTCAGCAAGGTTAATGATAAATCAATAAATTATAGTGAACTACCGATAATGAAAGTTGGAGATAATGTAATTAAAAGAGTTACAGAATTTAAATATCTGGGTATAAAATTAGATCAACATTTAAGTTTTAGAAGACATTATGAATTAGTTATAGATAAAACATCAAATAAGCTAAGTTATCTGTATGGTATTAAGCGTTATCTTAGTGTTAAAATAATGAAAATGATGTTAAGCTCGTATGTGCACTCCATTGCAGACTATTGTCTGGATATATGGGCAGTTCAGACAGATAACTTGCTGCAAGAAATACAAGCAAAAATTGATAGATTTCTTATAAATTTTTTTTGTACCGGTAATCGCCAAACGTATGAAAAAAAGAAATAAAAAAATACATAGGCGATGTATAAGTAGAAACAGTATTGATATAAATAAAATACGAGAAGAATGTAATTTTTATACTATACAAGAAAGAAGGGATTTTTTCCTGTCAAAGTATATGTTTAAGAGTTATCGTAGTAAACAACTTGATAAATATGTGTTAAATTCAGATAGGCCAATGCCAATGTTTTCACAGATTCCTCATAAAACAAAAGCGTTTGAGGACGGGTTACTATTTAGAGGTATACGTTTGTGGAATAAACTTCCGAGGTCAATTCCTCTCGAACAATTAGGAGTTAAGCAATTTGGTGAGATTGTAAAAGTGGAAATAAAAAAGAATAGGAGCAATGACTTTTTTTATTATTAGTTAGTTTAGGTTAAGCCATATTATATATGTAAACCCTCTGCAACTAATGTCAACTTTGGTGCAGAGGAAGTCACCGTTTGTAAACCAATAACGTTAGAAATGATGTATTGAAAACGGAAAGACAATAAAGGTACAATTCAATTCAATTCAATTCAATTCAACAGGTAATAAAATTGGACGAGTCCTTTTAGTCTCTCACCAAGAAGTCACCACTTTTCTCAGTTATTTTTGATACTGCATACTGCTTTCAGGAACTCTTGTTCGTTTTTATTGATTAGATGATCCGTATATCTATGATCTAGAAGAAGGATCAAGGTTGGAGTCTTGGAGTAGATCCAATTTTTAAAGATTTGTTAAAAAATCAGGACTGTTCATGGTTGAAAAATTAAAAAATTAAAAAACGGACTACAGCTACACTTTTTAAGATGCTAAGAAGTCTATATGCTAAGCTAAGATAAGATGACCATTTTGATTATTTTTTTAAATAAACTCAATGCAATTAGTCTAAACACAGAAAGAGTGATCATATCATGGTCATCGGTCATTGAGAAATCAATTACCAATAAATAAATTACCAAAAGCGAAGCTCTCCACCCTCCACAGTTTTTGTTCCTCGTCCGTAGTTTATTAAATTGAGAATTTCAGTGGCTAAATAAAATCTCAAACCTCATAAAATATGACAGTTTTAAACAGGTGCATTATACATATATTTTATTGAATATCTGATCTTAATGCTTATCTTAATATCTTAATGCAAATTTACAAATTCGGACACCACCAATAACGCAATAACTCCGTCCACTATACCACTATGGCCAAAAACGTAAACAGTTTAATATTTAAGCACTTAAACAGAATGTAAAAAATAGCAACAAGTATTGTAACATGTAATCAGTTACTGATTATCAGTACATAAAAACATCTGCAAGGGACTCTAAAAATCAACCACAAATTAATCAAACAATTCCAGACATAAATACTAAATCCAGCCTACAACAGGTCTCAATTCATTAAATTCATTTCGGAAAAGACTGAGGCCAGGACTTCCAGGGCCGCCTGGCTCTTCCGTCCGGCCCAACTTGTCAAGAATCTCACGACGCTTCGGCCCTTCCTCTGCAGTCCCCCAATTTACGAACATACGAATAACCTGCAAATTCCTGCATTTCAAATCCACTACGATTTCCAAAACCGACAAATTGACGCCGAAATTCCCAGAAAATCCACAACACAAAAGATCGATTTCCGCCAGGCTGAATCGTACAATATCGGAACGGACAAATTCCAAAAGATCCTCCGACAGAATGTTAAAGCTACGGGCTAGGAAACATTGGAGACTGTCCGGGAGACTGGACAAATTAATTAGTTGAGGTTCTGACGAATCCAGTGGGGCACGAGTTCTTCTATCCAAACTTAACGTATGCAAACGAGAGCAGGTTTTGAAAATAGAGGTCAAAAGGTCGATCCTGATTTAGAGACAGGCAACAAAGGGCGATGCTTAACAGGGTCTCCTGGTTAGTGACACTAATCGATTTGAGCAAATCTGCGGGGAATAGAACGTCATATCGGTACAGATCAAGCTCTTCAAGACACTCTTGTCTCCCAATCAGATCGAGCAATAAGGCCTCGTTGGCTGGGCGTTGTTCCAACACATATAAATCAAATCTAATGTATTTTAATTGCCGGACAGTCTTTAAAACCTCTAAATCTGAGTGTGAGAGTTCGGGTAAAGTTGTTATAACGGGCAATTCCCTTCTTGCACTGGGCGAATAGTTATATTTCATTTTAATACTTAATTTTTCCAACCCTGTTGGGTTCTTCGTTGCCAACTTTAAAATGAAATCGACTGCGGATGTATTGTTCCTCATGATAGCATCATCATTTTCAGTCATTCCAATGAGATTAGTAGAGTCTTTCCATAGCTTCATTTTTAACGTTTTGATATTCGGAAGTGAGGAGTTCCCGAAATTAGAGCAAATGGATGCACATATTTTTATATCGTTTTGTGAGAAATCGGGGTAAAAACCCAGGCTGAGATGAAGTGCATTGAGGTTTTGAAAGTTGTAGGTGATTGGGGATGGAAATTGATGTGACACGAGTTGGGGACTTATTTGGACCTTCAGAAACTTGAGAGTAGTTTGACAGAGTTGGAGGAAGGCTTCGACGGCATTTGGTGACAATTCGTGACCAATCGACATCTTACTAATCAAGGCCGGATACTTGAATGTGGGAATCCGATTTTTCGACATTTTTTTAATTTCCAGGTTAACAACTCGAAGCTGGAGAATGTGTCGGAGTTGATGTCGAGGTGAATCCTCCTTTAATTTTACGGCATAGTTGTAAGCGTTTTTGATATCCTCGGCCCATTGTTTGCAGACGAGACGGAGTATCCCGACTTCCGGCTGTGTGATTTTGTTGAAAATTTCAGCCCGAATCTACAAAAAAAATGAGAAAATGTATTGAATTATATATATCATATCAGACAATCAGAAGCACAGCTTAATATAGTTTTAAAATAAGTTAGAATTTTACGACATAATTAAAATCTAACTATACATAGATGTAGAATAGTATTTGCTCATTTTTAAGTAAAACCTTTGGAATTGATGAATCTAATCGTTTCTAGTTCATAGTTTTATATGTTTCACAATAAGCAACTCAGCAACTTCCAAGCATTCTACGAATGGCTTTTATGTTAAATGAGTTCAAAGCTGGATATAAATCATGTCCCTTTGCACTTTACACGCTAATCAAATGTAGGCAAATCCTAAAAATTGTGAAAAGAATTAAATGCCTTTTTTTTAATTACAACATTTTAAAATTTCGTAAAATAACTAATTGTATTCATTGCATAAATTCCGAATTGCAAATTGCAATAAAAATAGGGCTTAATTTAATAATGAAAGTGATACCTCGGCTGGTAGAAGCTGAAATGAATGATTCCTTATTAAATTGGACTGAAGAAATTGCTGATTTCTGATCCTGGTTGATCTTCTTGGTTCCTCGTCTCGACTCATTTGAATTTTTCTTAATTTTCCGATCACTTAAAATTAGTCCTGCTATCAATTCGATTTCAGATTTTACCAAATTAACAATCTCGAATTTTGATTCAAATCCAAATTAATGAAATAACTCAGAAATTCTCTTTTTAAAAACTAAAAAATTATGAAAGTTGTACTCCGCATTCATTGCAGTGATATATGAAATATGAATTGGTTCAGCCTCTCTCCACTCCCCCTTAAGAAATCTTAATATTTGTTGATAGATTAGCTGGATATCTGAAAGACGAATCAGGTGGATCCTTTCACTTCACAATATAGTCAGAAAATACTACAATAATATATTATATAGGTCTACTTTAAGGACTAGCCCTGCGATATATTATTCTAAACCAAGGACGTTGAAAAATAAGACATTTGGAACCTTTTCACAGACGTGTCAGTCATTTCTTTTAAATTGATGGCTGAAGTGTCTTCTTTTTATATTAAAGTTTAATGAGTGACAATACATGGTGATTACGGGCATTTCAATTACGGGCTTGACAAATTCAACCTTTTGAAGTGTGCTTGAAATATGATGTAGATGCTGATCATTTCTCACAAGTGTCACAAGTATGTTATAAACGTGCAATCCTTTGGTTCAGTAAAAAAAAAATTACACTTGAACGAAAATCGACTAAACTTCAGTTAGAATTTTGTACTATCCAAGCTTTTATCTATACTTTCACTGACCACTTGATATATTTTAAATAATTTTCTGTTTTAGCTTAGAATTTTTGAAGTATAGAAAAACTGACACGGTAATGCTTTTTACATGTAGAAGTGGACATCTGGACAATTTTGTCATAAAATATTGCCATTTTACAATCTTGCCTACAAACTTCATTGCGTTTGCATCAAAATTATCTAGTTTTTCGGCATCCCAAAATCTCAAATTTTCATCAGCACCCACACTAAATTCGCAACATGATCATGTTAACATTAATTTATAAGCCCTCTTTAAATCTGTCAACTTAATTAAAAAAAGTAATACCGAAATCCTATAAGCCGTATCCAAAAATATGTCTTTTCAAATCTCAATCAGTGCAATTATCCTTACTTTTGCATTCGCACAAAAACTTTTAATTCCAAATACAGAACACATGGAATTCCTTATAAACGAATTTTCGGCCTGCACTCTCAACGTTCTACTTCTCGATAATTACGAGTTAACGGGTGTCAAACATCCGATTAAGCTCCTGTCTTGTCTTGCCCCAGAATTTTGTCCTAAGTCTGCTCTCCGAAACAGGACCCACCCCTATCTGTGGGGTGGTCCCGAGGTCTGGAAGTCGAAATTGAGCTCTCGGTGCGTTGCAACCTTCGTCTTTTTTATGCAGAATCCAATTGAGGGATTCAAGGTGTCGTGGGACACATCGGAGCTGCTTGACGAACCCGGTAGTGACTGCTACAGCTTGTCGGTGATAAACTCCGCCTTTCAAAATATCCGTTGGACTCAATACGATAGCATGATTTTCATTCTGCCGTATTCGAAATGTGATCCGTGGTTCAGTCGATGCATTGACAGGTCGTCAGCCTCATTTCCTGATATCCCTAGTCATGTATTTTTGGCACATTTCTTCCGAGTTTCCAGGTACAGGAATTTGGAGGAATTCTCTTTTAATTCCTTGTCATTTTGGAGACCTTTCAAACGGAACGACAGATATGACGGGTTGGACAAGACCTCATTGACCAAAATATTTCGAGTCCATAGGGTCTTTAAACGAGATCCATGGTGGTGTGGTAATTTTGAAATTCTGTTCCGCTTCCGCGATGTACTGTTTGTGAAAGGTACCGCGGTTTTAAAACTTGGAGTTTTGATGTCAGAGAGCGAGGAACAGAGACTCATCGTTGGAGAGGCCTTGACTTCAATAGCGGTACGGTTGCTGGAGCGGCTAAATAAGGATCATAGGAACGTGTTTAAGGTACGCCGTATTAAAAAATTAAAAATATAAATAAATCGGCGAAAGAGAAACTAAAGCCAAAAGCTGAAATTTAATAATGGTTTTGTCCTGGAAAATCGAAGGGTTTTGAAATTTAAAACTAAGAGAAAATTAGGTATAAAAATCTGAGCCTAAAACTAACAGATTTTCAAAATATGATAAAAAATCTCTTAAAATATCATCTGAATTTTCGAAATATGCAACAGTAATTTGTTTTCAGTTTCAAGATAAAAAGCAACTTGAAACAACAGAGACACTCTATTCGGAATTTCAATGTGTGATTTCTTAGAATTAAAAAAACAATAGTTAACCAAATTTCTGTATAATTCACGATCGTGAAACTTGACACTCCGCTTAACCACTTTATTTTGATCAACTTAACCTATTATAAACCTTTTTTACCTTAAGTTGTTGCAGGAAAATACGGACTCGGACGTCAACGAAATCGTGAATCCATTCACAATGTTTACCTCCGATTTGGTCCAATCTCGCTTTAACGGATCTTCATTGGATTGCAACAAATTAACGGTCAAAATTCCAACTAATATACCTCAAACCAATCCATCTCCCTGTTACAACATAGAATCTCAACTCTGGACCTCAAATGAACCCTTCTATGTATATCAAATGCCGAAACTACCAATTTATAGTCGGAAATACATCTTCATGACCTGTTCATCTATGGCATCAATCAGTTCCCAATTTGACTTGTACTTCAGCCCCTTCGATATTCCCACCTGGATATTGACATCAGCTCTAATGAGCCTAGTAACTTTCGTCATGTCTTTTACGGCCGCCGCTAAATTCAGGATGGAGTCAATGAAAGAAGCACTCTTTGTTTTGTTTTCCGTTTTGGTTGAGGTATCTCCGCATTTTTCGAATCTGCTTAGCAAGCGAAAAATATTCCAACGCCTTTTTGCTCTGTGGCTAATCTTTGGAATTCTAATGAGTAATTGTTACAAGGGTTTAGTAACCAATTCTATCGTGGCTCCATCTGGCAACCAACCACCGGAGACGTTTGAGGAGTTGGTGAATAAGACAACCTTTACCGTTTATTCCGTTTCCGAAAACTTTGCTAGAAGATATCGTCGTTATAAACCCCTGATAATTTTCAACTCGAGCTATATTCTTCCGATGGCAAAGTCAGAATTCGAAGAGGATTTGTGCAGCTCTTTAGACCCGGAAATGTGCTTTAAGATTGTTCAATCATCTAAAGGAGGGAAGCACTTTACCTGCCGTAAGTTGACAGGGGAACCGCAAAGATTGTGCATATTGGGGCGGGATAAGCACCGCGACGACTTAATCGCGAGCGTGTTCCCAGCCGCTCTACAACTCCGGACCCGATTAGCTTCTACTGATCCGTTCGGGTTTCAGGCTGCTTTAGAGGAGCTTTCAAACTGCAACAGTTCTGCTTTTGTTGAATCCACAGAAGTTTTTGAAAGCTTTCTTCGACACGTTTTCCCAACACGGTCCAGCAAACGGAATTTGATGTATTTCAAAAACAAAGAGCCGTTTCTGGAGACGACGCAGTATATTCGTACAACTCCCAACATTAATAAGCGAATTACGGACCGGCTTTTGGTTTTCTTACACTCGGGGATTTTCAATTATTGGAGTAGTACGCTTCGGTTTGCAAAAATACTTCGGTATTTAAAGTTCCAGTTTGGAACAGGGTTCAAATCCCAGAATTTGAACGAGAATATTCTAACGATATTTTATGTCTGTGGGTTCTTGCTCCTGGTATCGTGTGTTGCATTTATTGTTGAAGTAGCTGCTCTATTTATTGCAAAATTTCAGTGTAAAGATAGGCCATAACAAACCTTACATAATGTAGGGGCTCTCCTACTGTATTAGAGCTTAGTGGACTGTATATTTTAGTTCGGATGCAAACCCAAAGAAACTTCCTCAAAATTCCCTATTGCCTCAAATTCACTAACTAGCTAGCTACTAAACGTCCCTTGTACCAAGTACATGTGGTGAAAATGAGTGGACAAAACAAACCGGAAGTTTCCTAATTAAAACAGATTCAATCAATAAAATCCCCGAATTTATTTCCCTTATTTCCCGTCAGAATATAAACAAATATATATAGGAACAGCTTCCTATTTCCATCGAAATGCTAACTTTGTTCTATCTATGCTTCAGCAACTGTGTACCCTTGACCCTAGCATCTACGAAACCTAAGGTGGTACTTCCTAAGGCTACTCTAACAATCAGAGCACCTTTGGGCTACAGAATTACTCCCTAAACCGAAGCCTGTATCTGCCCTTACGAGCTACAAAAATAGTTCTTCGTGTCACGAAGCAGTCGAAATTTGTACTAACTATTTCTGTGCTTTCCAGTACATGATTTCTGTGACTTTCAAAGTCACCTTAACGGACAATCTAAATTTAGTCAATAACCTTCAGTTCATGCCCCTTAGACATCGAACCATTTCTAGACATTTCAAACTTTTTTATACATTCATATAGCTAATAAAATATCATAGGAGTTTACATATTATAGGAATTCACAATCATTCCTTTACAATCACTTAAACTATCGCTAACAATCATCCACTTGGAATCCTTACACTTGTTAACATATCGTTACACTAATTAGAATAATCTAACTATCTTTCCATTCATTTAGAGATTGAAGAGAACTCTGATTCTGCCTTCCCTAAATGTGATGTCAAATGGAATCGCAAATTCCCTTTCCCTATTCATGCTTACTACAAACATATAGTATTGGGGCGAAATGGAATCGCAAATCGATATAATATATTTACCTTATACTGCAATAGTAATCTATATTACATCCTTTAATGTTTATTTCATTTAAAGGTTACATATTCTTCTGTAATCTATGCTTACATGATCTAACAATGAATCTAATATTATTTCAAACAATGATTAGTATTCTTGGCCCATTTTCATCCTGGTTACTTATCCCTAGGATTTACCATTTAATAGTTAGCCCATGCTTAACTATACTAAAACTAACATTATAATCGAGCTATGGTATCCTTCCCTGTGGATAAAATCTTCTGATTTCATTTCAGTATCGTTAAGGGATACTGTGGGGATGATGCTGAAATATCAGCGACAAAATCGAACCTCTGGGGAAGATACCATAGGTCGGAACATAAATATAAATATAAAATTTTAACTTAGCTATCGTATTCTTTCCTATGGTTGAATTCTTCCAATTTTATTTCAGTATCCTTAAGGGATACTGGTAGGACTGTTCTGAAATAGTAGCTAGGAATTTCAACCATAGGAAGAGGTACCATAGGTCAATACATATTAGAATTTAACATATAAATTCAATCCATTAGAATTTATCCCTGATAATATTCCTGATAAATGCCAATAAGTTCTAGAAAATATGCCTCATAAATCTGACATACAATTTCATCCATACTTTTCATAATTCTAAACCAAAATACTTATTTTAAGCTGGTTAACTGGTTTTGCTAGAATACACGTAATAACACAACCCATAAACATATCGAGTATTTTTTTTTAATTTCAAAAAAATTGTCAGACATTAAATAATAGGTATTTTAACAATAAATGGAAAGTGATTAGCCTTACAAAATTTAAATTAGAAATCACATTACCCAAGAAAATTTTTGTACAAAAACTTGTACTGACTATTGTACCTGGATGACAAAGGCCTTGCTAAAACTTAATAACTCCCTCATACATCAAGAATGTAATTCCTAATTTCTTTTGAGAAATGCGATTAGTGATTCATTGAGCTCCATACATTATATTCTAAAGTAATTGTTGTACATTTAATTATCCACAGTCTCTATTGCACAACCTGAATATTTGTAGAAAATTGATGACCCTGCTGGGGTCCGTCAATCAAACCGTTGCGTTCTCCAGTTATCGCAGATATGAACGGAAACTCGAGCGGCTTATTACTATACAGTATTATTACACCACTTACATAATGCAACATTTTGTCGTGTTTAACTCTGATCTAATCGTGGGTGGTGTCAAAAAATCAGAAATAAAATTAGATTTTCAAAAATGACCTTTTGATTGTCTTTTATTTTCGTCAATTTATCCTTATCGACATGGGTCTTAATAATATTGAATATTGTAATTGGGCAGCTTAATTAAACAGGAAAATCAAGTATTTTTATTCACTTATTTACTGAGCAATTCTTATAATTAGCATGTAATTTTAAAAACGTTACCGAGATCAAGCTTTAACTAGTGTAAGTGCAAGGAACCTAAAAAGGCTTAAAAACATGGACCAATCAACAATTAATGGAATGTGTATATTTAATCAACATGTAATAAAAGTACATTGGGTAAAAACAATAGAACCCCGAACTTAAGCTTTAAATATGGAAGTAGAAGAGTTGTAACGCTCCGACAGTTTCTTGTCCCGTCACAGAGTTTGTATTTTATCTAAGTAATTATTAAGTTAATTAATTCAATTGAATAGAAGTGTTTATTATACCCATTTACTACTTGTTAAAATACAGCTATAGTGGATAGGCTGAATCTATAGAAACAATTACAATATATAATTATAACTATAATTAATTAATAACTATAAATTTAACAGTTTCAAGAGTTTACAAACTTACTCTAGATTAAGGGGGGGTTTGAAAAATATTTTACGGCCTGAAATGACCATCCATAGATACACATAACGACAAAACTTTGATGTGGATTTTTATCAAAAGCCTAAGCAATTTGAAAATTGCTTGGTAACGCAACCATTATTAGGCTTGTTACCATAGTGATTGTTAGTATACACTACTACCATTACATATATTCAGGTCAATTTTTTAAATCTAGACATATTATATACCATTTTGTGGCAAATTTGACGTAGAATCCGAATCTGCAATAAAAAGTGCCGTATCAAAGAAGCGTTTTTGAGATAAACCCCGAAAACCTTGTAAAAATCGGATTTTTTCGGATTTTCTTTATTTTTAGGTTCTTTATGATACGATGTGTGGAAAAAATATTGCAAATTGTTGTTGACAATTTAAATATGAGTTTATATCACTAACTAGATTGTCATATCTCAGAAGCGTTCCTGAGATATGTGCCAAACACTTACCCAAAAACGGTTAAAAATCAGTTTTGTAAGAGTTTTTCTCAATTTAAGGTATTTTACATGTTGATTGTTGTTCAATTTTATTGATTTTTGCCCCCTATGCTAGACAGTATAGCATTTAACACCCCACTTTCCTGCCCCCGGCAGGGGCCCCGCCGGCAGGCGCCAAAATCTCAAGAAAACACTAGATCCAGGTTAAGAAGGTAGGTAGGGATAGGATACCGAGCCATGCGAAGTAGATAGAAGTATATAGTAGTAGGATACCGAGCTGTGCGAGGTAGGTAGGGGTTGGATACCGAGCTATGCGAGGTAGTTAGGGGTAGGATACCGAGCTATGCGAGGTAGGTAGGGGTAGGGAAGGGTAGGATACCGAACTATGCGAGGTAGTTAGGGGTAGTTAGGGGTAGGATACCGAGCTATGCGAGGTAGGTAGGCGTAGGATACCGAGCTTTGCGAGGTAGGTAGGGGTAGGATACCGAGCTATGCGAGGTAGGTAGGGGTAGAATACCGAGCTATGCAAGGTAGGTAGTGGTAGGATACAGAGCTATTCGCGGTAGGTAGGGGTAGGTATCTGAACTTATGAATCGGATTGTATCGTTGCTGGGCCTCCGGCAAAACTAAATTACCCCTGCCCAACTTTCCGTGGCCTCCCCACCAATCTTGTGTTAATTAATTATTGCAATAGTAAATAAAAATTATAAGGCTTAAATATTATTGTACGTCATCAAATGTGTCGATTGTTATTGGCTCTGTAAAATGCATAGTAATGCTAATGTGTCAATTAACGTTTTGACAGAATGTATCAATGTAAATTAAGTACAGATGATGCCTTACGAGCTTGGTTAATTTTAATTAAACGAAACTGTTGATGAATAGATGAACAGGGTTGAAGCTTTCTAATTACTAATTAAATTAGCTATAATGATGAATGAGTAATACCTAATTTTGTGATCTGTAATAACACTAAAATACAATCAAACGTTTTTAAGCCATAGTTTGTAGTTTCAATTAAATTAGTGGTTTTTGAATTTCAGGCGATGGAGATGATTCCACAATGGGTCTTAAAACCACGTCTGACCCCCAACAAGCTGCGGACAAGGCCCATATTGTAATCTGGCAAATACCATCATCGACAGACAATAAGTAGCCCCGTGGAATTTGGATAAGCTGATTCCTCGAAAGACTGTAAAACTACGTAGTTTATTGGTTATTCCCAATTAGCATTGTAATGATTTAATATTTTTATCATCTAAAGAAATGGGTTTCAACCCTAAGTCCCCTGTCACTGAAGTGTTAGAAAGTTATAATTCTAACCCCGATCTGAAACTCGAAAT
Organism: Desoria tigrina; assembly: GCA_906901685.1. Classification (NCBI taxonomy): domain Eukaryota; kingdom Metazoa; phylum Arthropoda; class Collembola; order Entomobryomorpha; family Isotomidae; genus Desoria; species Desoria tigrina. The sequence goes on from CAJQTU010000028.1 coordinate 564,455, forward strand.
TTACCCTGCACTTTTTAAGGGGGATCTCTTTGACGACATAGGCCAGTGACGTCACGAATTTTCCGCCATAAGACTAATGTTAAATTTTAAATCGCTACTAGTCGCTCAATTCTTAACCAATTTGCTTCAAATATTTTTCTAAATTATAAAAACAAAATATTCTTTAACTTGTTAGTATACACTACTACCATTACATATATTCAGGTCAATTTTTTAAATCTAGACATATTATATACCATTTTGTGGCAAATTTGACGTAGAATCCGAATCTGCAATAAAAAGTGCCGTATCAAAGAAGCGTTTTTGAGATAAACCCCGAAAACCGGGTAAAAATCGGATTTTTTCGGATTTTCTTTATTTTTAGGTCCTTTATGATACGATGTGTGGAAAAAATATTGCAAATTGTTGTTAACAATTTAAATATGAGTTTATATCACTAATTAGATTGTCATATCTCAGAAGCGTTCCTGAGATATGTGCCAAAAACTAACCCAAAAAACGGTTAAAAATCAGTTTTGTAAGAGTTTTTCTCAATTTAAGGTATTTTACATGTTGTTTGTTGTAACTTGTAACATTCGATTGTTGTTCAATTTTATTGATTTTTGCCCCCTATGCTAGACAGTATAGCATTGAACACCCCACTTTCCTGCCCCCGGCAGGGGCCCCGCTGGCAGGCGCCAAAATCTCAAGAAAACAGTAGATCCAGGTTAAGAAGGTAGGTAGGGATAGGATACCGAGCCATGCGAAGTAGGTAGTGGTTGGATACCGAGCTATGCGAGGTAGATAGCTGTAGGATACCGAGCTATGCGAGGTAAATAGGGTAGGTAAGGGTAGGATACCGAGCTATGCGAGGTAGGTAGGGGTAGGATATCGAGCTACGCGAGGTAGGTAGGGGTAGAATACCGATCTATGCAAAGTAGGTAGGGGTAGGATACCGAGCTATGCTAGGTAGGTAGGGGTAGGATACCGAGCTATGCTAGGTAGGTAGGGGTAGGATACCGAGCTATGCGAGGTAGGTAGGCGTAGGATACCGAGCTATGCTAGGTAGGTAGGGGTAGGATACCGAGCTATGCGAGGTAGGTAGGCGTAGGATACCGAGCTATGCTAGGTAGGTAGGGGTAGGATACCGAGCTACGCGAGGTAGGTAGGCGTAGGATACCGAGCTTTGCGAGGTAGGTAGGGGTAGGATACCGAGCTATGCGAGGTAGGTAGGCGTAGGATACCGAGCTATGCTAGGTAGGTAGGGGTAGGATACCGAGCTACGCGAGGTAGGTAGGGGTAGAATACCGATCTATGCAAAGTAGGTAGGGGTAGGATACCGAGCTATGCTAGGTAGGTAGGGGTAGGATACCGAGCTATTCGCGGTAGGTAGGAGTAGGTATCTGAACTTATGAATCGGATTGTATCGTTGCTGGGCCTCCGGCAAAACTAAATTGCCCCTGCCCAACTTTTCGTGGCCTCCCCAGCCCCACCAGTCTTGTTGAAGTTACTATAGTTACCGTCGCAAATGCCCATGGCAACGACAATTTTTACTTACTTTCACACTTCTCAGAAAGTATTAAAAAAAAGTGGCCAAACCGGTTTACGGGTGCAACGCCCCAGCCCCCACGGGTCAACTAATCGAATCAATTTTTTTTTATAAAATTCCTCGATAAATTTCGTATTCAGTATGCCCTTTACTTTTTTGATTTATTGTCCATGCATGCTACAAAATTCAAGTGAATAGTAAAGTCGGCATACGAATAGACTAATATTTTGTTATTATGAATATAGCAAGAGATGAAAGTAAAAAATCAAAAATGTAAAGGGCATACTGAATACGAAATTTATCGAGGAATTTTATAAAAAAAAATTGATTCGATTAGTTGACCCGTGGGGGCTGGGGCGTTGCACCCGTAAACCGGTTTTTAACATTGGTTTAGATAGGGAAATCAAAATTTCCATAGTTTTTTAAACCCCCCCTTAACCTACTAGCTTAACTATTCATAATTCATATGATAATTACTGAATAGGGTGTGGATTAGGATAACATGCTTTTAATCTATTAAATTCGTCTGGGCTGAGAAACAAGCCAGGATGTGCATGGTCTGGTTCGCTTGTCACGCCCAACTTATCAAGTATCTCGCGACGCTTTGTCGCTTCCTCCGCAGTCCCCCATTTCACAGTTAGCGAAACCCACCGTAAATTTCTGCACTCCGAATCCGCTAAATTTTCCATAGCTGACAAATTGATACCAAAATCACCATGATCTCCACATGAAAACATGATGAGTTGCTGCAGGTTGAGAAGCACAATTTCAGAATTCACAAATAGTAAAAGCTCCTCTGTCAGGATGTCCAGATAGAAGACAACCAAATCACGAACAGTTTCCGGGAGACTGCACACATTAATTAATTGTGGCTCTGTCATTTCCCCGCGTGGGTCACCCGTTCCTCTCAACTCCAACGTATGTACACGAGGGCAGGTTTTGAAAACAGAGAGGTCAAAGGGCCCATCATCTTCAAGGAATCAATTAGAATCGATACAAGCGTTTCCAGGTTATTCAAACTCATCGATTTGAGCAACTCTCCGCTGAATGTAAAGTTGGAGCTTTTAAAGTGAAGCTCTTCAAGACACTCCATCAGATCGAGTAATTAGGCCTCGTTGGCTGGGTATTGTTCCAACGAATATAAGTCGAATTTGATGAATTTTAATTTTCTGACGCTCTTTAAAACTTGAAAATCGTGAGGTGAAAGTTGAGGGAAAGTTGTTATAAGGGGCAATTCCCTTCTTTGACTTGACCAGTCGCGGTTTCTCATTTTAATAAACCGATGTAACGGGTGTAACCAAGTGTTGAAAATATAACGATAAACAAACTAAATCTCAATTTCCCCAAAAAGCCCGGGTTTCGCACCCTGGTGTCAGTCGGAGTGGTCCCGTATTTATCAAAGATGTTCTATTACTCATGGGAATCGTTTAAACTCCATATCTCAATTTCCCCAAAAAGCCCGTGTTTTGCACCCTGGTGTCAGTGGGAGTGGTCCCGTATAAGTCAAAGATGTTCTATTACTCATGGAAATCGTTTAAACCCCATATCTCAATTTCCCCGAAAATCCGGGTACTGCACCCTGGTGTCAGTGGGAGTGGTCCCGTATTCGTCAAAGATGTTCTATTACTCATGGAAATCGTTTAAACCCCATATCTCAATTTCCCCGAAAATCCGGGTACTGCACCCTGGTGTCAGTGGGAGTGGTCCCGTATTCGTCAAAGATGTTCTATTACTCATGGGAATCGTTTCAACCCCAAATCTCAATTTCGCCGAAAATCCGGGTACTGCACCCTGGTGTCAGTGGGAGTGGTCCCGTATTCGTCGAAGATGTTCTATTAATCATAGGGATCGTTTCAACCCCAAATCTCAATTTCCCCAAAAATCCCAGGTTTCGCACTCTGAAATGTAAGTTCAGGTTATTATCATGTATAGATGATAGACATAGAGTGTAATGTAAACTACCTAAGCGTCAGTTTTAAAATGAGTAAGAGCTCTATCCTGGCGTTGGACTCCTACATATCACTATTCTGTTTGATTTAATGGTTTGGTTTGGGGTTTAATTGATGGGGGGCAGGGGGTGTGACCGATTTGACCCAAGTTCGAACTTAGCCTCACTCTTGAGCCAAGGAACAAGTGTACAAAATTTGGTGACCGTAGGTCAAGCCGTTCTCCAGTTATCGCTCGGACAGACGGACAGACGGACGGACAGACGGACGGACGGACGGACTGGTCATTCGCATAAAGTGTTTTCAACACTTAATAATTAATCTTTCAAATCCCGTCGGGTTTTTAGTCAGCAACTTTAAAACGAAAGCGACTGCAGATGTATTGTTCCTCATACTTGCATCGCTATTTTCAGTCATGGCCACGAGAGTGAAGTCTCGCAATAGCTTCACTTTTAACGTTTTGATGTTCGGAAATGCGGAGATCTCGAAATTAGAGAAAATGGATGTGCTAGTTTCTATCTCGTTTTGTGGCAAATCGGGGTATAAACCCAGACTGAGACGAAGTAAATTGAGGTTTTGAAAGTTGTAGGTGATTGGGGTTTGAAATCGATGTGACACGAGTTGAGGACTTATTTTGATCGTCATATCCTTGACAGTAGTTTGACAAAGTTGGAGGAAGGCTTTGACGGTATTTGGTGACAATTCATGACCAATCGACATCTTACTAATCAAGGCCGGATACTTGAATGTGGGAATCCGATTTTTAGACATTTTTTTAATTTCCAGGCTGACAACTCGAAGCTGGAGAACGTGTCGGAGTTGATATTGAGGCGAATCCTCCTTGAATTTTACAACATAGTTGTAATTGTTGTTGATATCCTCGGCCCATTGTTTGCAGACGAGACGGAGTATCCCGACTTCCGGTTGTGGGATTTTGTTTAGAATTTCAGCCCGAATCTAAACAAAATGAGAAAATGTTATGAATTGTATCATATCAGAAGCAGTAGAATTGATGAAAAATCATGATCTCTTCTAGTAAGAGTAACTCCAACAGAGAAACTAGATCTCTTCAATGATTTGTCGTGTACTCAGCTCTATATACTGCTTTAAATAAGTTGCAAATTTAAGACATAATTAAAATCTAACTATACATGGATGTAGAATTTAGTTATTCATTTTTAAGTGAAACTTTTGGAATAGATGAATCTCATCGTTTCTAATTAATAGTTTTATGTGTTTCACTATAAGCAACTCAGCAACTTCCAGCCATTCTGCGAATATGGCTTTTATGTTAAAATGAGTTCAAAGCTGGATATAAATCAAGTCCCTTTACACTTTACACGCGAATCAAATGTTGGCAAACGACATTATTAGAAAATACTAATATAAATATTAATTTAGACATAATCCAAGACCCAACTTCGCCTTTCAACCAAATATGTTCAAGCAAAAAAATGTATGGTCAATAGTTAGTGAATAGAACAAATGCAAATTTTTAATTCATAATTACAACATCGAACATTTTAAAAATGGTACTTAAAAATCCTAAATATAATTGTTTATTTCACATTGCATTAAAATTAAATTAATTCTGAATTGCAAATTGCAATACAAATAGTGTGTAGTGCTTAATGTATTAATGAAAGTGAGGTTTTCTTAATACTTCGGCTAGTTCGGTTCGGCTGCGAGAATCTGAAATGAATGATTTGTTGTTGAATTGGAAATAAATAGCTGATTTCTGATCCTGGTTTGGTTGATCGTTTTGGTCCCTCCTTCCAACTCATTTTTAATTATTAATTTGCCGAAGACTTAAAATTAGTCAAATTAGTTAGTTAAAGATTTCTGGGTCCGTGGTAGAAATCCTTTGTTAGCGGGAGCGTGACTCCGTCTGTGCTGTCTGTGTCCGCGGTGGATTTCTGTGGTGTTTAGTAATAATATAATGCCGTCTCTGCTGCTACCTATAACTCTGGCACTAGGACTAGCCGAACTGACTGACTTGTGCATTGTGTATTGTGTGGTCGTGATGTACGTGTATTTAGAAACGACTCCAGGCGCCGCCGACGCCGAAATCGTCGGGTACGCTACCTCATCCTTAAAAATCATTACAAACGTTAGAAAAATCATTTCAAAGGCGTTTAACACAAACAAAAATGTTAAAGAAGGTTGGGGACTTTAAAAAACATAAGATCTACATCTCCAATATTTTGCAAACACGGCACATTAAGTGTCCTTTGTAGCCCACTTCCAAGTCACCCCACCCACTTTGCCCCCCATGAATTTCAAAACTTTTAGTCAGAATCTCTTCTACTCCACCCCTACTTTCAAATGAATCCCTAATCTCGTTGCACTCCCTAGGGATTCGCTCAAAATTAATTCCCAAACTTGGGAAAAAATTCAAGTCCCGCGTCACTTGGAGCCAACTTCCAACTGACCCCACCGACTTTGCCCCCCATGAATTTCAAAACTTTTAGTCACAATCTCTTCTACTCCACCTCTACTTTCAAATGAATCCCTAATCTCGTTGCACTCCCTAGGGATTCGCTCAAAATTAATTCCCAAACTTGGGAAAAAATTCAAGTCCCGCGTCACTTGGAGCCAACTTCCAAGTCACCCCACCCACTTTGCCCCCCATGAATTTCAAAACTTTTAGTCAGAATCTCTTCTACTCCACCCCTACTTTCAAATGAATCCCTAATCTCGTTGCACTCCTTAAGGATTCGCTCAAAATTAATTCCCAAACTTGGGAAAAAATTCAAGTCCCGCGTCACTTGGAGCCAACTTCCAAGTCACCCCACCCACTTTGCCCCCCATGAATTTCAAAACTTTTAGTCACAATCTCTTCTACTCCACCCCTACTTTCAAATGAATCCCTAATCTCGTTGCACTCCTTAAGGATTCGCTCAAAATTAATTCCCAAACTTGGGAAAAAATTCAAGTCCCGCGTCACTTGGAGCCAACTTCCAAGTCACCCCACCCACTTTGCCCCCCATGAATTTCAAAACTTTTAGTCACAATCTCTTCTACTCCACCCCTACTTTCAAATGAATCCCTAATCTCGTTGCACTCCCTAGGGATTCGCTCAAAATTAATTCCCAAACTTGGGAAAAAATTCAAGTCCCGCGTCACTTGGAGCCAACTTCCACGTCACCCCACCCACTTTGCCCCCCATTAATTTCAAAACTTATAGTCACAATCTCTCATACTCCACCCCTACTTTCAAATGAATCCCTAATCTCGTTGCACTCCCTAGGGATTCGCTCAAAATTAATTCCCAAACTTGGGAAAAAATTCAAGTCCCGCGTCACTTGGAGCCAACTTCCAACTCACCCCACCCACTTTGCCCCCCATGAATTTCAAAACTTTTAGTCACAATCTCTTCTACTCCACCTCTACTTTCAAATGAATCCCTAATCTCGTTGCACTCCCTAGGGATTCGCTCAAAATTAATTCCCAAACTTGGGAAAAAATTCAAGTCCCGCGTCACTTGGAGCCAACTTCCAACTCACCCCACCCACTTTGCCCCCCATGAATTTCAAAACTTTTAGTCACAATCTCTTCTACTCCACCTCTACTTTCAAATGAATCCCTAATCTCGTTGCACTCCCTAGGGATTCGCTCAAAATTAATTCCCAAACTTGGGAAAAAATTCAAGTCCCGCGTCACTTGGAGCCAACTTCCAAGTCACCCCACCCACTTTGCCCCCCATGAATTTCAAAACTTTTAGTCAGAATCTCTTCTACTCCACCCCTACTTTCAAATGAATCCCTAATCTCGTTGCACTCCTTAAGGATTCGCTCAAAATTAATTCCCAAACTTGGGAAAAAATTCAAGTCCCGCGTCACTTGGAGCCAACTTCCAACTCACCCCACCCACTTTGCCCCCCATGAATTTCAAAACTTTTAGTCACAATCTCTTCTACTCCACCTCTACTTTCAAATGAATCCCTAATCTCGTTGCACTCCCTAGGGATTCGCTCAAAATTAATTCCCAAACTTGGGAAAAAATTCAAGTCCCGCGTCACTTGGAGCCAACTTCCAAGTCACCCCACCCACTTTGCCCCCCATGAATTTCAAAACTTTTAGTCAGAATCTCTTCTACTCCACCTCTACTTTCAAATGAATCCCTAATCTCGTTGCACTCCCTAGGGATTCGCTCAAAATTAATTCCCAAACTTGGGAAAAAATTCAAGTCCCGCGTCACTTGGAGCCAACTTCCAACTCACCCCACCCACTTTGCCCCCCATGAATTTCAAAACTTTTAGTCACAATCTCTTCTACTCCACCTCTACTTTCAAATGAATCCCTAATCTCGTTGCACTCCCTAGGGATTCGCTCAAAATTAATTCCCAAACTTGGGAAAAAATTCAAGTCCCGCGTCACTTGGAGCCAACTTCCAAGTCACCCCACCCACTTTGCCCCCCATGAATTTCAAAACTTTTAGTCAGAATCTCTTCTACTCCACCCCTACTTTCAAATGAATCCCTAATCTCGTTGCACTCCTTAAGGATTCGCTCAAAATTAATTCCCAAACTTGGGAAAAAATTCAAGTCCCGCGTCACTTGGAGCCAACTTCCAAGTCACCCCACCCACTTTGCCCCCCATGAATTTCAAAACTTTTAGTCACAATCTCTTCTACTCCACCCCTACTTTCAAATGAATCCCTAATCTCGTTGCACTCCTTAAGGATTCGCTCAAAATTAATTCCCAAACTTGGGAAAAAATTCAAGTCCCGCGTCACTTGGAGCCAACTTCCAAGTCACCCCACCCACTTTGCCCCCCATGAATTTCAAAACTTTTAGTCACAATCTCTTCTACTCCACCCCTACTTTCAAATGAATCCCTAATCTCGTTGCACTCCCTAGGGATTCGCTCAAAATTAATTCCCAAACTTGGGAAAAAATTCAAGTCCCGCGTCACTTGGAGCCAACTTCCACGTCACCCCACCCACTTTGCCCCCCATTAATTTCAAAACTTATAGTCACAATCTCTCATACTCCATCCCTACTTTCCAATGAATCCCTAATCTCGTTGCACTCCCAAGGGATTCGCTCAAAATTAATTCCCAAACTTGGGAAAAAATTCAAGTCCCGCGTCACTTGGAGCCAACTTCCAAGTCACCCCACCCACTTTGCCCCCCATGAATTTCAAAACTTTTAGTCACAATCTCTTCTACTCCACCCCTACTTTCAAATGAATCCCTAATCTCGTTGCACTCCCTAGGGATTCGCTCAAAATTAATTCCCAAACTTGGGAAAAAATTCAAGTCCCGCGTCACTTGGAGCCAACTTCCACGTCACCCCACCCACTTTGCCCCCCATTAATTTCAAAACTTATAGTCACAATCTCTCATACTCCACCCCTACTTTCAAATGAATCCCTAATCTCGTTGCACTCCCTAGGGATTCGCTCAAAATTAATTCCCAAACTTGGGAAAAAATTCAAGTCCCGCGTCACTTGGAGCCAACTTCCAAGTCACCCCACCCACTTTGCCCCCCATGAATTTCAAAACTTTTAGTCACAATCTCTTCTACTCCACCCCTACTTTCAAATGAATCCCTAATCTCGTTGCACTCCCTAGGGATTCGCTCAAAATTAATTCCCAAACTTGGGAAAAAATTCAAGTCCCGCGTCACTTGGAGCCAACTTCCACGTCACCCCACCCACTTTGCCCCCCATTAATTTCAAAACTTATAGTCACAATCTCTCATACTCCACCCCTACTTTCCAATGAATTCCTAATCATGTTGCACTCCCTAGGGATTCGCTCAAAATTAATTCCCAAACTTGGGAAAAAATTCAAGTCCATGGTCACTTGGAGCCAACTTCCAAGTCACCCCACCTACTTTGCCCCCCATGAATTTCAAAACTTATATTCACAATCTCTTATACTCCACCCCTTCTTTCCAATGAATCCCTAATCTCGTTGCACTCCCTAGGGATTCGCTCAAAATTAATTCCCAAACTTGAGACCGTCAAGGTTTCAAAGTCGTTCGTGTTGAATGTATGTATGTTTTAGAAGGCTAGGGATAGGGATTGCGATGCAAAATAGGCGTTATATATACTTGGGAGTAATAGTTAGATCATAAACAGTAATTCAATTATAAGAGACTAAAAAATTTAATCCATATACTTGACTAATCACTAGTTACAATGTAAAGGTTTTATATGTAATGATTCCTAAGATATAAAGCAAAATTTAATCTATAGAAGCATTGCATTTGAGAAGAACGATCCATTATTCAACCCGCTTGAGAAGTCCTCAAACGGTACTGAGTCCAATGTTAACGTCGATAAGTCACAAGCAGCGAAACCCGACACCGGCAGAAGCATTGCATTTGAGAAGAACGATCCATTAAAAACCCCCCTTGAGAAGTCCTCAAACGGTACTGAGTCCAATGTTAACGTTGATAAGTCACAAGCAGCGAAACCGGACACCGGCAGAAGCATTGCATTTGAGAAGAACGATCCATTAAAAACCCCCCTTGAGAAGTCCTCAAACGGTACGGAGTCCAATGTTAACGTTGATAAGTCACAAGCAGCGAAACCGGACACCGGCAGAAGCATTGCATTTGAGAAGAACGATCCATTCAAAACCCCCCTTGGGAAGTCCTCGAACGGTACTGAGTCCAATGTTAACGTTGATAAGTCACAAGCAGCGCTTCCGGACACCGGCAGAACCATTGCATTTGAGAAGAACGATCCATTCAAAACCCCCCTTGGGAAGTCCTCGAACGGTACTGAGTCCAATGTTAACGTTGATAAGTCACAAGCAGCGAAACCGGACACCGGCAGAAGCATTGCATTTGAGAAGAACGATCCATTCAAAACCCCCCTTGGGAAGTCCTCGAACGGTACGGAGTCCAATGTTAACGTTGATAAGTCACAAGCAGCGAAACCGGACACCGGCAGAAGCATTGCATTTGAGAAGAACGATCCATTCAAAACCCCCCTTGGGAAGTCCTCGAACGGTACTGAGTCCAATGTTAACGTTGATAAGTCACAAGCAGCGAAACCGGACACCGGCAGAAGCATTGCATTTGAGAAGAACGATCCATTATTCAACCCGCTTGAGGAGTCATCAAACGGTACGGAGTCTGTGGACAAGGATGTTGATTTTGAAATACAAAACGAAGACAGCCCAGATGACAACGAAACAATATCGGTTCGTATTAATTTCGAAAAAATTTGAATCCTTGAAACCTTGCATCTAAAAGATTCGATACTTTCAATTTTCAGATTCAATCACAGGCAAAAACCAGATTTGGAAAGCATTCTGAGAAAAAGGGAAAAAATGATATTTTCATTCAACAGTGTATGGTGGAACTTTGTAAATATATCCAGGACACCGCCAAAATATCTGATGAAGAGGTGGGGAGATTGTTATGGCAAAGAAAAGTGTGGAATTTGATAGCTGGAAATGTAAAAAAAAACAGAAAGCATAAAAAACATCACGGAGCAAATGCCATCTCCAAACTCACAAACCAAATTATGTTAAATCAACAAAGAAAACCTCAAGCACAAAAAATCGAAGCAGCAATGCGATTTGCAGGATTCAATGAACGTTCAATTCAAAGCTACATAGACTTCTCTGAATCCAAAATGAGTTCATACAAAATGCGAAGAAAATTCTCACAGTTTGACAAAACAAGTGATTCCAATACTCCAAAGGCTTCTGAATTTTTTAGTGAACCGGTACAAAACACAACTTTTGCTGTATTGACATACAAATTAGGAGACGAAACGAAAAAACAAGCTGTGAACTCAATAGATGACACAATTCCAGTAAAAGAAATCAATCCTGACCAAATAGAGTCCGAAAAAGACAAAGAAAGTTCTAAGGAGAGCTTTGAATATCGAAGTTGCAGTGTCTGCACTTCAATAGTAGAATTGGTGGAGCCTATGATTGGAAGTGACATATATTGTGCTAATTGTACGCCAGATATGGTGAACAGTCGCAGCAAGAATGAAGTTTGCGCAACTGCAGAACAAGGTAGACATCTTGCGGCCAGCACAATTTGTTCGGTTTTAAAATTGTCAGAAAAAGACTTAGAGTATGTTCCTCCACGGTCATTCACACTTAAAATCAAAGCTAATGAACTACAGACTATGTATGATAAAAAAACAAATAAGCTGAGACCAAAGGATTGGCCCGCAGCAATGAACAGAGCAATGGCAAAGGCAAACTGTGTTTGTTCTTTCATTGCCCAAAAATCACCATATTATTATACTTCAACAAGTAGAATAAAACACTATGCAAGATGTCTTGGACGCTGCGGTGGAGATTGTGGAATGAAATTCGCTGTGACAATGGAAACCCAACCGGTGTTAGGTAGAGATTGGTCAATTCAAGTGACTAGTTACGGAGCTTTCAAGTTGATTCAAAGCAAAGCCACCGGGAGACCAATTAGTGGAAACGATCGAGTTCTTATCACAGAAAAACTAGAAAACACGAAGGCACGTCAGGTGTTTTTGAGCAACGTCGCACATCTTGACGGTTTAAAAACGCTTCATAACAACCATCCACAAAAAAGTCCAAGCGTTCTTCGGACAATTAAATCTAGAGCAAAATCCAGCAAACGATTGTGTCCGAACTCGGAAACAGATGATGTGGAAGCATACCGACAACATTTAGAACTGAATCATAATGCAACATCGTTAGTAAAGGGGTTTCTCCAAATATGCGATACGACTAAAAACAATCTCTCCATTCACATGTACGATCAGGGAAGTGTGAATTTATTGAGCGATGCGCTCAGAAATGGAATCACCGTACTTCATTTTGACGCCTCTGGTGGATTTGTAAACAGAAGTAGGCCTCCAGCCCTCCTGTACACGGGGATAGCTAGAGATTGCAATGGAATTTCTTTCTTAGCTTGTGAAATGCTGTCCCAGAAACATTCAACGGCAGACATTTCAAATCTACTCTACAGGGTTAGTCAGCATGTTAAAAAAGTCCGTCAATATCCCGCGACACGGAAAGCGTTAGCGGATATTACAGTGGTTGATTATTCATTTGCTATGATTCACGGCACTCTTCAAGGAATTAATAGTGAAACTCTTGAAGATTACTTGGATCGATCATACAAATTCCTACAAGATCAAGTCTCATGGCCAAGCCACAAGTCGTGTGTTTACATCTGCACAGCACATCTTGAGAACGCTTTCGTTCGAAATATTGCAGATAAAGTAAAACATGGAAAACAGCAAGATATAAAAAAAATTAAGCTTTTAGCATGTAAATCGCTGGCAACATTGCAAGAAACGTGCAGCCTGGAGGAGTTCGATAGCACTTCTAGAATAATCTGCATCTTGTTTGGAAAACAATATCTAGAATCTCAGGAATTGCAAAAATATGAATCGATCATTAGTTCAGTAACGAATTTTGATGTTGAAAGAAGCGAAGAAAATTGCTTAACCATTGAAGAGGTTGATACAGTCGGTCGAGCTAATAAACTCCTGCGTGAAAGATCTGAATTTTTTCATCGATTCAAAAAAATAAGATTTGATGCACTTGGAGACGAATTGCACACAAGATACGAAGAAGTCGGGCATGAACAAATAAATAGTGCATCACAAACACATGCAAGCTCAACCATCGATGCAACGTGTGGACTCAATACCGAGTCAGGTACAACTTCAGAAATATTGCCAAATCCCCTTTTCTGTCCAGCAGTTATAGATGTACTTGGTAAGACTTATGTGCCATATTATCCCTTGTGGAGCAGCTCGGTAATACGAAAAGCAAAAAGCAACTCGTTTGTTAGAGAAACAAATGCCACAGTTGAGTCTGAATTTAAAGAAAAGAAACATTATGTCCACATTCAAAGAAACGTTCACATTGGAGATTTTTTAAGAGCCGAATTTCAGGCCTACCAGGCAAAAAATAAAATTGCAGTGTCAAAAATACTGCAAAATACAACAAAAAGAACAAACCGAAAACCAAATATCGACAAATCTGAGTCACATTCTGCAACTGAGAAGTGGAAAAAACCACCCGCTGAAGCATCGAGAAAAAGTAAGCATTTTTCTGATAAGGATGCTTTCAACTTACATCGTAACAATTGTCCCTCCCACACTGAAATGAAATCCAAGACCCCAGATCACATGCAATTTAATTCAAGCAAGGATGATTCTTCAAGAACTAAACAAGATGACTTACTCAACGAAGATCTAAGTACAGAGAAACCCGACCAATGTCACCACTCTGCCGATAGAATGGACTCGAGTAAGCGGAATGTTGAGTCAGAAATACTTGGCGATGTTTATCCTTCCATGATCGGTCAATGTCGGGCACATGCATCTGTATTGAAGGAGAAAATAAGTGAACCTATATTTACAGCCAAAGGACACTCACTAATGATATCTCAGTTTCAGGAATTGGCGACACCAACTTCATATCTATCCGATGACTTACTAAACGCTTATCTTCAAAATGTTGTAGACAAAAAACAGAACAAAGACATATTCGTAACCAATAGTGCGTGGTTGTTCAAAGATCCCCAAACTTCTACTTCGTCGGTTCAATCAAGAATGAGAAACGATTGGCATGGAATTGACGAAATGCTGCAAGCTAGAACCAACGAGCACATACTAATCCATCCACTGAAAGTAGATGACCATTGGATTGGAGTATATATAGATTTGAGAGAAAATTCTATTTTCATCATTGATTCAATGATACCAAGCTCATTGAAAGCAACTAAATTGTATAATGCTATTGGGGAAACTTTATGCGACCGACTAGAGAGAGTAATACCGAACATGGATATTGAGAACGAATGGACCCTTGAAGTGTGCCGCAATTTTCCACAACAAACTGATCTGAGCTCATGTGGATGTTATGTTGTCTTGGCGTTAGAACTTTTATATCAATACCATCCACAAAAACCAACCTTCGAGAGTTTGAACAAATCAGGGGAGCAACTTCGCGCCTCGATGTTACGAACGATGTTGGAAACCACAGAGCTGGGGACTGAAATAATAACTACACACGAAGATTGTGCTGGTCTAATGCGTTGTATTAGGTACAGTAGAATACATTTTGAATTTTTAATTAAACTCCTTAAGTTGTAATAAAGAATTAGAATTTGAGCGTGTATGTATTGTAGAAATTGGGACGGTACGGAGTTATCTAATGTCATGAACAATTCACCGACAGTGCGAGACAACGGGTCTGATTGGAACCCAAATCTGGAAACAATATTTCGGAATCCACAGACGTTGTCTGAAGGCTAACAAATGAACAGCAATTGTAACAACGCTGGAATATTAACTTCTGATGACAACTCTAATTTCAAAAAACTAATAGATGAGATAAGGGTAGATGCAAACGATTGTAAGTTACTTTACCTCTTACAAAAATATTATCTTAAAATAAATATGATTAAATTTAATTAATTAAATTTGATTTCGGTACTCAAAAATTCTAATATATTACATATATATACAAAAGTCGACGCAGAAAACCTTCCAACAACAATGCAGCAGTTTGTGTTTAAGGATTTCGATGTCAAAGTTCAACAATACGAAAAACACTGCACGTAAGAAGAGAGATAGAAAATAATTTTGTTCAATAAATAAACTAAAGCATGATTTGAAACGTGTAAATATTTGGGTAACACGAACTTTGTATTTCAGTGCAATTGGTTCGTTAAGTAGTGACGAAATGATTCAAAGGTTTTCCGAAATTCAACAAGAAATCCTTGATATTTTTGAAGGAGATACAGATTGCCACAGACTTACGGTACACTATTTTCATGTGCAATTTAAAGTAAAACATATTTTTATATAGTTTTAAATATTTACAGCTCTATGTTAGTAAAGACAGTAAAGACGAAAATGCCTTGAAGGATCTAATGGTTGCTGACCCCTTTTCAATTGAACAATGCTGTGCACTACATTTTCATGTAGAGAAAGTGCTATTTCCAAATACCCCACCAGACATGCGTTTAAAGGTATACGTACATTGATTTTGAAGTCATCATTCATCATCTGAGTGACAAAACTGAGAATCCAAATATCATGATGTATATATCGCATCGATTTAATTGAACAAAATGAATTTTTAGTGGCACAACTTCCTTCGACAAGTTGCTGTACCGGAGTCCTTAGTGCGCTTGTACGGAAGAATCAATAACATAAGTTACGACGTTGCTCAAAAGGAGATGCGATTTGGACCAAGATATAACTAATATAAGTAACGAAATGCTGAAAAGAAAATGCGATTTGGATCTAGATTTAACTAACCTCGATGCTCGATAGAATGTTGTTCATTCAATAAAAACACGTGAAATTTTCCATTAATTGTATTTCATTGACTTTAATAAAAAAATAATTAAATATAAAACCATTATATTGTAATTAGTAATTAGTCAAGTATTTGGATTAAAATTTTTAGTATTTTATCATTGCATTATTTTTTATGATCTAACCATTACGCCCAACTATACATAACGCCTATTTTGCATCGTAATCCCTATTCCTAGCCTTCGAAAACATTACATACACACGACAACACGATCGACTTTGAAACCTTGATGGTCTCAAGTTTGGGAATTAATCTATAGCGAATGCCAAGGGAGTGCAACGAGATTAGGGATTTATTTGAAGGTAGGGGTGGAGTAGAAGAGATTGCGACCATTAGTTTTGAAATTCATGGGGGGCAAAGTGGGTGGGGTGAGTTGGAAGTTGGCTCCAAGTGACGCTGAACTTCCATTTTTCCCAAGTTTGGGAATTAATATTGAGCGAATGCCAAGGGAGTGCAACGAGATTAGGGATTTATTTGAAGGTAGGGGTGGGGTAGAAGAGATTGTGACCATTAGTTTTGAAATTCATGGGGGGCAAAGTGGGTGGGGTGAGTTGGAAGTTGGCTCCAGGTGACGCTGAACTTGCATTTTTCCCAAGTTTGGGAATTAATATTGAGCGAATGCCAAGGGAGTGCAACGAGATTAGGGATTTATTTGAAGGTAGGGGTGGGGTAGAAGAGATTGTGACCATTAGTTTTGAAATTCATGGGGGGCAAAGTGGGTGGGGTGAGTTGGAAGTTGGCTCCAGGTGACGCTGAACTTGCATTTTTCCCAAGTTTGGGAATTAATATTGAGCGAATGCCAAGGGAGTGCAACGAGATTAGGGATTTATTTGAAGGTAGGGGTGAAGTATGAGAGATTGTGACCATTGGTTTTGAAATTCATGGGGGGAAAAGTGGGTGGGGTGAGTTGGAAGTTGGCTCCAAGTGACGCTGAACTTGATTTTTTTCACAAGTTTGGGAATTAATTTTGAGCAAGGGCCAAGGGAGTGCAACAAGATTAGGGATTTATTTGAAGGTAGGGGTGGAGTAGAAGAGATTGCGACCATTAGTTTTGAAATTCATGGGGGGCAAAGTGGGTGGGGTGAGTTGGAAGTTGGCTCCAAGTGACGCTGAACTTGAATTTTTCCCAAGTTTGGGAATTAATATTGAGCGAATGCCAAGGGAGTGCAACGAGATTAGGGATTTATTTGAAGGTAGGGGTGGAGTAGAAGAGATTGCGACCATTAGTTTTGAAATTCATGGGGGGCAAAGTGGGTGGGGTGAGTTGGAAGTTGGCTCCAAGTGACGCTGAACTTGAATTTTTCCCAAGTTTGGGAATTAATATTGAGCGAATGCCAAGAGAGTGCAACGAGATTAGGGATTTATTTGAAGGTAGGGGTGGAGTAGAAGAGATTCTGACTAAAAGTTCTGAAATTCATGGGGGGCAAAGTGGGTGGGGTGAGTTGGAAGTTGGCTCCAAGTGACGCTGAACTTGCATTTTTCCCAAGTTTGGGAATTAATATTGAGCGAATGCCAAGGGAGTGCAACGAGATTAGGGATTTATTTGAAGGTAGGGGTGGAGTAGAAGAGATTCTGACTAAAAGTTTTGAAATTCATGGGGGGCAAAGTGGGTGGGGTGAGTTGGAAGTTGGCTCCAAGTGACGCTGAACTTGATTTTTTTCACAAGTTTGGGAATTAATTTTGAGCAAGGGCCAAGGGAGTGCAACGAGATTGGGGATTTATTTGAAGGCAGGGGTGGAGTAGAAGAGATTGCGACCATTAGTTTTGAAATTCATGGGGGGCAAAGTGGGTGGGGTGAGTTGGAAGTTGGCTCCATGTGACGCCGGACTAGAGTTTGTTCCCAAGTTTGGGAATTAATATTGAGCGAATGCCAAGGGAGTGCAACGAGATTAGGGATTTATTTGAAGGTAGGGGTGGAGTAGAAGAGATTGCGACCATTAGTTTTGAAATTCATGGGGGGCAAAGTGGGTGGGGTGAGTTGGAAGTTGGCTCCAAGTGACGCTGAACTTGAATTTTTCCCAAGTTTGGGAATTAATATTGAGCGAATGCCAAGGGAGTGCAACGAGATTAGGGATTTATTTGAAGGTAGGGGTGGGGTAGAAGAGATTGTGACCATTAGTTTGGAAATTCATGGGGGGCAAAGTGGGTGGGGTGAGTTGGAAGTTGGCTCCAGGTGACGCTGAACTTGAATTTTTCCCAAGTTTGGGAATTAATATTGAGCGAATGCCAAGGGAGTGCAACGAGATTAGGGATTTATTTGAAGGTAGGGGTGGAGTAGAAGAGATTCTGACTAAAAGTTTTGAAATTCATGGGGGGCAAAGTGGGTGGGGTGAGTTGGAAGTTGGCTCCAAGTGACGCTGAACTTGATTTTTTTCACAAGTTTGGGAATTAATTTTGAGCAAGGGCCAAGGGAGTGCAACGAGATTGGGGATTTATTTGAAGGTAGGGGTGGAGTAGAAGAGATTGCGACCATTAGTTTTGAAATTCATGGGGGGCAAAGTGGGTGGGGTGAGTTGGAAGTTGGCTCCAAGTGACGCTGAACTTGAATTTTTCCCAAGTTTGGGAATTAATATTGAGCGAATGCCAAGGGAGTGCAACGAGATGGGGGGCAAAGTGGGTGGGGTGAGTTGGAAGTTGGCTCCAGGTGACGCTGAACTTGAATTTTTCCCAAGTTTGGGAATTAATATTGACCGAATCCCTAAGGAGTGCAACGAGATTAGGGATTTGTTTGAAGGTAGGGGTGAAGTATGAGAGATTGTGACCATTGGTTTTGAAATTCATGGGGGGCAAAGTGGGTGGGGTGTGTTGGAAGTTGGCTCCAAGTGACGCTGAACTTGAATTTTTCCCAAGTTTGGGAATTAATTTTGAGCGAATGCCAAGGGAGTGCAACGAGATTAGGGATTTATTTGAAGGTAGGGGTGGAGTAGAAGAGATTGCGACCATTAGTTTTGAAATTCATGGGGGGCAAAGTGGGTGGGGTGAGTTGGAAGTTGGCTCCAGGTGACGCTGAACTTGCATTTTTCCCAAGTTTGGGAATTAATATTGAGCGAATGCCAAGGGAGTGCAACGAGATTAGGGATTTATTTGAAGGTAGGGGTGGGGTAGAAGAGATTGTGACCATTAGTTTGGAAATTCATGGGGGGCAAAGTGGGTGGGGTGAGTTGGAAGTTGGCTCCAGGTGACGCTGAACTTGAATTTTTCCCAAGTTTGGGAATTAATATTGAGCGAATGCCAAGGGAGTGCAACGAGATTAGGAATTTGTTTGAAGGTAGGGGTGAAGTATGAGAGATTGTGACCATTGGTTTTGAAATTCATGGGGGGAAAAGTGGGTGGGGTGAGTTGGAAGTTGGCTCCAAGTGACGCTGAACTTGATTTTTTTCACAAGTTTGGGAATTAATTTTGAGCAAGGGCCAAGGGAGTGCAACAAGATTAGGGATTTATTTGAAGGTAGGGGTGGAGTAGAAGAGATTGCGACCATTAGTTTTGAAATTCATGGGGGGCAAAGTGGGTGGGGTGAGTTGGAAGTTGGCTCCAAGTGACGCTGAACTTGAATTTTTCCCAAGTTTGGGAATTAATATTGAGCGAATGCCAAGGGAGTGCAACGAGATTAGGGATTTATTTGAAGGTAGGGGTGGAGTAGAAGAGATTGCGACCATTAGTTTTGAAATTCATGGGGGGCAAAGTGGGTGGGGTGAGTTGGAAGTTGGCTCCAAGTGACGCTGAACTTGAATTTTTCCCAAGTTTGGGAATTAATATTGAGCGAATGCCAAGGGAGTGCAACGAGATTAGGGATTTATTTGAAGGTAGGGGTGGAGTAGAAGAGATTCTGACTAAAAGTTTTGAAATTCATGGGGGGCAAAGTGGGTGGGGTGAGTTGGAAGTTGGCTCCAAGTGACGCTGAACTTGATTTTTTTCACAAGTTTGGGAATTAATTTTGAGCAAGGGCCAAGGGAGTGCAACGAGATTGGGGATTTATTTGAAGGTAGGGGTGGAGTAGAAGAGATTGCGACCATTAGTTTTGAAATTCATGGGGGGCAAAGTGGGTGGGGTGAGTTGGAAGTTGGCTCCAAGTGACGCTGAACTTGAATTTTTCCCAAGTTTGGGAATTAATATTGACCGAATCCCTAAGGAGTGCAACGAGATTAGGGATTTGTTTGAAGGTAGGGGTGAAGTATGAGAGATTGTGACCATTGGTTTTGAAATTCATGGGGGGCAAAGTGGGTGGGGTGTGTTGGAAGTTGGCTCCAAGTGACGCTGAACTTGAATTTTTCCCAAGTTTGGGAATTAATTTTGAGCGAATGCCAAGGGAGTGCAACGAGATTAGGGATTTATTTGAAGGTAGGGGTGGGGTAGAAGAGATTGTGACCATTAGTTTGGAAATTCATGGGGGGCAAAGTGGGTGGGGTGAGTTGGAAGTTGGCTCCAGGTGACGCTGAACTTGAATTTTTCCCAAGTTTGGGAATTAATATTGACCGAATCCCTAAGGAGTGCAACGAGATTAGGGATTTGTTTGAAGGTAGGGGTGAAGTATGAGAGATTGTGACCATTGGTTTTGAAATTCATGGGGGGCAAAGTGGGTGGGGTGTGTTGGAAGTTGGCTCCAAGTGACGCTGAACTTGAATTTTTCCCAAGTTTGGGAATTAATTTTGAGCGAATGCCAAGGGAGTGCAACGAGATTAGGGATTTATTTGAAGGTAGGGGTGGAGTAGAAGAGATTGCGACCATTAGTTTTGAAATTCATGGGGGGCAAAGTGGGTGGGGTGAGTTGGAAGTTGGCTCCAAGTGACGCTGAACTTGAATTTTTCCCAAGTTTGGGAATTAATATTGAGCGAATGCCAAGGGAGTGCAACGAGATGGGGGGCAAAGTGGGTGGGGTGAGTTGGAAGTTGGCTCCAGGTGACGCTGAACTTGAATTTTTCCCAAGTTTGGGAATTAATATTGACCGAATCCCTAAGGAGTGCAACGAGATTAGGGATTTGTTTGAAGGTAGGGGTAAAGTATGAGAGATTGTGACCATTGGTTTTGAAATTCATGGGGGGCAAAGTGGGTGGGGTGTGTTGGAAGTTGGCTCCAAGTGACGCTGAACTTGAATTTTTCCCAAGTTTGGGAATTAATATTGAGCGAATGCCAAGAGAGTGCAACGAGATTAGGGATTTATTTGAAGGTAGGGGTGGAGTAGAAGAGATTCTGACTAAAAGTTTTGAAATTCATGGGGGGCAAAGTGGGTGGGGTGAGTTGGAAGTTGGCTCCAAGTGACGCTGAACTTGCATTTTTCCCAAGTTTGGGAATTAATATTGAGCGAATGCCAAGGGAGTGCAACGAGATTAGGGATTTATTTGAAGGTAGGGGTGGAGTAGAAGAGATTCTGACTAAAAGTTTTGAAATTCATGGGGGGCAAAGTGGGTGGGGTGAGTTGGAAGTTGGCTCCAAGTGACGCTGAACTTGATTTTTTTCACAAGTTTGGGAATTAATTTTGAGCAAGGGCCAAGGGAGTGCAACGAGATTGGGGATTTATTTGAAGGTAGGGGTGGAGTAGAAGAGATTGCGACCATTAGTTTTGAAATTCATGGGGGGCAAAGTGGGTGGGGTGAGTTGGAAGTTGGCTCCATGTGACGCCGGACTAGAGTTTGTTCCCAAGTTTGGGAATTAATATTGAGCGAATGCCAAGGGAGTGCAACGAGATTAGGGATTTATTTGAAGGTAGGGGTGGAGTAGAAGAGATTGCGACCATTAGTTTTGAAATTCATGGGGGGCAAAGTGGGTGGGGTGAGTTGGAAGTTGGCTCCAAGTGACGCTGAACTTGCATTTTTCCCAAGTTTGGGAATTAATATTGAGCGAATGCCAAGGGAGTGCAACGAGATTAGGGATTTATTTGAAGGTAGGGGTGGAGTAGAAGAGATTCTGACTAAAAGTTTTGAAATTCATGGGGGCAAAGTGGGTGGGGTGAGTTGGAAGTTGGCTCCAAGTGACGCTGAACTTGATTTTTTTCACAAGTTTGGGAATTAATTTTGAGCAAGGGCCAAGGGAGTGCAACGAGATTGGGGATTTATTTGAAGGTAGGGGTGGAGTAGAAGAGATTGCGACCATTAGTTTTGAAATTCATGGGGGGCAAAGTGGGTGGGGTGAGTTGGAAGTTGGCTCCATGTGACGCCGGACTAGAGTTTGTTCCCAAGTTTGGGAATTAATATTGAGCGAATGCCAAGGGAGTGCAACCAGATTAGGGATTTATTTGAAGGTAGGGGTGGAGTAGAAGAGATTGCGACCATTAGTTTTGAAATTCATGGGGGGCAAAGTGGGTGGGGTGAGTTGGAAGTTGGCTCCAAGTGACGCTGAACTTGAATTTTTCCCAAGTTTGGGAATTAATATTGAGCGAATGCCAAGGGAGTGCAACGAGATTAGGGATTTATTTGAAGGTAGGGGTGGAGTAGAAGAGATTCTGACTAAAAGTTTTGAAATTCATGGGGGGCAAAGTGGGTGGGGTGAGTTGGAAGTTGGCTCCAAGTGACGCTGAACTTGCATTTTTCCCAAGTTTGGGAATTAATATTGAGCGAATGCCAAGGGAGTGCAACGAGATTAGAGATTTATTTGAAGGTAGGGGTGGAGTAGAAGAGATTCTGACTAAAAGTTTTGAAATTCATGGGGGGCAAAGTGGGTGGGGTGAGTTGGAAGTTGGCTCCAAGTGACGCTGAACTTGATTTTTTTCACAAGTTTGGGAATTAATTTTGAGCAAGGGCCAAGGGAGTGCAACGAGATTGGGGATTTATTTGAAGGTAGGGGTGGAGTAGAAGAGATTGCGACCATTAGTTTTGAAATTCATGGGGGGCAAAGTGGGTGGGGTGAGTTGGAAGTTGGCTCCATGTGACGCCGGACTAGAGTTTGTTCCCAAGTTTGGGAATTAATATTGAGCGAATGCCAAGGGAGTGCAACCAGATTAGGGATTTATTTGAAGGTAGGGGTGGAGTAGAAGAGATTGCGACCATTAGTTTTGAAATTCATGGGGGGCAAAGTGGGTGGGGTGAGTTGGAAGTTGGCTCCAGGTGACGCTGAACTTGCATTTTTCCCAAGTTTGGGAATTAATATTGAGCGAATGCCAAGGGAGTGCAACGAGATTAGGGATTTATTTGAAGGTAGGGGTGGGGTAGAAGAGATTGTGACCATTAGTTTGGAAATTCATGGGGGGCAAAGTGGGTGGGGTGAGTTGGAAGTTGGCTCCAGGTGACGCTGAACTTGAATTTTTCCCAAGTTTGGGAATTAATATTGAGCGAATGCCAAGGGAGTGCAACGAGATTAGGAATTTGTTTGAAGGTAGGGGTGAAGTATGAGAGATTGTGACCATTGGTTTTGAAATTCATGGGGGGAAAAGTGGGTGGGGTGAGTTGGAAGTTGGCTCCAAGTGACGCTGAACTTGATTTTTTTCACAAGTTTGGGAATTAATTTTGAGCAAGGGCCAAGGGAGTGCAACAAGATTAGGGATTTATTTGAAGGTAGGGGTGGAGTAGAAGAGATTGCGACCATTAGTTTTGAAATTCATGGGGGGCAAAGTGGGTGGGGTGAGTTGGAAGTTGGCTCCAAGTGACGCTGAACTTGAATTTTTCCCAAGTTTGGGAATTAATATTGAGCGAATGCCAAGGGAGTGCAACGAGATTAGGGATTTATTTGAAGGTAGGGGTGGAGTAGAAGAGATTGCGACCATTAGTTTTGAAATTCATGGGGGGCAAAGTGGGTGGGGTGAGTTGGAAGTTGGCTCCAAGTGACGCTGAACTTGAATTTTTCCCAAGTTTGGGAATTAATATTGAGCGAATGCCAAGGGAGTGCAACGAGATTAGGGATTTATTTGAAGGTAGGGGTGGAGTAGAAGAGATTCTGACTAAAAGTTTTGAAATTCATGGGGGGCAAAGTGGGTGGGGTGAGTTGGAAGTTGGCTCCAAGTGACGCTGAACTTGCATTTTTCCCAAGTTTGGGAATTAATATTGAGCGAATGCCAAGGGAGTGCAACGAGATTAGGGATTTATTTGAAGGTAGGGGTGGAGTAGAAGAGATTCTGACTAAAAGTTTTGAAATTCATGGGGGGCAAAGTGGGTGGGGTGAGTTGGAAGTTGGCTCCAAGTGACGCTGAACTTGATTTTTTTCACAAGTTTGGGAATTAATTTTGAGCAAGGGCCAAGGGAGTGCAACGAGATTGGGGATTTATTTGAAGGTAGGGGTGGAGTAGAAGAGATTGCGACCATTAGTTTTGAAATTCATGGGGGGCAAAGTGGGTGGGGTGAGTTGGAAGTTGGCTCCAAGTGACGCTGAACTTGAATTTTTCCCAAGTTTGGGAATTAATATTGAGCGAATGCCAAGGGAGTGCAACGAGATGGGGGGCAAAGTGGGTGGGGTGAGTTGGAAGTTGGCTCCAGGTGACGCTGAACTTGAATTTTTCCCAAGTTTGGGAATTAATATTGACCGAATCCCTAAGGAGTGCAACGAGATTAGGGATTTGTTTGAAGGTAGGGGTGAAGTATGAGAGATTGTGACCATTGGTTTTGAAATTCATGGGGGGCAAAGTGGGTGGGGTGTGTTGGAAGTTGGCTCCAAGTGACGCTGAACTTGAATTTTTCCCAAGTTTGGGAATTAATTTTGAGCGAATGCCAAGGGAGTGCAACGAGATTAGGGATTTATTTGAAGGTAGGGGTGGAGTAGAAGAGATTGCGACCATTAGTTTTGAAATTCATGGGGGGCAAAGTGGGTGGGGTGAGTTGGAAGTTGGCTCCAGGTGACGCTGAACTTGCATTTTTCCCAAGTTTGGGAATTAATATTGAGCGAATGCCAAGGGAGTGCAACGAGATTAGGGATTTATTTGAAGGTAGGGGTGGGGTAGAAGAGATTGTGACCATTAGTTTGGAAATTCATGGGGGGCAAAGTGGGTGGGGTGAGTTGGAAGTTGGCTCCAGGTGACGCTGAACTTGAATTTTTCCCAAGTTTGGGAATTAATATTGAGCGAATGCCAAGGGAGTGCAACGAGATTAGGAATTTGTTTGAAGGTAGGGGTGAAGTATGAGAGATTGTGACCATTGGTTTTGAAATTCATGGGGGGAAAAGTGGGTGGGGTGAGTTGGAAGTTGGCTCCAAGTGACGCTGAACTTGATTTTTTTCACAAGTTTGGGAATTAATTTTGAGCAAGGGCCAAGGGAGTGCAACAAGATTAGGGATTTATTTGAAGGTAGGGGTGGAGTAGAAGAGATTGCGACCATTAGTTTTGAAATTCATGGGGGGCAAAGTGGGTGGGGTGAGTTGGAAGTTGGCTCCAAGTGACGCTGAACTTGAATTTTTCCCAAGTTTGGGAATTAATATTGAGCGAATGCCAAGGGAGTGCAACGAGATTAGGGATTTATTTGAAGGTAGGGGTGGAGTAGAAGAGATTGCGACCATTAGTTTTGAAATTCATGGGGGGCAAAGTGGGTGGGGTGAGTTGGAAGTTGGCTCCAAGTGACGCTGAACTTGAATTTTTCCCAAGTTTGGGAATTAATATTGAGCGAATGCCAAGGGAGTGCAACGAGATTAGGGATTTATTTGAAGGTAGGGGTGGAGTAGAAGAGATTCTGACTAAAAGTTTTGAAATTCATGGGGGGCAAAGTGGGTGGGGTGAGTTGGAAGTTGGCTCCAAGTGACGCTGAACTTGCATTTTTCCCAAGTTTGGGAATTAATATTGAGCGAATGCCAAGGGAGTGCAACGAGATTAGGGATTTATTTGAAGGTAGGGGTGGAGTAGAAGAGATTCTGACTAAAAGTTTTGAAATTCATGGGGGGCAAAGTGGGTGGGGTGAGTTGGAAGTTGGCTCCAAGTGACGCTGAACTTGATTTTTTTCACAAGTTTGGGAATTAATTTTGAGCAAGGGCCAAGGGAGTGCAACGAGATTGGGGATTTATTTGAAGGTAGGGGTGGAGTAGAAGAGATTGCGACCATTAGTTTTGAAATTCATGGGGGGCAAAGTGGGTGGGGTGAGTTGGAAGTTGGCTCCAAGTGACGCTGAACTTGAATTTTTCCCAAGTTTGGGAATTAATATTGAGCGAATGCCAAGGGAGTGCAACGAGATGGGGGGCAAAGTGGGTGGGGTGAGTTGGAAGTTGGCTCCAGGTGACGCTGAACTTGAATTTTTCCCAAGTTTGGGAATTAATATTGACCGAATCCCTAAGGAGTGCAACGAGATTAGGGATTTGTTTGAAGGTAGGGGTGAAGTATGAGAGATTGTGACCATTGGTTTTGAAATTCATGGGGGGCAAAGTGGGTGGGGTGTGTTGGAAGTTGGCTCCAAGTGACGCTGAACTTGAATTTTTCCCAAGTTTGGGAATTAATTTTGAGCGAATGCCAAGGGAGTGCAACGAGATTAGGGATTTATTTGAAGGTAGGGGTGGAGTAGAAGAGATTGCGACCATTAGTTTTGAAATTCATGGGGGGCAAAGTGGGTGGGGTGAGTTGGAAGTTGGCTCCAGGTGACGCTGAACTTGCATTTTTCCCAAGTTTGGGAATTAATATTGAGCGAATGCCAAGGGAGTGCAACGAGATTAGGGATTTATTTGAAGGTAGGGGTGGGGTAGAAGAGATTGTGACCATTAGTTTGGAAATTCATGGGGGGCAAAGTGGGTGGGGTGAGTTGGAAGTTGGCTCCAGGTGACGCTGAACTTGAATTTTTCCCAAGTTTGGGAATTAATATTGAGCGAATGCCAAGGGAGTGCAACGAGATTAGGAATTTGTTTGAAGGTAGGGGTGAAGTATGAGAGATTGTGACCATTGGTTTTGAAATTCATGGGGGGAAAAGTGGGTGGGGTGAGTTGGAAGTTGGCTCCAAGTGACGCTGAACTTGATTTTTTTCACAAGTTTGGGAATTAATTTTGAGCAAGGGCCAAGGGAGTGCAACAAGATTAGGGATTTATTTGAAGGTAGGGGTGGAGTAGAAGAGATTGCGACCATTAGTTTTGAAATTCATGGGGGGCAAAGTGGGTGGGGTGAGTTGGAAGTTGGCTCCAAGTGACGCTGAACTTGAATTTTTCCCAAGTTTGGGAATTAATATTGAGCGAATGCCAAGGGAGTGCAACGAGATTAGGGATTTATTTGAAGGTAGGGGTGGAGTAGAAGAGATTGCGACCATTAGTTTTGAAATTCATGGGGGGCAAAGTGGGTGGGGTGAGTTGGAAGTTGGCTCCAAGTGACGCTGAACTTGAATTTTTCCCAAGTTTGGGAATTAATATTGAGCGAATGCCAAGGGAGTGCAACGAGATTAGGGATTTATTTGAAGGTAGGGGTGGAGTAGAAGAGATTCTGACTAAAAGTTTTGAAATTCATGGGGGGCAAAGTGGGTGGGGTGAGTTGGAAGTTGGCTCCAAGTGACGCTGAACTTGCATTTTTCCCAAGTTTGGGAATTAATATTGAGCGAATGCCAAGGGAGTGCAACGAGATTAGGGATTTATTTGAAGGTAGGGGTGGAGTAGAAGAGATTCTGACTAAAAGTTTTGAAATTCATGGGGGGCAAAGTGGGTGGGGTGAGTTGGAAGTTGGCTCCAAGTGACGCTGAACTTGATTTTTTTCACAAGTTTGGGAATTAATTTTGAGCAAGGGCCAAGGGAGTGCAACGAGATTGGGGATTTATTTGAAGGTAGGGGTGGAGTAGAAGAGATTGCGACCATTAGTTTTGAAATTCATGGGGGGCAAAGTGGGTGGGGTGAGTTGGAAGTTGGCTCCATGTGACGCCGGACTAGAGTTTGTTCCCAAGTTTGGGAATTAATATTGAGCGAATGCCAAGGGAGTGCAACCAGATTAGGGATTTATTTGAAGGTAGGGGTGGAGTAGAAGAGATTGCGACCATTAGTTTTGAAATTCATGGGGGGCAAAGTGGGTGGGGTGAGTTGGAAGTTGGCTCCAAGTGACGCTGAACTTGAATTTTTCCCAAGTTTGGGAATTAATATTGAGCGAATGCCATAGGAGTGCAACGAGATTAGGGATTTATTTGAAGGTAAAGGTGGAGTAGAAGAGATTGCGACCATTAGTTTTGAAATTCATGGGGGGCAAAGTGGGTGGGGTGAGTTGGAAGTTGGCTCCAAGTGACGCTGAACTTGAATTTTTCCCAAGTTTGGGAATTAATATTGAGCGAATGCCAAGGGAGTGCAACGAGATTAGGGATTTATTTGAAGGTAGGGGTGGAGTAGAAGAGATTGCGACCATTAGTTTTGAAATTCATGGGGGGCAAAGTGGGTGGGGTGAGTTGGAAGTTGGCTCCAGGTGACGCTGAACTTGAATTTTTCCCAAGTTTGGGAATTAATATTGACCGAATCCCTAGGGAGTGCAACGAGATTAGGGATTTGTTTGAAGGTAGGGGTGAAGTATGAGAGATTGTGACCATTGGTTTTGAAATTCATGGGGGGCAAAGTGGGTGGGGTGTGTTGGAAGTTGGCTCCAAGTGACGCTGAACTTGAATTTTTCCCAAGTTTGGGAATTAATATTGAGCGAATCCCTAGGGAGTGCAACGAGATTAGGGATTTGTTTGAAGGTAGGGGTGAAGTATGAGAGATTGTGACCATTGGTTTTGAAATTCATGGGGGGCAAAGTGGGTGGGGTGTGTTGGAAGTTGGCTCCAAGTGACGCTGAACTTGAATTTTTCCCAAGTTTGGGAATTAATATTGAGCGAATCCCTAGGGAGTGCAACGAGATTAGGGATTTGTTTGAAGGTAGGGGTGAAGTATGAGAGATTGTGACCATTGGTTTTGAAATTCATGGGGGGCAAAGTGGGTGGGGTGAGTTGGAAGTTGGCTCCAAGTGACGCTGAACTTGAATTTTTCCCAAGTTTGGGAATTAATATTGAGCGAATGCCAAGGGAGTGCAACGAGATTAGGGATTTATTTGAAGGTAGGGGTGGAGTAGAAGAGATTCTGACTAAAAGTTTTGAAATTCATGGGGGGCAAAGTGGGTGGGGTGAGTTGGAAGTTGGCTCCAAGTGACGCTGAACTTCCATTTTTCCCAAGTTTGGGAATTAATATTGAGCGAATGCCAAGGGAGTGCAACGAGATTAGGGATTTATTTGAAGGTAGGGGTGGGGTAGAAGAGATTGTGACCATTAGTTTTGAAATTCATGGGGGGCAAAGTGGGTGGGGTGAGTTGGAAGTGGGGTCGGCGTGACACTTAATATGCCGTGTTTGCAAAATATTTGAGATGTAGATCTTATGTTTTTTAAAGTCCCCAACCTTGTTTAACCGTTTTGTTTGTGTTAAACGCCTTTGGAGTGATTTTTCTATCGTTTTTAATGATTTTTAAGGATGAGGTAGCGTACCCGACGATTTCGGCGTCGGCGGCGCCTGGAGTCGTTTCTAAATACACGTACATGTGGTCGTGGTGAGATTGATTTTGAGACTGACCGATTAGACTGAGTATAATATTTTATAAAAACATTTATATTCTGATTATCTGATTTGTTTAATTACAAATTACCGAAATCAAGTTTACACGCTCAATCAAACCTCGACATTTTCTGACAGGTAATGTCAAATGTGCATGACAATTTTATTTCTTTGCTTAGATTTGGATTGACAGTACTATATATAGAATATAGTGGTAGTGACTAGACACTACAATTCAGAAATGTGAAATTAAGCCGGTTTTATTTTGTTTTTAGTTAATTTAATCATCGACAAATTCTAGAATGAATACAGGAACGGAAGTTAGTGGACCCAATCCCCTCATGCTTCTTCCAAACGAGGTAACCAAAAACCAATCAGTATTCTTTGTTTCATCGTTCATATTCAATTAATTAAACAATAAATAAATTAAAAATTTCATAAATTTGAAATTAAATTCCCATTTCAAAACATATAAAGCCTGAAGTTAATGATTTACTTGCACACAACATACAAGGAAACGGTGTCCGGCGACTTCCCGTTGTACATTTCCCGTCTGGCGACTTCCCTTGGCACATTTGCCTTTATACATACTTCCCGTTATGGATATTTCCCGCTATGCATACTTCCCGCTATGCATACTTGCCGTTATGCATACTTCCCTTTATAATATTTTTGAGGTTTCGACTATGCTTAGTCCTTGTAGCATGCAATAC
Source organism: Desoria tigrina (assembly GCA_906901685.1). Classification (NCBI taxonomy): domain Eukaryota; kingdom Metazoa; phylum Arthropoda; class Collembola; order Entomobryomorpha; family Isotomidae; genus Desoria; species Desoria tigrina. Next base: position 594,316 of record CAJQTU010000028.1, read on the forward strand.
AACCTAGATATTCCAGTCATACGCAGCAGGTTGTGGAGATTAAACAGATTTCTAATTGAAATTCATACACATGCGGTCATAACTATGTCAGTAATATTGATAAACTTGTTAATAAGTTACCGTTGATTTAAAATTGATTTAAACAGAAACAGGAAAAACAGAATAGAAATATCAAATACCAATTGGAATGTCTAATAGTAAGGATACCAATTTCCTAATTCTGTATTCCACTTACAATTAGTTGACCTTAGTAACTCGGCTGACCTACCCCCTTGACCTTATGAATTTCCAGAAGTCCTTTGATGGGGGATGAGGTGTTGTGGTGGATGTGGAAATGGTTTTAAACAGCCTCATACATTTGTAAGAGGGAACGAGGACAAGAGAGAACCGTATTCTAAGTTTTGCATATCGGTAGCATTTAAATCTTATTAAAATCAGATTATTATAAACAGTAACTTATTAACAAGTTTATCAATATTACTGACATAGTTATGACCGCATGTGTATGAATTTCAGTTTGAAATCTGTTTAATCTCCTCAACCTTCTGCTGATGACTGGAATATCTAGGTTGTATGGCATGCTACAAGGACTAAGCATAGTCGAAACCTCAAAAATATTATAAAGGGAAGTATGCATAACGGCAAGTATGCATAACGGCAAGTATGTATAACGGCAAGTATGTATAACGGCAAGTATGTATAACGGCAAGTATGCATAGCGGGAAATATCCATAACGGGAAGTATCCATAACGGGAAGTATGTATAAAGGCAAATGTGCCAAGGGAAGTCGCCAGACGGGAAATGTGCAACGGGAAGTCGCCTATAATCCAAGGAAACACTTGGTGGAAAATCCTGATTAGCTCACTTATTAGATTTAGTTTTTGTGAAACGTGAAACGCAGAGTTTCGGCACAATATCAATTTTTCACTCTTCCAATGGTAGTCCCCTATCTGTTTCCGGATAAAACCGAAAAATAAGTGAAAAGGGGATATTCCCGACTTTATGTTACAGTAGGGAATGCTCCCTTGTTAGCCTAGCCTACCAGAACTGTATTCGTATTAAGATTATTAGATTCCCAGTTTTATCAATGCAAAATTTATAAGTTATCCTTTGCTGTTCTTAAATTTCTAGATCCGGGAAATAATATTTAATAAACTGGAGCCAGCAGATGCTCTGAAACTCCGCCTTGTTTGCAAACAATGGAACAAGGATATCAAAGATTCATACAACTTCGCTATAAAACTAAACGAGGATTCGGCTGGACTTGAATTCATCCTTCAGCGTCGGATTAGAAACTTAGAAGTTAAGAAACTTGTCCAGAAAAGAATTCGGATTCTTCCACCCGATCAAGCCAACTTCCGAATAGAAACACGACAAACACAAAGAACTGCACAACTGACCTTCAAACACCCCAACAGCATTAGACGGATTACAATTACAAATAAATCTACCATTTCTCCAAATGATGTGAAAGAACTGCTTCAACTATGTCAAAAAAACCTCACCCGCCTAGATTTAGGATTGACACTTTGGAAACATAGTCAGTTTCCCATTTATCAATTTCAAAATCTAAAGCAACTTCATCTCGACCTACATGACCATGTACACAACAATCATGGATTTGTGAACTCAATGTTTTCTCAGCTGCAGGTATCAGAATTTCCAAAACTAGAGGTTCTGGATGTCACATTCCACAACCGAAAGAACAACGACGAATCAACAAGAGCTAACCCCATCGGCTTCATCTTAAAAGTATTGTCAAAAAACCCGAAGGGGGTGTTCCAACTCGGTATCACCTTTGACTATTTTATTGGCAATGGGGAAACGGTTGATTTGGTTCGCTTAATACTCTTGAGACCAATTATCCTGAATAACCAGGAGAGCCTTTTTGAAGTGGAGATCACTTGTCTGAATTTAACAGGGGAGCCCCCCTTCGACCTCTCTGTTTTTCGAAACTGTCACCACTTAAGAAATTTGAGCTTGACGAAGTGTAATGCGTTCGTAGATGCGATCCCGGTCCCTGTCTTTGGACCAGAATTAATCAATTGTTCAGACAGTTTTCCACCGTCCA